>OY755244.1:11539026-12139026 GCA_963576725.1 Azorinus chamasolen
GCATTTGCCAACAGCCTGGACCCAGATGAGACGCCGAGTGACTCAAAGTTTGATCGAGGTCGGAAGTAGTCAATTTTGCACGGATCTAAATTTGAGCAGACATTATTTTTTTCACAGTCATGAAAGGGCTAAATCCAAGGCTATAAACGTCATCAGTATTTAAATTTTAAAGTGTTTCTGCTTCTGTTATCTAAGGTTAGTTGTTTTTTTTTTATATAATTCTCTTTAACTGTAGACAGTGTCGAACAGATTGGATCATGATGGGACACGGGAGTTAATCGGAGTCTACTAGACAGGACCAAACCTGCCTGCATACGTCATCACTTTTCTGTTAGCGTGCAGACCTCATTAAATGCGCAGACAAATGCATTTTCACACCATCCATATCGTTTGTTGAAATATACCCTTTACTCAATGAATATTCATGACAGAAATAATGTTTACTTGATAAGTAATTAGCTGAATGATAGACAAGGGGACTTTTATAATGACACAAACTAGAAATAAATACATACATAAAACCTCTCTATAACGGCCACTTAATTACATGAAGTATTTGGTATTGGGGCAGGTGGCTGCTTACAGCAAGGTGAAAGTAAAACAGACGCTCCTAGAGGAGCGTTCTGTTTTACTTTCACATTGCTTTAAGCAGCCACCTGCCCCGTATATAACCTAATAATCACAATTTAGTGACCGTTATAGAGAGGTTTTACTGTATTACCTATTATAATGATATTTATAAGCAAACAGAGCTGGCCCTCATCAGTTGGAACTTACAGGGACAGTCTATCCTGGGTACCAGAAGACAGGGGCAGTCTATCCTGGGTACCAGAAGACAGGGACAGTCTATCCTGGGTACCAGAAGACAGGGACAGTCTATCCTGGGTACCACAAAACATTTATATAGGGTAAAGGGTTAACATTGAACTATCAATAATTTGTTCAGTGGATTTTGATGTAGTTGTATTAGGACTCTTGGAGTAGTTTACAAATTATAATGAATCATAATAACAACTTTAAGTTTGTAAGAATAATTATTGATACTTATTGAGAACAATGGTTTAAAATAAATGTAATTTATGATGATAATAATGATAAATAACAATAATAATACTGATGATAATGATAATAGCAATTATAGTATAACAACATGTGACTAAGTTAATGAACCATTAGCAGATTAAAATAAGTTTAACCCATTCCCCATAGGCTATTTAGATCCTATCTCTTTGAATACATCTATCAAAAACAAGCATTAAAAGGATTTATTTTTAGAATTGTGTTGTATTGAAACTATTGTGATAAACAGAGCATTTGCTCCCATGGAGCAAATGCTCTATTTATCACAATCGTTTCAGAAAGTGACTTTTAGAGGTATCAAAATGCGTTAAAATGGGAGAGTGTGTTAAAAAGTTCTGTAAGTTAATTACATACATGGTTTCCTTTAACCCTTTACCCATGAATATTCATGTTAGAAATAATGACATCATGAATATGAATTAATTAGATGATTTTTTTAAATAAAATATGACACATTAAGGTTTGGTCATGGAAGAAACCGTAGAATAAAATCTACTTTATTTTAATAAGCAAATAGTTTAAATATATTTTTACTCATATTTTACAGTTGTACATACGTATATTCATTTTACAAATGACCACAATTAGAATACATGTATAAGTAAATACATGTAGGTTAGACCACAAGTTCTGAATAAGCAAATAAGGCAGACTCTACAGAAACCAAGTCATCTTGTTCCTCCTATCAATAAAACCAATCTCATAAACACATTAATACATTTCTTTAAAAAGCAATTACCCGCTTTAAGTCATTCCCTCCCAGACTATTTTTAGGCCCAACCTCTTTAAATAAATCTACCGAATAAGAGCATTTACTAGAGAAAAGAAAAAAACAGAATTGTGCAGTTTTGAAACTAATGTGATAAATAGGACATTTGCTCCTATGGAACAAAAGCTTTATCTATCACAATGGTTCAACATAGACTTTTACAGAGGCACCAAAATGCGTCACTAGGAGGAAATGTGTTATTTTTTTACTTTATGACGAAGCCAATTATGACTGATTTAGTTTATTTCTTGTATTAAGGTACTTCCAGCAAGGACCGTTTGTTTACTTCCTTTCTTTCATATAAAAACTTGATTAAATCTAATATTTTAACATTTTTCGGCAATTCTTTTAATAAAGTTATTAAATAAAGGTCCTAGTGTAGTTCATAAATGTTATACAATGCTTTTTAAGAGTTATATATGCAAATTTTGACCTGAATATGAGCAAAAAGAGGTGTCGTATAACTCATCTTTCCAGATTTTTTGTTTTTGATTATTTTTCGTAAATATTCTTCCAGCTATCTTCTTTAGTCCTGTTGGTGTATTAATAAGTACTTATAAGATGATAAATGTTCCATTTTCACTTTAATAGTTAATTACAACTTTGATTTTTACCTAATAAATCTACCGAAAAGGACATTTACTAGAGAAAAGTATGTACACCATCTGCACACAATGCCAGCTAAGAAGATTATCACTTTGTGCATCCTTTGTGATATGGCAGATCCTGGACAAATACTTTATAAAGTTATATATGCAAATGCTCTATTAATCATAATGGTTCCAATACTACGCAAATTTGACATTTTCCGTTTCTCTAGTAAATGCTACTTTTCGGTAGATTTATTCAAAGAGGTTTGGTCTAAAAACTAACCTATGAGGGATGGGTTTAAGCACGGTTAACGCTTTATCATGTAGAAAGCTCGCAGAGGTATACATCTGCATGCATGACCTTCACCTTGCCATGATCTAACCTGTCTTAACCCTTTATCTCACAGTACATGACGTCTTTTCACTCCTTCGCGAACAGAAGATCCAGATCAGACTGCTCCTACAGTTCTGCTCTATTCGTTTATGGAATTATACAGCTTCTGTCACGGTAAAACATTCTTTAGTTCACAGTACCATTATAAACAATAGTAATGAATATTCACGAAGCTATTAATTATTCTATAAATATTCAAAACTTTCTTTGCAGAGCTCCAGATAAGATGCGTAAATTAAAATATTTTCAAGTGTAACTTCTTTATTTCTCCACCAAACCCCTATGTTGTTACCACTCTTTAGAATCGTCTCGAAGAGATTCTAAAGAGTGGTCACAACATAGGGTTTGGTGGATAAATGGCGATTTTAGTATTTGGGTACGCACATTTATCTGTAGCTCTGCACAAGGTAAAAGGATGAAAGTTCTCCTGGCAGAACTTATAAATACACTAGTTTCTATTTCTCATTCAGAATCATATCTGCAGCTTTCTCCGCCACCATAACGACCGGTGCATTAGTGTTACCAGAAGTTAGTGACGGAAAGATAGACGCATCGGCTACACGTAGACCTTTGATACCCTTGACACGAAGTTTGGGATCAACAACTGTGGAGGGATCTCCAACAGGGCCCATTTTGCAGGTTCCTGATTGGTGAAACATTGAAAATAACACATGATGTACGTAGCAATCCCAGTACGCGTCACTTCGGAATTCGTGGCGGGAGCAAAAATTCTTTTTCAAGTCACCAACATTTGCTCCTATGCTTTTCATGCTTTCCGTTTCAATAATCCGCTCCCAACTTCGCAAAGCTTTCACTAAATCAGCTGCATCTCTTTGGTCAGCCAACATATTCAAGTCGATTTTCGGGGGATCAAAGGGGTCCTTACTTCGCAGCTCTACTGAACCAGTGCTTTTTGGATTGGAGAGACAGAGGAGCATCGTAAAGCCATGTGCGGTGGGATCGTGCACATATAGCTCGTTCGCTACATCGTCTTTGTAGTTTAGCAAATTTCCTCCAAATAGCATATTGAGGAATTCTATTTGCATATCTGGTGCGTTTAGGTCGCCAGTAGATTCGTTGAATTTGAGGAATGCATTGGCACCCACTCCTGACATTGCTTTAGGGCCTTTACCAAACAGATACTGCAATTCGGACCACCAGCTTGTCGCCATACCAAAGTTCAGATCGTATGGTTTGTTTATCTCGTTGACGACAAGAACACCTGGGCGATCGCGGAGGTTCTTTCCAACAGGTAGATCAGCTATCACGGGTATACCTAATTGTCTCAAATGATCACTTGGGCCGATGCCAGACAGCATCAGCAAAGCCGGGGAGTTTATGGCACCAGCAGAAACAACAATTTCTTTTCTTACCTTCACGTATTTCTTTCTTCCATCACGAATAAAGTAGAGTCCAACTGCCCTGTTTTTCTGTATATCTAATTTTGTTGCCAAACTCCGGACAGATATATGAAGGTTTTCTCTCTTTTGCTTGCCGAGGTACGAAATGCTTGTACTTGAACGCACCCCGCTTCGTATATTGAATTGAGCTTTGCTAAAGCCGATTACGTCATCACTATTGCAATCCGTTACGTTATACCCTAGTTCCTGTCCAGCCTGTAAAAAGAAGTCTGTAACCGGCGTGCCAGCTCCCACAGAAACAGCCATGGGTCCATTCGAACCATGGAATGGTGATTTTTTCAGATCGGCGTCTAGGATGTCCTCGGACTTAAGAAAAAAAGGCAACACGTCTTTGTAGCTCCAACCCTCACAACCGCTTGCTGCCCAGCGGTCAAAGTCGGTAGGGCTGCCTCTTACGTACACAGCTCCATTTATCATCCCTGTTCCCCCAAGGACCCGGCCTCGGGCAATGTACACCTTTTGATCTTTCATTCCGAAATGAGCATGAACTTGTGGCTCTGTATAGAATCCCCAGTCGTACTCTGTAAAAAATGCCTCGGTCCATCTTGCCGGGACGTAAAATGAGTCTTTTTCACCATAGAATCCACCTGCTTCAAGCAACAGAACTTTTGCGGTATTGTCTTCGGCTAATCTCGCTGCGACGACGGAGCCAGCCGAACCTCCCCCGACAACCACGTAGTCGTACTCCTCTTCGATGTTGTCTGTCAAAATGGCTCGGTCGCCATCAAAGGCTCTGTGTCGAGTCCAGGCGACGAAGATTCCAATCACTACTACAGAGAAAACTTGCAATTTGCTTACCATGGCTGTGTTCTGGAAATGAGATTAAAGAATAATTAGGATTATATAACGGTGTAGTATCAAATATGGACACTGTTGAAATTTTTATTTTACTTCCCTACCTCGCCCGCCATACTTCCTTCCGACCTACTGCCAGAGGGATATGTCCGGACCATAATTCCTATACCGTTAGTCTTACACAAACCAAACTTGGTAGTACATCCTAGACAGTGTCGTGTCGCTTACCAACATAAGGTCATTGTAATCTCAATCTGTAACACATTTTAACAGGGAAACCCCTACAACTGCATCTGGGCTATGCTAAACTATTTATACGTATGCATCTTATGAAGGGGTGTGTGCCGACTAACGGACACTGCTTTTTACAGTTTTTCGTCGTGGTGCTGTTTAGGTGGCTGTGTGTTTTGTATGCGGTTTTAAGCTGATCAAATTCTAGTTGTTGTTTATCATAAAACTGCCATGCGTATTCTATTACAGGTATAGGATGTATATTATATAATTGTCAACAACATCGGGTCTAAAAAACCCTGTTGCATTTGTAAAGCATAAACAATGGACAACCCCAATGGTTTTGTCGCGGTTTCATCCTCATTTGCAAATAGTAGACCAAGACCATGAAGACGGCTCCTGTATGAGGCATGTGATCAAATTCTGACATGGCAATTTCATGTGTCCATATGTCATTATAATAAAACCAGCTGATTAATATTCAGTATGTCATTTGTTATTTCTATTCAACTTTCTATACTCTGAGCAATTGTCGTCTGCAAATATTGTCATCAGCTTCAATGTTCAAAGATGATTTTTTCTTACACATACTGGAAGAAACATGATCAGAGTGACAAGCAGTTTGGATCCTGATGACAAACCGAGTTACTCGGCATCTCATCTGAATACAAACTCTTGCAAATCGTATCATGGATTCATCATTTGTGTACTGAGGGTTATACGCGGTATAAACATGTACATGTACCTTAATTTGTATACGTGTACCATAATTTGTAAACATGTATCTTAATTTGTAAACATGTATCTTAATTCGTATACACCTACCTTAATTTGTAAACATGTATCTTAATTTGTATACATGTACCTTAATTTGTAATCATGTATATTAATTTGTATATGTACATTAATTTGTATACATGTACCTTAACCCTTCGCTTGCTATTCACGTCAATATACCTACCTGTAAAATAGTGAAGACCCAGATTAGACAGTTCCTGCAGGAGCTGTCTCATCAGGGTCTGCACTATTTACAATTTGATTGTACAACCATTGTACAACCATTGCACTCCACAGCAGTGATTGCACGGCGAAATACGTGTACACAGTGAAGATATATGTAATTATACAACAGGGCATGGGTAAAGAAGGAGAAATGTGTTTTAAAATTCAGCAAGAGAATGGTTATTTTGTAAACATGTTTCTTAATTTATTTCTTTTCACACAAATTGAAATGATAAATACTATCAATGTGGACTGTACATGTTCATCTTCTGATAAAAACAACTCAAAAGGTTGTGATGAGTGTTAACCCTTTACTGTATGAATAGTAATGTGTAATAATATGAATACTTATTAATCAGCTAATTTTAAGATATATCTATGGAATTGCCAACGGCATTTTGAAAGGTGTTATTAAAGGTTAAGGATATGTCGTCTCTGTTGAACCCTTAATATAAGATTTTAAAACATTTATAACAAGATGTGTTTGTGAAACACTATGCCCCCTAAATATGATATTTGACCTTGAAGGATGACCGTGATCTTGACATGCAGCTTCATGGGGTACACATGTATACCAAATATCAAGTCTGTATCTCTAATGGTTCAAAGGTTATGGCCAATGTTAAAAGTTTGTGACCTTTGACCATGAAGGATGACATTGACCATGACATGCCACCCCTCAAACTGTGCGGCTTCATGACATGCACATGCATACCAGTATCAAGGCTGTATATCTACTGATTCAAACGTTATGGCCAATGTTAATGACATTTGACCTTCAAAGATGACCTTGACATGTCACCCCTCAAACTGAGCAGCCAAATGAGAAACACATATATACAAACTATCAAGTCTGTATCTCTACTGGTTCAAAAGTTATGGCCAATGTTAAAGTCCGTGACCTTTGACCCTGAAAGATGACCTTGACCCTGACATGTCACCCCCAAACTGTGCAGCGTCATGAGATACACATGCATACCAAATGTCAAGTATGTATCTACAGGTTCAAAAGTTATGGCCAACATTAAAGTCGGTGACCTTTGACCCTCAAAGATGACCTTTACCTTCACATGTTGCCCCTCAAAATGTGCAGCTTCATGAGATACACATGCATACCAAATATCAAGACTCTATCTCTATTGGTTCAAACGTTATGGCCAATTTGAAGTTGGTGACCTTTGACCCAGAAGGATGACCTTGACATGTCACCCCTCAAACTGTGCAGCATCATGAGATACACAATTATGCCAAATATCAAGTCTCTATCTGTACTGGTTCAAAAGTTATTGCCAATGTTAAAGTCGGTGATTTGACCCATATGTCTGACCTCTGACCTTTAAGGGTGACCTTGACCTTTACATGTCACACCTAAAACTGTGCGGCTTTATGAGATACATATTCATGCCAAATATCAAGTTTCTATCTGTACTGGCTCAAAAGTTATGACCAATGTTAAAGTAACAGACAATTTGACCTTTGACCCTAAAGAATGACCTTGACATGTCTCAAAATGTGCAGCTTCATGAGATACACAAGCATGCCAAATATCAAGTCTCTATCTCTACTGGTCCAAAAGTTATGGCCAATGTTATAAAGTCAGTGATTTGACATATATATTTGACCTCTGACCTTGAAGAATGACATTGACCTTGACATGTCATCCCTCAAAATGTGCGGCTTTATGATATACATATGCATGCCAAATATCAAGTCACTAGCTGTGCTAGCTCAAAAGTTATGACCAATGTTAAAGTTACAGATAAAGAAACAGACAATTTGACCTTTGACCCTGAAGGATGACCTTGACCTTGACATTTTACCCCCCAAAATTTACAGCTTCATGAGATACACAAGCATGCCAAATATCTTGTCTCTATCTTTACTGGTCCAAAAGTTATGGTTGTTAAAGTCGGTGATTTGACCCATATATTTGACCTCTGACCTTGAAGTATGACCTTGACCTTGACATGTCACCCCTCAAAATATGCGGCTTTATGAGATACATATTCATGCCAAATATCAAGTCTCTATCTGTACTGACTCAAAAGTTATGACCAATGTTAAGGTTGCGTTAAAGTTACAGCCAAAAAACAGATAAATTGACCTTTGACCCTGAAGGATGACCTTGACATGTCACCCCTCAAAATGTGCAGCTTCGTGAGATACACAAGCATGCCAAATATCTAGTCTCTGTCTCCATTGGTTCAAAAGTTATGGCCAATGTTAAAGTTGGTGATTTGACCCATATATTTGACCTCTGACTTTGAAGGATGACCTTGACTTTGACATGTCACCCCTCAAAATATGCGGCTTTATGAGATACATATTCATGCCAAATATCAAGTCTCTATCTGTACTGGCTCAAAAATTATGACCAATGTTAAAGTTGCTGACAAACAAACAAGACAAACAGACAGACAGACAGACAGACAGGGCAAAAACAATACCCCCCCCCCCCCCCGATTTGATCTGGGGGGCATAAAAAGTAGATCCAGATCAGGGACTACTTTTGCTTACGAAATAACAGCTCTGGTTCTACAGTTTGTACCGTGGCATAAGTCCCTTGTTCATAATGCAATAAAATTATTCAACCTATAAATATTCATACTGTGATACTGTCCACAGGGGCCTGGACCGCTTCATTGGGGTCTATATGTACTATATAATAGAGAATAGTTTATAGTATTATTTTAACACAACTAATAGGTAGTTAGTTAGTTATTTGATCACTCATAATTAACTGTTGTCAATTCCAGATCTCCATCATTTTAGATGTCAATAAAGATATCTTGAAACAGTTTCCTACTCATTTATGATGGAGATAAACATCCTGTGAGATCCATAGTAGACACAACAGCAAGATGCCCAAGGTGAAGTGTCCCATTCCTACTTGTGAGTTCGAAACGGATGACCTAGACGCTGCGATAGTTGCTGCACTTTTGACGACTCATGCGCTAGTGCACAGTGCTGCTCCCGCTACCACAAGCTGCAATAAAGTAGAGAAAGTCAAACGACCTACTATATCTTCAGCTGGTACTAGTGAGGACTGGTCGTATTTCCTGTCACGGTGGAAGGACTATGTCGAAGCAACGAAAATCAAAGACAAGGAACTTGTCATACAGCTCTTGGAATGCTGTGATGAAACGCTACGCAGAGACTTGACCAGATCAGCAGGTGGTTCTCTTACAGATAAATCTCAGGAAGATGTTCTAAAGGCCATGAGGATACTGGCAGTGCGTGAAGAGAACATCATGGTGGCTCGTGTGACCCTGAACAATATGACTCAGGACCGAGATGAAACTGTACGTTCTTTTGGTGCCCGATTACGCGGACAAGCTGGTGTGTGCAAGTTCATGATATCATGCCCGAGCTGTGATCATGAAGTTAATTACACAGACGCCATCTTATGTGATGTACTCACTCGTGGACTCAATGACCCTGAGATCCAACTTGACCTTCTTGGTGACAAAAATCAAAGCATGACACTTGAACAAGTTTTTCAATTCATTGAGGCCAAAGAATCTGGTAAGCGCTCCGCATCGAAACTCCTTGACTCTCAGGGAGTTGAGGCAGCTAGTAGTTCATATCGTCGACACAAGAACGCTACACACGTCACTGCAAAGAAAATTGAAAAACAGGAGACACTTTGTTCCTACTGCGGGAAGAAAGGCCATGGTGTTCGAGCACCCCCACAAGTCCGTAAGAAGGAGTGCTCTGCATACGGTCAGACATGTAACAATTGCAGGCGTGTGAACCACTTCGAATCAGTGTGCAAAGGAAAAAAAGTGATAGACACTAAGATTACACACGAAGGTGCAGTGTTTGACTATCTGTGTGCAACAACAAGTTACGACACAAACCATGAGAAGAAGGTGCTTAACCTGGAGCACCACCTGTATAGCGAGCTGTCTGATGCTTGGGTACGACAGACATCACAGCCTCAGCCCTTCATCAACATTACAGCACAGGCAAACCCTGAAGACTATAAACATTTTGGCTTCAATTCCATGTTGGCATCCAAACAAAAGACAGCCACTGTCCCAGCTATGGCTGACACAGGATGACAAAGCTGCCTAGCTGGAATTAAAGTGTTACATCGTCTTGGGATCTCTGAGCGACATCTGATACCTGTGACGATGAAGATGCATGCTGCTAACAACAAAGGCATTAAAATCCTTGGTGCAGCTATTCTTCGCTTCTCAGGGAAGGGACCCAGAGGGGAAACTTGTGAAACCCGTCAGATTGTGTATGTTACTGACACCTCAGACAAACTGTTCTTAAGTAGAGAAGCTTGCACAGCACTTGGTATGATCACGAAGCACTATTGGTGAAATAGCAAGTAACACACCAGAAGTTGCCAATACTGTTAGTGAATCCACATTTGTGCTGGGTAAGGATAGCTGTAGCGGAAGATGTGACTGTCCCAAACGTGAGTCACCACCAACATCTCCAACATTTCTGCCGTTCCCTGCAATTGCTGAAAACTGTGGAAAATTGAAACAGTACCTATTGGACCGGTACAAATCCAGCACCTTCAATACATGTGAGCACCAAACACTCCCCCATATGACTGGACCACTCATGCAACTCATGGTAGACCCCAATGCAACACCAGTCGCCCACCACACACCTGTACCAGTTCCCCTACATTGGCAGGATGAAGTGAAAGCCGGCTTAGATCAGGATGTTCGACTTGGCGTTATAGAGCCTGTACCTGTCGGAGAACCAGTTACATGGTGCCACAGAATGGTGGTCTGTGCTAAAAAGAATGGCACTCCACGTCGTACAGTCGACTTTCAGGCGCTCAATGCTCATGCAGTCAGAGAAACGCATCACACTCAGTCGCCATTTCATCAAGCTCGCTCTGTACCCCGTGATACAAAAAAGACTGTCTTTGATGCTTGGAATGGCTATCACAGTGTGCCAATCCGTGCAGATGACAAACACCTGACGACCTTCATCACACCATGGGGCAGGTACAGATACAAGACTGCGCCTCAAGGATACATTGCCTCCGGAGATGGCTATACACGCCGCTTTGATGAAATAGTCTCCGATATTCCTAACAAAACCAAATGTATTGATGATGCGCTTTTGTGGTCGGATAACATTGAGCAAAGCTTTTTCCAGGCATGCAACTGGCTCGAGATATGTGGCAAGAATGGCATCATTTTGAACCCTGACAAATTTGTCTTCGCCCAGGACACTGTAGAATTTGCTGGCTTTGAAATCACATGTGACAGTGTGCGACCATGCAGTCGATACCTAGAGGCAATCTTGGACTTCCCCTCGCCCAAGAATATCACCGACATGCGATCCTGGTTTGGTCTTGTTAATCAAGTATCATATGCTTTCAGCATGACTGAAAGAATGCAAGGCTTCAGACAACTACTTAAACCGGGTACTCCATTCCAATGGGACGATAAATTAGAATGTTTATTCCGAGAATCCAAGGCAGTCATTATCAGTGAAATAGAGCATGGTGTTCAAATATTTGACAAAGACAAACCAACATGCCTAGCCACCGACTGGTCCAAGAATGGCATCGGCTTCTGGCTGTTCCAAAAACACTGCAAGTGCCCCAAAACAGTTCCATTCTGTTGCCATGATGGTTGGAAAATAGCCCTGGTTGGAAGCAGGTTCACCAGTTCAACAGAATCCCGTTATGCTCCTGTTGAAGGAGAAGCTCTAGCAGTTGCTGATTCACTGGAAAAAGCAAGATACTTCGTACTTGGGTGCGACAATCTCACCATTGCTGTGGACCACAAGCCTCTGATCAAACTTTTTGGGGACCGATCACTTGAGAATATCCCCAATGCGAGACTGCGCAACTTGAAGGAAAAGACCCTCAGATACAAATTTACAATGTTACATGTGCCTGGGGCTAGACACCGTGCTGCTGATGCAGTATCGCGCCATCCAGTAGGAGAGCCTGAAAACATGGTTTTGATTGATGATGTTGCTTCGATCCAACCTGATGAGCAGATTTCAGACTCACAATCTATCCCAAGCTTGAAGCTGAAAATACCCTGTAACACAGACAAAGAATACGATAACACACTCCATGGCGACTCAAATGAATCCTTGCTCTACTCATCAGCTTTGTCATCCATCACCGCTCTGAAGTGTATCACATGGGACAAGATTAGGATGGAAACAACAAGCGATGAAAACATGTTCCAGCTGGTACAGTTAATCGAGTCAGGCATACCAGAAGCCCGCAACGAACTGCCACCCCCAGTTAGAGAGTACCACCAGTTTCGTAACTATCTCTCAACTGTTGATGGGATAGCCATATACAAGGACAGAATAGTGGTTCCACCGTCACTCAGAAAAGATGTCCTTACAGCACTGCACTCAGCCCATCAAGGTATATCATCAATGACGTCAAGAGCAGAAACATCTGTGTTTTGGCCAGGAATCAGCAATGACATTATAAGCCTGAGAAACTCTTGCAACCACTGCAACAGAATGGCCCCTTCTCAACCAAGTGCCCCACCAGTGCCCCCAGTCTACCCCATGTATCCATTTCAGTGTGTATGTGCAGATTTCTTCCACTATAAAGGGGGTAACTACTTGGTGATTGTGGACAGGTACTCTAATTGGCCAATAGTTGAAAGAGCACACAGTGGTGCCTCAGGCCTCATTGACTGCCTACGGCGTACGTTTGTCACCTTCGGAATCCCAGATGAACTGTCTTCAGATGGCGGCCCGGAGTTTACAGCATCGGCAACTAGGGATTTCCTGAAGACTTGGGGTGTGCACCATCGACTCTCATCTGTAGCTTTTCCACACAGCAACTGCAGAGCTGAAGTAGGTGTGAAGACCGTGAAGCGCCTAATTACAGATAACACTGGACCAAATGGTGAGTTGGATACGGACGCTTTTCAGCGAGCAGTCCTGCAATACAGAAACACTCCAGACAGAGACACAAAGCTGTCTCCCGCTATGTGTGTCTTCGGACGAGCAATAAGAGACTTTATTCCTATTATGCCTGGTCACTACCAGCCACATGAGACATGGAGTGGCACGCTTGCCTTAAGGGAAGAATCATTGCGCAACAGACACATGAAAGCTGCTGAACGACTTGCTGAGCATACTAAACGTTTGCCACCACTCAGCGTTGGGGACTTGGTTAGGATCCAAAATCAAACTGGCCCTTGTCCACTAAAATGGGATAAGACGGGGACTATTATTGAAGTTCGTCAGTTTGATCAGTATGTTGTGCGTGTTGATGGATCAGGCAGAGTGACACTTCGCAACAGGAAATTTCTGCGAAGGTATACCCCTGTTTACTCACCTGCAGCAAAACAAACCATTGACTCTGACCTTAAATTTATACCCAAGGAACAGAGATTTGTGCCAACATTGCCAACCACATGCATTCTACCCCCTCAGTATAGCATCCCACCTGTTAGTTCATCATCTGAACCAAATGACGATGATACATACAAACCAGCATCAGAGGTGCCGCATCATAGTCCATGCAAAGCTAAAGCTACCCAAGCTGAACAGGAATGTACACCTCACCTTGGAACCTCTGGACCCCAAATACCGTCCTCTATGACCAAACTACCAATGCTTGATAGTCGACCTCACCCTCCTACATCGCTCAGGCTACCTCCACCACCACCAACCCCTCTGCCGACACCGACAGTGCAGACTACCCCCAGGAGGCCTACATCACCTAGACCAGATCAGCTCTCCTTAAACCAGACCCCTAGACGATCCAGCCGTCAGAGACAAGAGCCAAAGTGGTTGAGTGATTTTGAACATTAAGTGGGGCAGAATAATCCCCGGGCTGGAGGGTGGTGTGCCCAATGAAGGCTCTTCAAGTTTAAGTGTTTTGTTAATGGCCTTATATATATTATATAAAGAAAAATGTACAAGCAGTACCACTCAGTTACTTTCTGTAGACCTATATAATGTGTGGTTAGGTTAAAGTATCAGTTTTACTGACATTATATAATTTGTTTTCTGTATTATGTTGGACACAACATGGACGAAAGTAATGCCATTTCTACAGGACAGTTTCATGAACAGTGCCTTAATTACCATATCAGTCATTATGAACACCCTCTATGATATCCAAATGACTTGAGGGGGGATAGAGAATAGTTTATAGTATTATTTTAACACAACTAATAGGTAGTTAGTTAGTTATTTGATCACTCATAATTAACTGTTGTCAATTCCAGATCTCCATCATTTTAGATGTCAATAAAGATATCTTGAAACAGTTTCCTACTCATTTATATAATAACGTTATTATGTAGTACATGTAGACCCCCATGAAGCGGTCCAGACCCCTATGATACTGTCATTATTTTTAAAATGAATTATCATGAACTAAACACTTAATATAGTAAAGATAAGCATTATTGAGTTTTAGATGGGTTGAACTCGCCATATGATCATTTTTTTAGTTCTTCCAATTTCTGAAACACAATCTGCAATCAAACAACTCTGCAAATTGTCTACAACATCGGGTCTAAAAATCCCTGTTACATGTGTAAAGCATAAACAATGGACAACCCCGTGTAGGTTTTGTCGCGGTTTCATCCTCATTTGCAAACAGTAGACCACGACCATGAAGACGGCTCCTGTATGAGGCATGTGGTCAAACTCTGACATGGCAATTTCATCTTTCAATATGTCATTATAATAAAAACAGCTGATTAATATTCAGAATGTCATTTGTTTCTAAATATTAGTACGGTGAGGAGTTAACACTATGGATATACCTACACCACTACTCTCCGTCACAGGCCAGTTATCAACATGAAAAAATGTTGAAATTCTTATCTTTGCATGCTAACTTGCGGCGAAACCATGATTCATTATGCAAACAGTCTGGATCCAGATGAGAGGTCACATAATGTGGCGTCTCATCAGATTCCAAAATGTTTGACACTTTGACAATATTTTCCCGAAGAAATGGTCATAAACCTATTTTAAGAATTGAAGCAGTCGACAATTTTTGCAGACTGAAAATATTTAGCGGGCAAAAAGTTAAATATAAATGCCAACGAGCTAATTGCAATTACCGGGGAATCCAGTGTTAAGACACAGTGCACAGTGATCTACAGTGATCAAGAATATATATCTACTAACCTTATGTATAAGCGGAATCCAGTATACAATATCTGCGTGTGTTTTGTTCGATGATTCAAAACACACCTCTACATGTGTCCACGCAGTCACTGAATGGATATAGGGCACTATTAACCCTTCTCTTGCTGAATTTTAAAATACATTTCTCCTTCTTTACCCATGCCCTGTTGTATAATTACATATATCTTCACTGTGTACAAGTATTTCGCTGTGCAATCACTGCTGTGGGGTGCACTGGCTGTACAATCAACTTGTAAATAGTGCAGACCCTGAGGAGACAGCTCCTGCAGAAGCTGTCTCATCAGGGTCTTCACTATTTACAGGTAGGTATATTGACGTGATTAGCAAGCGAGGGTTAACCTTTAGCCCCATATCAGCGAAATGCTGATAACATTTGCAAGCAGGTGTAACTCGGCATCTCATCAGGATCCAGCCTGTTTGACACGGACACTGTTTTTTTTAAACAAATGGAAGTTACGTGTTCATTTAGAATGGACGCATGCGGTATTATTTGCAGACGAGAAGTGCTCAGTGTGCAGAAGGTTGGACCTACTTAGTGCCTAACCCTTACAATGTGGGACACGGGTCACTAGACTCACTACAGCTCACATTTGTGTACTCCTCTAAATGGTGATATCGAGCTACTTTCAGTCTTAACAGCTCATTGGTGAGACTTGGGTCACTATAGTGTCTTTGCAAACAGTGAAAGAAATGGTGTACACTAAATTATAGCAGACGGTATTTGTTGGCGTGCAACGAGTTCACCTTCGTCTGCTAACCGCGACCAGACAGGCATTTTGCAAACAGATTAGACCCAGATGAGACACCGAGTGCCGAGTGACTCGGCGTCTCATCTGTGTTCAAGTTGTTTGATATTTGGTCAGTAGTTTCTCAAAGTTTGATCGAATCGGGAGTAGTCAAATTTGCACGGATCTAAATTTGAGCAGACATTATATTTTCACAGCCGGGTAGGGGCTAAATCCAAGGTTATACAGTAGCATCTCGATTATTCGAACACGAGAATACGTATCATCATCAATCTTTTAGGCAGGTGGCAGGTTAATGCATGGTGAAAGTCATGCAGAAGTCTCTTTTAGGCCGCCTGCCTAAAAGGGTCTAAATTCTTCTACACAAAACAAACCGAATAATCGAGATTTTACTGTAAATGTCACCAGCAAAGTGTCTTCTTCTTCTCTTTTCCAAGGTTAGCTTTTATAAACTAGAGACAGGGTCGAACAGAATGGGCCATGGTGGGACACGGGAGTTACATGGGGTACACAAAACAGTATCAAAACTGCCTGCATACGTATTCACAAATTCGCTGTTAGCGTGCAGACAAATGCATTTTAATACTACCCATATCGTTTATATAAAATGGAAATATACCCTTTACTCAGTGAATATTAATGTAAGAAAAAATGACTGTTTGATAAGTAATTACATGTAGCTGAAATTATATAATGTCATCGTGATTAATGGCACTTTTACTGTGGCAGAAACTACAAATACGAGTATATAGATTAAGTCATTTATATGCAAACAAAGCAGACCCTCATCAGACGGACCCTACAGGAGCCGTATGTACTGGGTCGAACCTGTTTGCAAAGGTGCCAGAGGGCATTTATATGGGATATGGGGTTATGTTGGAAATATATGAAAGTTTAGTGGAATTATCTGTAGCAGTATATTGAGTAGTGTACTAGTTATAATGGATCATAGCAATTTTCATTGTGTAAGAATAATTAAAGATAGATCTAATAATGACTTATAATAATAGTAACTTCTGGTTATAACAATTATAAATAACAACTACCGTATAATAATCATCACATAACGATAACAACAACAACAATAATGATGTTATAAGTAATATTTATAGTAAGAACAAGAATAATACACGCAATGATGATAATAGCCATAATAAAACAATAAGAGACAGTCTCTGATTCTACTTGATGTACAATCAAAAGGTTAACATATGTTTGTAAATTGACTTTTAAAAGTCAAGTGAATTACCTACCTACATGCTTCCTTTAACCCTTTACTCTATGAATATTCATATTAGAAATTATGACATCATGAATATTAATTAGATGCTTTTTTTTTTATCAACATATAAAGTTTTGGTTTTGGAAGAAACTGTACATAGAGTAAGATCTACTGTGTGTTTCACCCAGCTCTGTCAATCGATTTCAATCGAGATTTTTTTTTATTCCATATTTTTCTGTTTTTAAACTTACCTTGACTTTTACAGAGGCGTATTTATGGAGGAAAGGGTTAATATTCATGATGTTGTTAGTAAGTTCTTACATAAATATTCATGAAGTATAGTGTTAAGTTCAGAGTAGAACATTGGTTGTTCAAACTTTCATGAAAAGTTGAGACCTAGCCTTGTTTCTTGTATTGCTGGATCAGGGTCTGCACAGTAACTGGTCTTACATGTTTACCAGTATTAGGCTGGATCAGGGTCTGCACAGTAACTGGTCTTAAATATTTACCAGTATTAGACTACTGTGTGTTTCACCCAGCTCTGTCAATCGATTTCAATCGAGATTTTTTTTATTCCATATTTTTCTGTTTTTAAACTTACCTCAATCAATGTATTTATTTTTTATGTAGTCAGATCCTGAATAAAAGTTTGATCCCTGCTAATCTGACGTGACAATCAGCAAAAAATCATTTTTCACCTTGTAGCATTAGTCATTTTGACAGTTAAAATGGCCGCCGATCGACGTAATTTTTCTGGAATAGTCCATGTGTAAATAATGTAGGGAGATCTAGTGTTCAAACAAGTAATTGGTTTAGTCTAGTGGCCTAGTAGTGGGTATGTTGGTTAAAACTTTCAAACACTGTCAATGCATTCTATACACGGTGCATTAAATTTTATTCTGTTTTATTGAAATAAATAAATAAAATGTGGAAGAATGCTTAAACATGATAATCGATATACCCTTCAGCATTTTTCAACTAAAATTTCAGTATGACGTAATTTTACACCCAATAGTGACGGTAAATTTTACGTCATGTTTTCCTAGTAAGTCCATTAATCTGTTTGGGTATTTCAGTCCATGATAACATTTGCAGACAGTTTGGATCACGATGCGATACAGAGTAACTTGATATGTCACAGGATCAACGCCATTTGAAACATAATAAGGGGATACTAGATAGTAGATCTAGATCCCTCCAATTCGAAATTGAATCCAGCACACCAAACATATTAATAGCGAAAGTGTTTCGATATACAGATTTTTGATTGTACCTAACTCAGGACATATACGACTTTATCCAGTCACCAGGCTTCTCTAGTGACATAATAAAGGGGGTGCAAATAAACTTAGGTTTATTAGGTTACTTCCGGTAGTGGAGGGTTTATTTGGTTAGTAGATAGGCGTAATGATTCTATAACCATGGAACTATTTTAGTTTTCTGTAAATATTCATAAACATGTTGATGGAATAGATCTAACAGATCTATTTGGTCACCAGAAGAATTATTCAAATGAGAAAAAAAATAAAAATAATTGGCTACAGCTGGATTCGAACCCGCGCCTGATCCTACAAAAACTAATTCTAATCTCTCTACAGACGTCGCCCTTACCGATTACGCCACCGAGGTCACATACAAAATGACGTTGATTTATCACTTTTATTAATTTATATCCACCGCTGGCAAAACCCGTTTTTGATAAAATCAAACCTGGAAGCAAAGATTGACAGATAAATAGTAAATGTTTTCTTTTCACTCTCATGATTATTTGATTGATAAACTCTTACAGGGGCGGTGATAGTCATAAACCTAAATTTAGCCTGTTCAGTTCCATCGATTTCTGAGTGACGTTAGGTAGAATCTAAAAATAGAAACCGAGACTACGTAACTCGAATTTGACCAAAGAATATAGACCATGTCTGTTTGAAATAACTTATCGACCCTCGATTCAAATCATCTTATTTTTCAAATTCAACCACGTTTCCCTTCTAGTAATACAAGTATCGAAACTATATTCCTCTGCGGTAGCTCATTAGATCTATTTACGTCTAAATGGAAGTGAAAAGGGAGGGATCCGTTGATCGAAAAACTGCATTTTCAATGTAAATTATTTCAAGAGTGTTATGAGTCTGTAAAAAAGACATTTAACTATATTGACTGGATAAATCGAATAATAGGTTAGTGCCGTAGATGGGACGCCTTTATCCGACTCGGAGAGAAAACAGTTGAGGCTCGGCAAGCCTCGCCTCAACGTTTTCTCCCCTCGTCGGATAAAGCGTCCCATCTACGGCACTAACCTATTATTCTCTATATAACTGTATATAATAACTGACAATGAACGTAATCAATCCATATAATTATGGGGAAAAGGGTTGTAATGGAAACAAACGGAAATATAAATGCTTGCTAGATTTAATTCAAATAGATCGTGAATATGATTTTTTATACTCAGATGGTTCATTCTCATTCTTTGTAAGCGAGCATTTTATAAAAAAATATATAGAGAGAGTTTGCAGTAAATATAAACAGTAAGCATATAAAACAAAACAAAACATAATAAACTACGATGAATATTCCCATCTCTCTCCCTCTCTCTCTCTTTCTCTCCCCCTCTCTCTCTCCTCCCTCCCTCTCTCTCTCTCTCTCTCTCTCTCTCCAGATCTACAGCGTTCTCTTCAATACAGACTCACACAGCTTACATGAAAAACATATAGACCTTTCTATTTATTTCAAATCAAAATTCTTTCCTAAAGAACAGTTCAACACTCCAAATGTATGTGTCCAGCACTCGCACAAATCACACTCTACCCAAGAGAAACTTTTTCTTTGTATTTTCTTCTGATGGGTGCAAAATGCGATACACTGTCTGCAAATTCAAGTGTAAATTAGCATTTGAAACTCTTCAAAATCACAGGTGTTCCGGCCCTACTTCAGCTCCTGTTGAAAACATTTTGATAAATTTAATACACATTTTATTACTTCAGGTGTTATTCTATTTTTATCTTTTGAAGGCGGCATTCTTTTTTTTCTGAATTGTATAAGATATAAAAAAAATAGTGTTAGATCCGAGAGAACGATAATCGAACATTTGAAAATAGCCGCGCAGGTGCGTTTTAATATTCCCCTTTTGACGTCATATGTATTGCAATCAGTTGGTCATTTCAAACTGGTATGATAAATACGAACACTGTAAAGTTGTATTCATTTGGCTTTTATTTTCTCTTAGGTACTGAATAATAGATAATATGACTGCAATGTGACATTATATACACCACAAAGTATTAAAAACTACCAAAATCTTTTACATTGATCACGTTTTCAATTAATTATTACCTGTCGCCCCTGTTGGAAAATGGTACGCTCCATGGTTATTTACGTACATGCGCACAACGTCATTCGGCGGCCATTTGCAAAGAAACAGCTGATCGAATTAGCATGTAGAAAATGTATTTTTGTTGTTTTCTTCCTTGTTATAGCATAGATTAGTGGGAAATTCAAGGTGAGAGTTCATAAAAAATGATGCGATCGAATGATATATATTTAATTTCAATATGTAGCGGAATAAAAAAAAATCTCGATTGAAATCGATTGACAGAGCTGTTTCACACAGTACTTTATTTTAATAAGCATATATACAGCAGACCCTATAGAAGCCATATGATCTTGTTCCTCATATCATTAAATAACAATTTTATTCATACATTAATATAGAACAGAACAGAACAGAACAGATGTTTTATTTTGACTTAAGCATACAAGCTCATCATCATAACATCGAAACATACACATGACAGTCACGCTAATATAATTATACAGTGCCAATTTAACATACATATATATACATAATAGTATACCCTGTCTCACGAGAGTGTTCTACATTAGCCAAATACCTCAATTGGTAACAATTAGCAATAATTAGCAATGCTCCATTTTAATCATTTGCTTTATGAATATCCACGCAAAACGAAGCCCATTATGATAATTAGTTGATTTAGTTCGTGTATTATACAAGAAAATTCGCTGAATTGATATCCCTCGCCAAACAAGTGCTGTCCTCAGAGTTATTGATCAGATCGACAAAAAGGTTAATTTTTTTCCACAAAATAAGAGCCATAACTCTGGTGTTCCAAAGTAAATGTAAGTGATACTTGCAGGGTCGCATTTCTTTATACAGCGCTCCCTCCCTACAACGGCCCTCTCAATAACGATTCCCTCCTTACAACAACGCATGTCACTGTTTCCGAAACAACAAGGATCCAGAAACAACTTTTTCAATCGTATTTTCTTTATGCCTCCATCAAACCCTATGTTGTGACCACTCTTTAGAATCGTCACTTTGTGACGATTCTAAAGAGTGGTCACAACATAGGGTTTGATTGAGGCATAACGGTTTTAGTTCTCGAAATACAACTTATCTGGGGATCTACAAACAAGCTAATTATGTTTGATTTTCCCTCCCTATAACAACTCCCTCTGAACAACACATACAATCTTCGTATCCTAAGGGTGTCGTTGTACAGAGGGAGCACTGTAGTAACAAACCTTTACACAAAGTTTCTTTGAAAAAAGTAAAAATGTTTCTGAGATATAACAGATGAACAAAAGGGTTAAGCTGTTTGCAAAGAAAGGACCATAACTCTGGTGTTCCAAAGTAAATGTAAGTGATACTTGCAGGGCCGCATTTCTTTATAGTAACAAACCTTTACACAAAGTTTCTTTGAAAAAAGTAAAAATGTTTCTGAGATATTACAGATGAACAAAAGGGTTAAGCTGTTTGCAAAGAAAGGACCATAACTCTGGTGCTCCAAGGTCAGTGTCAATGATACATGCAGTACTGCATATCCTTATTCTGACTGGCCAGGTTCTGCCGTTTCCTTGACACAACATAGATCTGATTCTACAATTTCTGCCATGGCCAAAGCTTTCTTTGATAATATATTATAACTAGAAAGTTGTATCCTTAGGACGCGGATGCCACACTAGCGATATTGTAGATGATATTGTAGCGATGAATCAGTTTTCACTATATGTTAAAAAAATATATAATGAAGGAAATTTCAAAGTAACATAACTCTTGTTAAAAATAGTCGGAGCAAAACTTCCCTTCTTTCTTTCCATCTTCACATCAAATGTGTTCATCTGTGCATGAACTACTGGTTCTACCCGGATGTTCTTCTGTGCACGGAACGACGCGATTCATTCCGTGCACAGGATACCCTCTGGGGTCTCCCTCTACCTGTAATTAGCTGGGCGCCGTGATATGACTGAAATACGATAAACTAAATCAATCTGCTAAAGTTTGAAGTAAATTCCCCACTGGTGTATTGAGGAGTATTGATATATGACCAGCTGAGCTACAGACAAAGGAACGTACCCAAATACAAAAATGGTAATTTCTCCATCAAACCAGTATAGGGTTTGGAGACCATTCTAAAAGGTGGCCACAGTATAGGGTTTGGTGGAGAAATAAAGGAGCAATTCTTGAAAATGTTTAAATTTACGCATCTTATCTGGACCTCTTATGACACACAATATTTTTTCACTATACACGTGTATATTATTATATAGTGAAGAAAATTTCCATCTCCAATAACTCTTGTAAAAATAAGCAGAGTAAAAAATCCCATCTCCATATCAACGCCCTTCATCTGTAAGAATTTGAAGCAAATCCCCCCCTCTGGTGTATATGAAGTTCGACATGCAAGATTGTTGCTATTTATGTTATATAGTGAAGAAATTCGAAAGTCTCATAACTCTGGTACAAATGGTTGGACTGAACATTGCCTGCTTTACGCACATCTCTACATCAACATTATTCATCTATAAAAGTTTGAAGTAAATCCTCCTATTGATAAAATGAGCAAATGTTTTATTTATAAACCCATTATTTTTCACATGAATATTCATGAGGTAAAGAGTGATAAATTGACCTTCGATTTAACTACATTGTAGTATCTGTGACCCTGGGTTGATTTTTAACCCATACCCTCATATTGAGGCCTTCTGACGCCTCTGAAAAGGTCACCTGTTGAAACCATTGTGATGGTTTCAAAATTCTAGGTTTCCTTTTCTCTAGTTAATGCTCATTTTTGGTAGATTTATCCGCAGTGGTTTGATCTAAAAATAGCCTATGAGGTAATGGGTCAATGAGTGATCTGGAACAATCTTTACTTACTTTTGATTTGTTCAAGCTCTTGAGAAACTACTTTCTTTATTAACTCTTTCCAATATATACATGTAAACTTTTTTACGCATTAGCAAGCAAAGTAGACCCAGAGTAGATAACATCTATAGGAGCCGTCTGATCAGGATCTGCTCGGGTTGCTTATGAAAGTATAATAGACCTGACTACAGTTTCTACCAATACCAAAACATGCATGTGTACATAGTGCTATTATGAAATTCAGCAAAATAAATATTCAACAGGAAAACGGTTAATCAAGTGTCATACGGGATCCTGATGATATGTTTATGGATCCAAGCAGTTTGCAAATGCCTGTCAAATTGCGATAATCAGGATGCAGATAATTAACCCTTTACTCCATAGATATACCATTTAACACCTTTGCAAACAGAGTAGACCAATATCAGACAGCTCCAATCAGTCTGCTCTGTTTGTCAATGCTCAGTCTACACGATGGAAATTCCCTTTCATTGTAAAAATCATGTAGTTCGTGAATATCCATGTCACAATGTCTTACATGCTTTCTCATGGAGTGAAGGATTAAACCTTTATTTGACGTATACATCATTAAAAATCGCTGCAAATAGAGTAGAACCAGATCAGATGGTTCACGTAAGAGTCGTCTGATCAGGGTCTGCTCTGTTTGCTTTTGAAATAATATATATCCGTTTCTACAGTTTCTGCCGTGACCAAATTCACTGTGGTCATGTGTTATAATTAAAATAACAATCTAACTAATGCTGATAGTGTCATTATTTCTTACATGAATATTCATGGAATAACGGGTGAACCGTTTCCCTCAAAGGCTATTTTTAGACACAACCTCTTTGAATAAATCTACCGAAAAGGAGAATTAACTAGAGAAAAGGAAAATTTTTAGAATTTTGTAGTTTGAAACCATTGTGCTCTATTTATCACAAAGGTTTCACAAAGTGACTTTTACAGAGTCGCCAAAAGTCGTCAATATGAGGGAATGTGTTAAGGGAGGAGGGAGGAGAGGACACTACAAGGAATAATAAAGAGTGAAGGAGAGTCAAATGTATGGCAGGCTAATGAAAAATGAAACACAGTCAACTGTTATATCATGTTTAATAAATAATTCCCACATTACAAACAAAAATTACCCTTTGAATGCTGACTATTGAATGGTCTATCAGTATTTCACTAATGAGTTCATTCAGTATGGAAGATTTAAATTTGCTAGAGGACTCTGAATGACAAACTGTGCAGACCCTGATCAGGACTCCTCTACGAGCCCTCTGATCTGGGTCTACATTGCAAATGACAGCTAAGCTGTGTTTCGCATTCAAAGGGTTAATAACAAAGTATTCTATAATCCTTTAACCCATTCCCTCATAGGCCATTTTTAGATCCAACGTCTTTGAATAAATCTACTGAAAAGGAACATTAACTACAGAAAAGGAAATGTTTAGAATTGTGTAGTTCTGAAACCATTGTGAGAAATAGAGCATTTGTTCCTCTATTTATCACAACGGTTTCAAAATGTGACTTTTACAGAGGCATAGAAAGGCATACTTATGGAGGAAAGGGTTGAAAACTTCAAAACTATATCACATAAATATAAAATCTTACATCTCAAAAAGATCCTCAACCATGCGTACTATAGGCAGCTGTCACCTGTACTATTTGTTATCAGCTGCAAGGTCTTCAAGAAAATCTCCATCTTTTATTCGAAAACTATTATCAAAACATCAAACAGTTTGTAGAAATGAAAAACAAAGCTACTAGGCCTCCCATCTTGGTTCATTCTGTTTGTATGCAGTAATAGGAATGTGCTGCTCACATGCATTTAATACCAATAAAATCTATACAATAAAACCCCTCTAAACCGGATGTTAAATTTGGAATAAATATCAGTCTTGGAGACAGGTAGCAGCTTAATGCAGGATGAAAGTATGCAGAAAGCTCCTCTGGGTGCTTTCAGCATGACTTTCATCCTGTATTAAGCAGCCACCTGCCTAAAGCATCTAAATTCTTCTCTACTAGAAACCCGGTTTAGAGGGGTTCTACTGTATATCTATCCAGTTACAATACATTTAGGAGACAAATGTGGACTACATTCAGACGTATTGGAGAGAAATGAGCTGAGATTAACCCTTTGTCTGACAGAAACATCTTTTCACCCCTTTGCTTTTGTTTGCATTGATTAACGTCCGTTTCTGCTCACTATGGGCTAATTGGACACCCCAAAGAGAGGGAGAGGATACAGAGAAACCCAGGATGGATGCCCTACTCTTATTATAGACAGAGTTCTCTGGTTCTTTTAGATGCCCAGTGTAAAGCAGATATACTGGATCTCAGTTTATAGTATCATCTGAAGGACTTCCACTCCTTTGCAAGCAGAGAAGACCAAGATTGGGTGACTCATCTGATCAAGGTGTGCTCTTTGATATTCAAAGAAATAATGGTCCATTAGTGTTTAACTATGGTGTCAATTCATTATTAAAGGCTTCAATTTAATCCTTTACTCCATGAATATTCATGTAAGAAGTAATGACATCATGAATTTTAATTAGATTAATTGTTCTATTAGTACATAGACAGAGGAATATTTGGCCATGGCAGAAACTATATAATCAGAACTTTTTTATTCCATTAGCAAAGAGAGCAGATCCTGATCAGATGGCTCCTACAGGAGCCATCTGATCTGAATCTACTCCATTTACAAAGGTGTATTTATGGAGTAAAGGGTTAATAGAGGATTTTGAATAACAAACTGTGCAGACCCTGATCACTGGCCTTTGCAAACAATATAGATCCTAAATCAGAGGGTTCCTACAGGAGTCATCTGATCAGGGCCTGCATTGTTTGTCATTCAGCAAACTAGTTTGATCCTTTCATAATGAATTGACTCGGCTACTAAACAATGAGGAACCACTCCATTTTGAAAGTTAAAGCCCTTTTATTCTTCTTTCTAATTCTGAAGTTTCGTTCATAATCAAAATTTCCCATGTTCACATGTTGTTATAAATGATAATCTGATTAAAATTCATAATGCAGTTATTTCTTTGATGAATATTCATGGCCTATCAGACACCTATCAACAACTTAACACGTCGACGCCTTTGCAAACAGGGTAGTCTAAGATCAGACATCTCTTAGAGGAGCCATCTGATGTGGGTCTGATCTATTTGCTTATGAAATAATATAGATAGGATTATACAGCTTCCACCATGGCCAATATGCTATTATAAAAAAATAATCAAATCAATATTCATGATTCCAATGTTCTTCCTTGTCAGCTGTTGGTTCTTGGTCAACGGTTGTTCTTACTGGTCAGCTCTTGTCCTTACTGGTCAGCTGTTGTTCTTGGTCAGCTGTTGTTTACTGGTCAGCTGTTGTTAATGGTCCGCTGTTTTAGCAACTCGTTGCATGCTAGCAGTAAATTTGTGGTAACATGTGCAAACAGCCTTGATCTACATGTGAAGACAATCACTTGGCATCTCATCAAGATCCAAACTGCTTGATACTGTGACTGTACTTTGAGAAGAAATGGAGGAAAACAAAACGTTGAGGATTGTAGTAGTTGATGACAATGTTTGCAGGTGAACCAGTAAATTACTTGGAGTACAAAGAGATAAAGAGTTGTAAGCTGCAAACACTCCAATTGGCCAGTCATTCAAACATTATCATTGGTCAGTTTGTAAACACCTGTAGTCAGTTTTCACATGATCAGCTTTACAACCTGGTCTGGTGTCCTAGGCACTATGGACTGCCATTCTCCATATTCATTCTTAGAATCACAGACAGCCTCATACATCTGCCGATAGGAATTGCATATCAGATCTGAAGAATTTTTCTTTACAATCTCCCTGAAATTGATGAATGGAGATACACATGTAATTTTCATTTTAATGTGATAACCCAAGATCAGCTGCAACATTGGTAATGGGGCATCAGACTATGGCCTATACTTACACAGTGATGGATAGATCACGCACAGAATTTTATCAAATGATTATGATTTTCACTCTGTAAATGAATGATTTCTTTATAGATAACCAGCTCAAAGAACAGGCATAAACAGTCTTTTTAGACAGTTTATGCCTGTTGTTTCAGCTGATTATCAGCTGACACTGAGAATTAATAGGACTGTTTATACCTGTTCTCTGAGTTGGATAAAAGACCACATAAGGACTGCATATACATGTTCTTTGTTAGTTATCACACGATACTTAAGTTAAAAGAACTGTATAATACAGTTCTTTTATCTGTTTATCAGACCACACTAATAATTAAAAGGACTTTTATACCTGTTTTTTGAACTGGTTATCAGACCACACTGGGGCAGGACCAGACTGTCAGGGCTAGCCAGGTAACTGTCAAACTTATTCTGAAAATGAAAACAACATATACAGAGCTCGAGATAAGATGCGTAAATTGAAACATTTTCACCAAACCCTATACTGTGACCAAGAATCATCTCAAAGAAATGATTCTAAAGAGTGGTCACAGTATAGGATTTGGTGGAGAAATGACGATTTTAGAATTTGGGTATGCACCTTTATCTGTAGCTATGATATACAAACAAGAGCACTAAACAGGATAGCAATACTCTTTATTTGCCTAAAAGTTCTCAGAAAGACACAACCCTGGACATATTCAGGATTGGACAACGGACATTGGTCATATGGCAATCAATATATTCTTGTAAGAAAACATGTAATGTGTGATGGATTTAGTTTCCTTTGGCCATTCTGTAACAGTCTTTGCAAACTGGATATAGATGCTCCGTAACTAAGCATCTCATCAGGATCTACACCGTTTTGGTAAGAAATGCAAGACAAATGGCTTCAAAACCTTATTGATAGCAATTTTCACAGAATGCTTAAGGTTAACTCTTTGCTCCATGAACGTACCATAAATATGAATTACATTAATTGTTATAATAGCACATGGACACAGGAATCTTTGGCCACAGCTGAAACTGTAGAATTATACATGTATCTTTGTTATAACATAAACAAACAGGGCAGACCCTTATCAGATGGCTCCTACAGGATTTGCCAGTAGTAGGATAATAGCAAAATTAATATTAATTTGCTGAATTCTAAAACTGGAAAATGAGCACAGGAACGCTTAGTCATGGCAGAAACTGTAGAATCATATCTACAGCAAAATCTGGATTATTTGAACACTGAAATGCACATCATTATCGATCTTAAAGACAGGTGACGGTTTAATGCTTGATGAAAGTCATGCAGAAAGCTCCTCAAGGAGCTTTCTGCATGACTTTCACCACACATTAAGCAGCCACCTGCCTAAAAGTTTATACAAAATCTTCGAATAATCATGATTTACTGTACATGTACAGAGCAGACCCTGCTCAAATGGATCCTACAGGAGCCATCTAATCTGGGTCAACTCTTGTTTGTAAAAGTGTTAAAAGGCATATCTATGGAGTAATAGGTTAAAGATGCTGAAATTTAGGCAAAATTTTAAATTTTAGGCTAACATACTGCTATCTATCAATGGCATCATGACTATAACAATAAATTGTAATTCTTGTTTCAGAAACAAAGAAGTCAATTAGAAGCATAGCCAAAGATATCCTATAAACATTTTTTCTCAACCCATATCTACACTGTGACCATCCTTTAGTGGGCACAACAGGGTTTGGCACTGACAGCGGACACTGTTCTCTGATAGGATGCACTATCAGGGCACTGACAGTGGACAATGTTCTGCTGATAAAATGCACTATCAGGGCACTGACAGCGGACACTGTTCTACTGATGGGATGCACTACCAGGGCACTGACAGTGAACACTGTTCTGCTGATAAAATGCACTATCAGGGCACTGACAGTGGACACTGTTCTGCTGATAAAATGCACTATCAGGGCACTGACAGCGGACACTGTTCTCTGACAGGATGCACTATCAGGGCACTGACAGTGGACACTGTTCTACTGATAAAATGCACTATCAGGGCACTGACAGTGGACACTGTTCTGCTGATAGGACCTTGAACTTGAGCCGACATGACTGCCACATGTGTTCTGCACATCATCTTAATTTGGTTAACATTTGACTCAAGTTTTATGAAAATCCTTCAAAGGGTTTAGAAGATATGGAGCGGACACAAAAATGCAATGGAAATTGAAGGTTAAAACCCTTTACCTTCAAATGTGACCTTGACCTTGAACTGACATATCTGCCACATATGTTCTGCACATCATCTCAACTTGGTTAACATTTGAGGCAAGTTTCTTGAAAATCCTTCAGGGGGTATAGGAGATATGGAGCAGACGCGAAGTTGTTACGGACAGACGGACGGACGGACAGACGGACAGACAGAAAGACAAAGGCCATTCCTATAACCCCCCTCCGCTATGCGGTGGGGGATAACAATATGGCAAGAAATTCGAAGTCCTCTACAAACATTTCCTAACTAATTTTGTAATTGGTCAATTTGCTGACAGCTTGGATCCAAAAGAAACATATCATTTACAATGTCATAGGCGATTTGGGTCAATACTGTGAGCAATGTCTGAAAGTCCCTATTTCTTTAGAATATGCCTCTACTTACCATTGCAGATTTTACAGCTATAGGATCACAGCCCTGCTTGTTTGACAGTGGACCCTGCATGAAAAACAAAACACATTTACACCTCATTTTCTAAGTGAAACTGTCTAAATAGGTGTTTTGAATCAGTCTTATTTTCATTTGAAGAAGGGGGGAGGGGTCCATAAGAATTCATTTTGCCTATGTAAATTTTGGAAAGTAATTTGTGAAGTAAACTGCAGATCCTGAGCAGCACTGTTGACTATATCCCTTTGACCCATTACCTCATAGACTATTTTTAGATACAACCAGTTTGAATAAATCTACCAAAAAGGAGCATTAACTAGAGAAAAGGAAACTTTTAGAATGTTTTTAGATTGAAACCATTGTGATAAATAGAGCATTTGCTCCTATATGTATAATTAAATGCTCTATGTATCACAATGGTTTCACAAAGTGACTTTTACAGTCATCAACAGTGGTCAATATGAGGGAAAGGGTTTAAAAACTGTACCATTCTACAATTTCCCCTTTTTTAGTAAATGTTCCTTTTCAGTAGATTTATTCAAACAGGGTGGGCTTGAAAAATAAGTTATGAGAGAATGGGTTACTTATGTACCCAAAATCTAGATGTGAAGCATATTATATCTGGCCTGTGTGTTTGTTGGTTTGTCTATTTGCTGTGCAGTTTGAAGCTTCGATATAAGCTATAACTGTTGAACCAGTAGAGACAGAAACTTCATATTTGGCATGTTACATGGCATGTATACTCATATCATAGAGCTGTAACTAATGAGTGAAGCAATGTAATTGTCAAACTTCTAGGTCAAAGTTATAGGGCAAAGGGCATTGAGGACATAGTATTTCACAAGACACAAATACATCTTTGTTTTCAAAGTTGAATGGTCTATCATTGTTTAATGGTAGATATAAATCACTTTTTAATGGTAGATACATATCAGTAAAATAGATGAAGGTTAAAATTTACTTTAATCAGGGTCTACACTGATGTCAATTCACTCGTTTCCTATAGAACTTTTTCTCATGGCATATGAACAAAGAAACATTCCTACAGAATTTTTCTACTGGATATGAACAAAAACATGTGTTGGCCATGGTAGAAGCTGTAGAATCACATCTGCATAATTCCATATTGGCATAACCCATTCCTCCATAGGCTATTTTTAGACCCAACTTCTTTGAATGAATCTACCCAAAAGGAGCATTTACTAGAGAAAAGTAAAACTTTAGAATTCCGTAGTTTGAAATCATTGTGATAAATAGAGCTTTTGCTCCTGTAGGAGCAAATGCTCATATACCACAATGGTTTCAAGAAGTGGTTATTACAGAGGCATAGAAAGTCGTATTTATGGAGGAAAGGGATAAGCAAACTGAGCAGACCTTGATAGAACTGCTCATACAGGAGCCATCTGATCCAGGTATTCTCTGTTTCCAAAGGTGTTAAAAGGCATATATGTGAAGTTAACTCCTTACTTCATGACTATTAATGCCACACTCTACCTATTATGAATAGCAATTCATTTCATTTTTGTATCAATGATGTAAAACAAGGAATTTTATTGACATTAAATTAAAGAAGAAATTCTGTAACCTGTAAGCAAACGAAGTAGACTGAAAATCAGACAGCTCCTACTGGAGCTCTCTTACCTTCAGTCTACTCTGTTTGCAAAGGCGTAAAAAAGCAGGTTATAGAGTAAAGGGTTAAAACAGATCTGGGACTTTTTACTCCATAGATATTCCATTTTAACGCCTTTGCATACAAAGCATACCCATAACAGACACCTCTTATAGGAGCCATCTGCCATGTTTGCTTATGGAATTAAATCGGTCAGATTCTACAGTTTCTGCAAATGGCCAAAAGTTTCAAGTGGTATTATACCATAAAAAAGCATATTCATGATGTCATTATTTCTTCACCCTTTACTTCATAAATACACCTTCCTACACTCTGCAAACACAGTAGACTGAGATCAGACAGTTTCTGTAGGAGTCGTCTGATCTTGCTTATAATATAATATAGGTATGCTTTTAAAGTTTCTACAATGGCTAAAAGTGCATATGTTTACAATGCCATTATAAGAATTCTACTCATTAATATTAATGATGTCATTATTTCTTGCATTAATATTCATGGAGTAAAGGCTTAAACAAACTACAATTGTTTTTGATACAAAAACTGATGTCTCCCCTAGCCTGTGGACAAAATTTTCCAAAGCCCCATAACTCTGCAGAAAATCATCGAACCGCAAAAGGAATAAACTATGAAGTTTCATGAAAATCCAATAAAAGATTCTTGGGGAAACCCCGTAGACAAAATTTTCAATGTAAAAACTTCAAAGTCCTATAACTCTACAGAAAATCATCAAACCGGAAAAATGCACAACTAGGCATGATGCTAATCATTCCAATGAAATTTAATGAATATCCAATTAAAGGTTTTGGAGAAACCTTGCAGACAAAATTTCCATGTAAAAAATTCAAGGTCCCATAGCTCTGCAGAAAATGGGAGGCAATAACTCCAATATTATTGGAGCCAGAGTTATGATACTTGTGCAAAACACTTCCTTCCATCATGCTTTTTCCATACATGAAATGTCATTCAAATAGCATCAGTAGAGAAGGAGTTATTGATCGGACAAAAAATTGTAACAAAGGGCAATAACTCCAAAAGTATTGCAGCTAGAGTTATGGCCCTTATACATGACACTTCCTCTAATCATGCTCTGTCAATGTATGAAGTTTCAATCAAATGGCATTAGTCATGAGTTATCGTCCGGACAAGAAAGCATGAATAAGAAACCTTGAATAGTAAACATGACCTTGAATTGTGACCTTCCCCTTTAAAGAATGTGCATAAATCCTGCTGTCTGCAAATCGCCTTGTTATGGAGAACATTTGTGCCACAGGATTTTGAAATCCTCCTAAGGGTTTAAGAGATATTGAGCAGACACCAAGCATATGGCTAAAAACCTTTGACCTTGAATTGTGACCTTGACCTTTGACCCATCTGCCTGAATCGAACGCTCTGCACATGGTCTTGTTAAGTGGAACATTTGTGCCAAAGCATTTTGAAATCCTACCAGAGATATGGAGCGGACACAAGTGTGACAGACAGACAGACGGACGGACGGACAACTCAACCAAAAACAATATGTCTCCCCATTAAAAAAGGGGGAAAAGACACAATTATCATGAAGTAAAGGGTTAACAGATGAGGCTACTAATTATAACACATAATCTTTGCACATACATACATGTTTGGGTTGATGCTGCTGAAGTGTCCCATACAGATGAGCCAGGTCCACCCTGTTGAGCACAAATGAAGCCTGCTCACTGACCAATGTGTCCACATGGGCCTCCACCTTTAACAATAGGAAAGATATAACATGGGAGGATGTCAGTGATTTGCAAACAGTGCACACTCAGATGAGACTCACACTTAATCTTTAAACCCTTGAATGATGAATCAGAGTTCCAGATAAGATGCGTAAACTAAAACATTTTCAAGAATAACTCCTTTTTTTCTCCAACAAACCCTATACTGTGATCACTCTTTAGAATTGTCTCTTCAATACGATTCTAAAGAGTGGTCACAATATAGGGTTTGCTGGAAAAATGACGTTTTTATTATTTGGGTATGCACCCTTATCTGTAGCTCTGCTGAGTTATAGAAGTGGAATAGTCCATCAACAATTAAACTGTAGAGTCAATCCTGTTTGAACTAGAACTATCATTTAAAGGTTTTGGAATACCCTCGCATAGCAGCCTTGATCGCAAATCCAAATACTCATGTTTCAAGCCAAAATGACAAAAAAAAATACTCAGAGTTCAAGGGGAGATAATTTTGCAATGCTCAGCGGTAAACACATGAAAATTGCATATTGCACATCCACTATTTGTTGTTATTATGTACTATACCAAATATAAATTCAATCCAGATGAAACGCATTTCTTTCAAAAAAAGACTGACTGACCGACTGCTGGACAGGGTGATTCCAGTATACTCCATCAAACACGTTTGCGGGGTATAAAATGAATATATGAACATGCTAGAGGAATTAAAATGAAAAGGTGCAGATCCTGATTAGAGAGCTTCTACAGCAGTCCTCTGATCTCTCCTCCAGGAGTCGTCTGATCCGGGTTAAAGATGTGATGACTATTTATCACAAACATTTCAAAAAGTATGTTATATAGAGGTGTCAAAAAGACGTCAACGTGAGGGAATAGGTCATGTCCAAAATTTCTCTCATTTATATAATATGCCATTATAAAAATTAAGGTAATTAATATTCATATATACATTATTTCTTATATGAATATTCATGGCGTATAGAGTTAACAAATGTCTAGAATTGACCAACCTGTGCCTGGAGCATCTCTTGGCGGGTGTCTGTGAACTCATAAAGAGCTATTGTAGTCTGCATCAGGTAGATACAGTTTACCATGTATGCTGCCATGTCCACGGTGTTAAGCCGACTGGCAGACACTGAACACATTTGTAACAGTGGGTCAAGCACACAAGACAGTATCTGAATAAAAAACATCTGAACACTCAGTAAACATTCATAAAATATTGTCAACCTAATACTACTTAGTGTCTTATCTAATTACACAAGTGTATGAATGAACATGTGTGCCACCTGCTGAAAGCATGACAAAAGAAGTGCTATAGACAGGTGATACAAAAATAACCATGAATTGGCATGTATGCTTCATAAACTAAATGATAATCTATGATACTAATCATGCAAGATTTTAAATAGAAACTAGTTTTCTTGCTTCACTTTCAAAGCCTTCAAAACTGCTAAGCATGCAAATTTGAAGTGTTATTAGTTTTCCCGAATGTCAAATGTCATTAGTTTTCACGACGGTTCTGTGGCAAAATGTTTGGCTGGACTGATTGGGATTCAAAAATTTCTAGAGCCCTGCCATGAAAGACAGGTATCATGGATAAACAGACAGAGTGAAAGGCATTCATGGAGAACTGTTGTCTAAGAGTCAAAATGGTTTAGACACAAAGTTTTTAGAATTCAAAGACAACTCTATTGAAGCAGAGAACAATTTCACTACATACAAAACTTACCTAATTCAACTGTACTTCAGTCATTCTTCAAATTTTATTTTAAAAAATTGTTATTTGTTCAATTTGTACCTTTATATTTCAAAAATTCAAATGAAGTGATTAGAAAGTCCAACAGTTAACCCAATATTTCATGAATATTCATGTCAGAAATACTACCATCATGAATATTCATTAGCAGAATTTTAATAATGGTATTATGAACACAGGAAGTTTTGGCCTAGGTAGAAACTGCATGATCAGATCTACATTATTTCATTAGCAAACTGAGCAGACCCTGACCAAATAACTCCTACAGAAGCCATCTGATCTGGGTCTACACTGTTTACAGGGTCTACACTGTTTGAAAATGTATTAAAATGCATATTTATAGAGTAAATGGTTATGGTCCTATGGTGGCATGAGTTACTAAGCATCCCAATGGGATGCTATGCAAAGTGCTTGTCAAGATCTTTATTTTTGACTGGCCCAGGTATGGCAATTTAGAAGAGATGTTGTTTGAAGTAAATTGTTGATGACATGACACATGACGATGTACAACAGACTCAACACTATCACAATAGCTCAATTTTAGCACTTCCTGCTAAGGTGTGCTAAAACTACCGTCACAATATCAAACAATTCAAATTCATGATGTCTCATCTAGACCCAAACTGTTGCATAGGTAATCACAAAACGCCGCTAGCATGCAAAAGGTTAATCAAAAGTAGTATGGTGAAAGAGATGCTGAGAGTTAACCCATTACCTCATAGGCTATTTTTAGACACAACCTCTTTGAATAAATCTACTGAAAAGGAGCATTTACTAGTGAAAATGAAAGTTTTAGAACTGTTTAGTTTTTTAACCATTGTCATAAATAGAGCATTTGCTCCTATGGAGCAAATAATCCATTTATTACAACCGTTTCAAAAAGTGACTTTTACAGAGGCGCTAAAAAGCGTCAATATAAGGGAATGGGTTAAGCATGTTTATTCAGTCAGTGTCCCTTACCTGTCTGAAGTCCTGCTTCTTGTTCTCTATGGGTTAAGCATGCCTATTCAGTCAGTGTCCCTTACCTGTCTGAAGTCCTGCTTCTTGTTCTCTATGGGTTAAGCATGTCTATTCAGTCAGTGTCCCTTACCTGTCTGAAGTCCTGCTTCTTGTTCTCTATGGGTTAAGCATGTCTATTCAGTCAGTGTCCCTTACCTGTCTGAAGTCCTGCTTCTTGTTCTCTATGGTAACCACGGAAGAGTCATGACACTGGAGCACATCTTTCAATAACGACATTGTTTTTGTCAGAGAGGCTGTTGGTCCCAGATCTGCTGGCGGCAGTTCCACCTATATACAGACAGAGGCTTAACCTATTACCTGATGAATATTCATGTAGGAAATAATGACATCATGAATATTTATACGATGAATATTTATCTATATTCAATTAGAGCAGATTCTGAGTTTGTCATTTCTAATGTTGTGTTATTCAAGTACCAAGGTCGATCTGGCTGGTTAATGAACTTGGCCAAGATATTATTATCACAAACATTATCAACAAATTTGGTGACAGTCGGATAGAAACTGCTAAACTTAGAGAGCAGACAAGGCTGATTTTGTTGATTTTGACATTATTTAATCCTTAACAGCCTGAGACTTCAGCTGGTTAGTAAACTTGACCTAGATTCCACACTTAAACACAGTTTTAGGAAGTTTGGTGAAGATCTGATGAAAACTGTTTATGTTACGAAACAAACAAAAGAAATCTGACACTATGACGAACTGACAGTTTGACAGAACCTATGGATGGACTGACTGACTTATGGAAAGACAAAGGTGAGGGACCAAATTTAGGGCCAAAATGACCAAATTTGGTTGCCAATGCATCTGTGTCTTGACTTCAAAGAGATGTCCTACTGATATTTTTCTCGCAGTTCTGCTCACTAACCTTGTCGAGGAGTTTGTTGGCATGGCAGGTGAGACTGTTGAAGAACATTCTATGGCTCAGATCCTGAATCTCCGATATGGTGGACAGTAACGCTGCATCCGGACTGATTATTTGACTGCAATAGAAACAATAACTTGAGATTACTCACAAATTCTGATATCAAGCTTCAGCATCTTCCTTCTTAGCATGATTAGTATTTGAGGTCTGAAACATTTTTTTTGTCTGCTGCAGTTACATGTATGAAACTTATTCTTTCTTCAAAAATACATTCCAAAGATCATATACATTGGATCCTGATGTTAATGAGTTACTGTCTCATCTCATCTGGATCAAAACTGTATGCATAGGTAATCACAAATTTGCCACTTGTATGCAAAGAGTTTATTTCTAGACTGTTTCCAAGATTTCAACATGCATGCAATACAACTTTCTGGCTAAGACTGTCTAAACTTTCACCAATCTTAGCAAATTTGTTGGGACAAATTACTCTTGGTAGCAGTTAAATGTGGAATTTGTATTCTACCCTTTCTTATACGAAACATAATTTGAGAGTCAATTTTTTTTGGATTATTACATCTCATCAGGATCAACACTGTTTGCTAATGTTTTAAATTTGACCTTAGGGTGCTGAAGGTTAACTCAATACCTCATATGGATAAAATCTGTCTGATATTTTACTTACTTTTTTATTTCATAAATATCTCTTTTAATGAGAAGATCCAAGTCAGACAGCACCGACAGGTCTGCTCTGGATTTGCTTAATATGAAATCTATAGGTTTGATTCCATGTTCATATGCCATTATAAAAGTTCAGCTAATAAATATTCATGAAGTCTTTATTTTTTAACATGATTATTCAAGAGGTAAATGCTTTTGAATCATGTGGAATTCTGGTTTGATACAGACCCGATAGTGTGGTGGTAGAACTTCAGCAGGTTGTTCAGTCTGTACAAGGTTACGGCATCTTGTTCTGAGACTAATACCTGTTCTACTCGAACCTGCAACAGCAACAAAGACAATCAGGACACTTGTTACCCCAACAATTCGTACAGACAAATTAACCCTTTCCTCCATAAATACGCCTTTCTAAGCCTCTGTAATAACCACTTCTTGAAACCATTGTGATAAATAGAGCAAATGCTCTATTTATCACAATGGTTTCAAACTACAAAATTCTAAAATTTTACTTTTCTCTAATAAATGCTCCTTTTGGGTAGATTCATTCAAATAGGTTGGATCTAAAAACAGCCTATGGAGGAAAGGGTTAAATAGGCAAATAGCGCAGACACATATCAAACAGCTCCAGAAGGATCATTCCGACAAAGTTCTACACTATTTGCTACAGTGTCTGTCTAATTTAACCTTTTCCTACAAACGTGTTATCATGCATTTGCAAACAAAGTAGACCCAGATCAGATCAGCAAAAAATATTGTCTTGTTTCTTTTTTTCTCTCACTAAAGTCTGACTGTCAAACTGTCAAACAGTTAGAATCATATCTCAACTGGGTCCAATATGTTTCCACAGGAAATAGAGAATTCACTACTAGTGTGTACCACTACGCTGTGAAAAAAATAATGTGTTCTCAAATTGGATCAGGTGCAATCCTGACTACTTACAAATCGAATAAGCTTTTGAAGAACATCAAACAGCTGAAATACTAATGAGACAAACCTTAAATGGCCGGCATACACCCTCTGTGACATGGCCAAGAACATCTTGTATGGTTTCATCTGTAGCTGAAATAAACAGTAGCAAATCTTACTCAATGTGTTTCTGAGAGTTTATTGGAACCAACAGATAGTTCACATAAAAAGAAAACAACAATCATAATACATGCACGCCAAACACCACATAAGAATTAACCCTTTCCCTCATATAAATGCCTTTTCATGCCTTTGCAAACAGAGTAGACCCAGATCAGATTGCTCCTGTTATATCCATCTGATCTGGGTCTGCTCTGTTTACTTTTGGTATAAATAAAAAAGTTAAGTACCTAGTTATAGTCTACTTTCAGTCCGAATCACCGCTCAGCCGACTGTTCATTTACTCCCCTGGTCATTGAGTCATTGGCCTACAATATTGAGCACTGCTAACATATGGCGCAATCATGCAGCCGCAGTACCGGCGAGTGACCCTCACAGGTACCCATTTTAACCCCTGGGTGGAGAGGATGTGCGGGTGGGAGACATGGAAAAGCGTCTCCGGACTGATAGTCAAGCGCGGTACCATTAAACCACCGCCACTATATATAGCCCGAATTCTACAGTTTCTGCCTGAGCCAAATTATCCTGTGTTCATATGCCATGATATAAAAATTAATCTAAATGATATTAATGATGTCATCATTTCTTATATGAAGTATCCAACAGGGAAAGGGTTTAAGAGTTTGTCCCAGGACAAAGACACTGATATTTACAAACAGTGTAGACCAAGATAAGCCATAACATTGACTTATCTTGACTACCAGTATTTACAAACAGTGTAGACCAGGATAAGCCATAACATTGACTGATCTGGACTATCATTATTTACAAACAGTGTAGACCAAGATAAGCCATAACATTGACTGATCTTGACTACAAGTATTTACAAACAGTGAAGACCAGGATAAGCCATAACATTGACTGATCTGGACTACCATTATTTACAAACAGTGTAGACCAAGATAAGCCATAACATTGACTGATCTTGACTACCAGTATTCACAAACAGTGTAGACCAAGATAAGCCATAACATTGACTGATCTGGACTATCATTATTTACAAACAGTGTAGACCAAGATAAGCCATAACATTGACTGATCTTGACTACCAGTATTTACAAACAGTGTAGACCAAGATAAGCCATAACATTGACTGATCTTGACTACCAGTATTTACAAACAGTGTAGACCAAGATAAGCCATAACATTGACTGATCTTGACTATCATTATTTACAAACAGTGTAGACCAAGATAAGCCATAACATTGACTGATCTCGACTACCAGTATTTACAAAAGTATTCATTGAATAAAGATATAACATACAGGGAATATTCTATGTATACATTAATTATTTACTCCAGAAATACGCCTTTCTATGCCTTTGCAAGCAGAGTAGACCCAGACCAGACGGCTACTTTAGGAGCCGTCAGATCAGGGTCTGCTCTGTTTGCTACTGATATATCATACATGTAGATATGATTTTACAGTTTCTGCCATAGTCAAAAAATCCTGTGTTCATGTGCTATTGTAATAAATAATCTAAATAATATTCATGATGTCATTATTTTTAATGCAAATACTCATGGAGTAATGGGTTAAGCTTTAACTCTGATATATCGAGCCTACTGAGCCTTTTTCAAAGAACAAAATAGATAAGGGTACTCTACCATTGTTAATAAACATATTAACTGTAAAGTCAATCGGACAGAATTGTTTGTTTACGTGACTAAGCCCTCTGACCAGGATCTGCACTACTTGTCATTCAAAGCCCTCTTGTACATTTAAATCCTTCATACTGAGTGGACTATGTAGCTAACCACTGATGGGCCAGTCCACTTTGAATAGTCAGCATTGAAAGGGTTAAGGTCTCAAGTTTTAAAACATAAAAATCACTGACCATCTTGGGCAATGAGTTTTATGCACTCTATTTGTTGTATAACTATCATGTATAATGCACATGAATGGATTTAGCAATGATTATAAGCATTCAGAAATGCAGTAGATGAGCTGGACACTGTACTGCTGAGATGCAGTACATAAGATGGGCACTTTATTGATCTATTGAGATGCAGTAGATAAGCTGGACATTGTACTGATCTATCCAGATCCAGTAGATAAGCTGGACCTGTACTGATCTATTGAGATGCAGTAGATATCCTGGACATTGTACTGATCTAACCAGATCCAGAAGATAAGCTGGACACTGCACTGATCTATTGAGAAACAGTAGAATTTAGAAGCTGGGCACTGTACTTATCTATAAAGATGCAGTAGAATTTAGAAGCTGGGCACGGTACTGATCTATAAAGATGCAGTAGAATTAAGGAGCTGGGCACTGTACTTATCTAAAAAGATGCAGTAGAATTTAGAAGCTGGGCACGGTGCTGATCTTTAAAGATGCAGTAGAATTTAGGAGCTGAGCACTGTACTTATCTAAAAAGATGCAGTAGAATTTAGAAGCTGGGCACTGTACTGATCTATAAAGATGCAGTAGAATTTAGAAGCTGGGCATGGTACTGATCTATCCAGATCCAGTAAATAAGCTGGGCACTGTACTGATCTACCCAGATGCGTTACATAAGCTGGGCACTGATCTATAAATATGCAGTAGATAAGCTGGGCACTGTACTGATCAATAAAGATTCAGTAGATAAGATGGACTGATCTATCCAGATGCAGTAGATAAGCTGGGCACTGTACTAATCTATCCAGATGCATTACATAAGCTGGGCACTGTACTGATCTATAAAGATTCAGTAGATAAGCTGGACACTGTACTGCTCTATCGAGATGTAGCAGATAAGCTGGGCCAGTACTGATCTATCCAGATGCAGTAGATAAGCTTGGCACTGTACTGATCTATCCAGATGCATTACATAAGCTGGGCACTGTACTGATCTATTGAGATGCAGTAGATAAGCTGGACACTGTACTAATCTATCCAGATGCATTAGATAAGCTGGACACTGTACTAATCTATCCAGATGCATTAGATAAGCTGGGCACTGTACTGGTCTATAAAGCTGCAGTAGATAAGCTGGGCACTGTACTGATCTATAAATATGCAGTAGATAAGCTGGGCACTGTACTGATATATCGAGGTGTAGCAGATAAGCTGTGCCAGTACTGATCTATCCAGATGCATTAGATAAGCTGGGCACTGTACTGATATATAAATATGCAGTAGATAAGCTGGACACTGTACTGCTCTATCGAGGTGTAGCAGATAAGCTGGGCCAGTACTGATATATCCAGATGCAGTAGATAAGCTTGGCACAGTAGTGCCAACAAGATAAGATACATTTGTATACAGAAAATATTTAACTTAGATTGACTAAATACACTATATGCCTCAAATCTACTGCTTTGTAATTTAACCCTTTCCTGCATATAAATGCTTTTTCACGCATTTGCAAACAGAGTAGACCCAGATCAGATGGGTCCTGTTGGAGCCGTCTGATCAGGATCTGCTGTTTGCTAATGGAATTTGATATATTTGTTTCTTTAAATTCTTAAATGGCTACAATGTTCCACCTTCCATTGTATTTATTATATCCATGAATATTCAGCAGGTATTGAAATTTGAAACAAGGTCAAAGAATTTTGTAAAACATAACCCCACCCCAAGACATTTGACCTAAAAACCAATATGGGTCATCTAGTGGTCTTGACTAATCACACACAGCCATTTTGATGATCCTAAGCCAAACCCTTGAGCAGTTATTGATCAGAAACCATTTAACAAGTTAAGAGTCATGGTGACCTTGACCTTTGGCATAATGACCTCAAAAACGATACGGTCATCTAGTGGTTATGACTAATCACCACAGCAAGTTTGAAGATCCTAAGCCAAACCCTTGAGCAGTTATTGATCAGAAACCATTTCACTAGTTAAGGTCATGGTGACCTTGACCTTTGACTTAGCGACCTCAAAAACAATAAGTGTCATCTAGTGGTCATGACTTATCACCACAGCAAGTTTGAAGACCCTAAGCCAAACCCATGAGAAACCACATCACTAGTTACGGTCATGGTGACTTTGACCTTTGACCTAGTGACCTCAAAAACATTAGGAGTCATCTAGTGGTCATGACTAATCAGTAATCACCACAGCAAGTTTAAAGATTCTAAGCCAAACCCGTGAACAGTTATTAATTGGAAACTGTGTCACTGGTTAAGGTCATGGTGACCTTGACCTTTGACCTATTGAATTGAAAAACAATTGGGGTTATCTAGTGGTCATGACCAACCACCACAGCAAGTTTGAAGATCCTATGCCAAGCCGTTTATCAGTTATTGATCTGAAACCGAAGGGGGGTATAATAAACATAGAACAGGGAAAGGGTTAACATATACCTTTATCCCTTTCCCTCATATAAACACTTTTTCATGCATTTGCGAACAGAGTAGACCAAGATCAGACAGATCCTATAGGAGCCTTCTTATTAGGATCTACTCAGATTGTGTATGAAATAATATCAAATCTGACTACAGTTTCAACCAATACCAAAAATGCATGTGTACATATATACATGTATTATAAAAAATCAATTTATATCAATGATGTCATTATTAAATCAATTTATATCAATGATGTCATTATTTCTTACATGACTATTCAACTGGGAAAGGGTTAAGTGATACCAAATTTACAATGATTTCAACCTTCAGGTTTGATCCAGACCAACGTATTATAAGACATGAATGAAACATCTGCAAAAAATGTTGATGCAGCTTTCCAAACTACGAGATTAATCCAGTATTATAATCTTGTTAATCTAGTTAAGTTTTTATAACATAATACTGATGTACTGTAGTTGTTAGTTATTTATGTAAAAAGAATAAGCGCTGTTAACCCTTCACTCCATATACACCTCTCTACATCTTTGTGAATAGAGTATACACAGATCAGACGGCTCCTACAGGGTCTGCTCTGTGATATAGATATAATTCTACAGTTTCTGCTGTGGCCAAATATTCTTGTGTTCATGTTCCTAATATGTCTGCCTTGACAGATACAGAAAAACCTCTAAAGCGAAATTCTAGTAGAGAAGAATTTAGATACTTGCTTAATGCAGGATGAAAATCATGCAGAAAGTTCCTAGAGGAGCTAATACGGGATGAAAGTCATGCAGAAAGCTCCTCTAGGAGCTTTCTGCATGACTTTCACCCGACATTAAGCAGCCACCTGTCTCCAAGACCGATATTTATACTAAATTTAACATCTGGTTTAGAGGGTTTTACTGTTCTATAGATTGATCTACTCCGTTTGTAAATGGGTAAACTGTCCGATTATGGAGTAAAGGGTTAAAACATTGTTAACGTCTTGATGTTCTCACAGCTGTATTTATTCTATCCTGAAAAAGTTTATAATGGCATTCTCCAGCATCAAAGATCTTTTTTTGAAATTCAGTAAACAGCACAGGGCAGTAAATATAAGATAAAATAACGCTTTCTTTCTGACAAGCATCTGTTTATGCCTTTGCAAACAGAGTCAACCCAGATCAGACAGCTCCTGTAGGAGCCATCTGATCAGGGTCTGCTCTGTTTGCTAATGAAATTACAATATTATAAAACATTATAAATAGTCAGCTAATAAATACTTATGATGCTATTATTTCTAACATCAGTATGCAACATGGAAAAGGTTACCCTTACAGTGTGGGACACAAGTCACTTATGTCCTTTGAAAACAGTGTAGACCCAGATGAGAAGGCTCCTAGTGTAGTCCTCTCATCAAGGTCAGTACTGTTTGTCATGTTACACTTTTCTTTAGAAAAATCCCTAAATATATACCATAAGCTTGACCTGTTTGAATTTTTGAATAATCCATTTGAAAATTCAGCATTGTAAAGGTTAACATATAAACAAGAACTGCGTGCGTCGCCAACGCTCGTCTGATTTGGTGCTTGTCCAGCTAAATTTAAAAAAAAAGAAAACGATAAAGGGCCATAACTCCAAAATTTTGAAATCAAGAGTTACGGTTTTTATGTAAGGACATTCCACTCAATGAGATCTACTAACCTATGAAGTTTCATTTTGATACCTCTTATACTTTTCGAGTAATGAGCTACAGTAAAACCTCTCTATAACGGCCCATAAATTACATAAAGTATTTTGTGTTAACAGCAGGGGGCTGCTTAAAGCAAGGTAAAAGTAAAACAGAACGCTCCTATAGAAGCGTTCTGTTTTACTTTCACCTTGCTTTAAACAGCCACCTGCCCTAAATACTAATTAATTAACATAATTTAGTGGCTATTATAAAGAGGTTTGACTGTACATTAAAGTTTCTGCACGCCAACGCTGACGACGACAACGACAATGACAACGACCACGACCCAGTGATCACAATAGCTCGAATTTTCTTCGAAACAGATGAGCTAAAAATTATGTTCAACAGAAACCATTGTAAAAATCTGAACAAACAAGATGTGTTTGTGAAACACTATGCCCCCTCATATATTTGACCTCTGACCTTGACCTCTGACCTTGACATGTCATTCCTCAAAATGTGCAGCCTCATGAGATACACAAGCATGCCAAATATCAAGTCTCTATCTCTACCGGTCCAAAAGTTATGGCCAATGTTAAAGTCGGCGATTTGACCCATATATTTGACCTCTGACCTTGAAGGATGACCTTGACCTTGACACGTCACCCCTCAAAATGTGCGGCTTCATGATATACATATGTATGCCAAATATCAAGTCTCTATCTATACTGGCTCAAAAGTTATGACCAATGTTAAAGTTGCTGACAAACAGACAAACAGACAGGGCAAAAACAATATGCCCCCCGCCTATCGTCTATGGGGGCATAAAAACACTGAATGATACTACCCTAGTTACTGTAGAGATTTAACCAGACTCATGTAGACAACTGGTGTAGATCAACATCAAACTGATCAGGAAGGAACAGTCTGATCAGGCCCTACACTATTAGCAATTCCATTTGTTTCATATGAAGTTATCAAAGCATAGCAGAATTAACTTATTCAGTTATACAAACAAGCAGAGAAGGGAAATGGGGTAAGCGAATATTTCGGGTAAATAGTGGAGCTTTAACGGAAATAAAACAACAACAAAACAAACTGGCCCATATTCAGAAGTTCAACCAAGACAATCTTTTATTATGTCAAATAATTAAAATTGGTTTGAAAATATTTTTAATTCCCAGGAGAACATTTCCTTAAAAATGTCAGTTTCAGCAGAAAAGGAGTAAAACTAACTAAAATGTCCCACATATGGTATACATGTAGTATATACAGTAAAATCTGATTTAACCCTTTACTCCACAGAGACACCTTTTGGCATCCTTGCAAAGAGAGCAGACCAAGATCAGATGGTTCCTGAAGGAGCCGTCTGAACAAGGTCTGCTGTGTTTGCTTATGCTGTTATACGTCTGATTCTACAATTTCTGCCATGACCAAAACTTTTTGTTCATACGCCATTATAAAATATTAGATTATTAATATTCAAACAGTAATTATCTTTGACATGAATATTCATGGAGTAAAGAGTTAAGTCACCACTCAGTGAACAAGCACAGGAGTCTAAAAGAGCTCCAGATCAGATGTGTAAATTAAAACATTTCAAGAATAACTCCTTTATATCTCCACTAAACCCTATGCTGTGGCCACTCTTTAGAATTGTCTCTTTGAGACGATTCTAAAGAGTGGTCACAACATGATGTTTGGTGGAGAAATGATGATTTTAGTATTTGTTTACACATCCTTATCTGTAGCTCTGCATAAAAAAGGCTTTGGAGCTTTATGTGGTACTTCATTCTACATTAACCCATTCCTTCATATTGACACCTCCGTAAAAGTCACTTTCTGAAACCATTGTGATAAATACAGCATTTGCTCCATAGGAGGAAATGTTCTATTTATTACAATGGTTTGAAAACTACACAGTTCTAAAAATATTCTTTGTTCGTAAATGCTCATTACAGTAGATTTATTCAAAGAAATTGGGTCTTAAAATAGCCCATGAGGTGATTGGTTAAGCTTCCATCTGTATTAATCATTTACCCTTTTGATGCCTTTGCAAACAGAGTAGACCTTGATCAGGTTATTCCTATAAGAGCCATCTGATAAGGGTCTACTCTGTTTGCTTATGGAAATTATATAGATCTGATTCTACATTTTCTGCACTTATATAGAACTGATTCTACACTCTCTGTCACAGTTGATACTTCCTTTGTTAACCCATTCCTCCATAGGCTATTTTTAGACCCAACCTCTCTGAATGAATCTACTCAAAAGGAGCATTTATTAGAGAAAAGTAAACTTTTAGTTTGAAACCATTGTGATAAATAGAGCATTTGCTCCTATTGGAGCAAATGCTCTATTTATCACAATGGTTTCAAGAAGTGGTTATTACAGAGGTGTAGAAAGGCGTATTTATGGAGGAAAGGGTTAATAATACTTTAAAATAGTTTGGCTCATTGTTATTTATGACAATATTATTTCTTTCATGAATATTAAACAGGAAAAGGGTTAAAGAACTGCAATTAGGTTTCATGTGAGTGGTCACTAATCAGAGACTTTACTGTAAGCCCAATATAACCAGTAATAAGACCCCAACTGTGATACCTCCTGAAACCGTCATCAACTCGGTGTTCATACCAGGCCTCAGTTCCTTTACAATCTTTATAAATTCTGTGGCGAAAATATCATGGGGATGAGAGTGCTATACAAAGTTACTATGACACGTAAAATACACACAAAAGCGCTAAAACATGTGATACTCAGCTGTGGTAAAACACTCTACAACAATGTGGACACTACTCTAATTAACCTCAGTATTAAGAAAGACAAATTAGGCAAATAGTGCAGACCAAAATCAAACTCCTTAATGAGATATCTGAAAACACAGAAGACCCAGATCAGGTGGCTCCTGTATGAACCCTCTGATCAGTGTCTGCTCTGTTCGTGAATCTAATAAATAGTTCAGGCAAGGCAAACAATACCCTTGTTTACATGATGATGCAACACTTTAAAATTCAATTAAATATGAATATTCATACAGTCATTATTTCTTATATGAATATTCATGACATAAAGCATAATTATATCCAACAAATCTATTTTATCTAGCAATCTATTGCAACATATTGCAATTAAACTTATAGGAACCAAAACATACAAATTATTAGCTCAATTATATTTTTTTTTTTGCATTATTAACACTTTTGATCCAGATAAATATAATCAAGATTAAAAAAGTTTCAAAAATTCTGCTTAACCTTTTCACTTCACACAAGTGCCTTTTCATTCCTTTACAACCAGAGACAACGCAGACTCTGGTGTTTGCTTTTTAGATAATAGATCTCACCCTACAGGTTTGTCTAAGCCAACAATTCCCTTCAAATTTTTACATTATAAAAATTAAGTTAATGAATATTCATGAAGTGATGCAAAAATGTTCATTAGAGAATGGCTAAAGAAATTGAAGCAGACTATAATTTTTTGTTCAGCAAACTACATGTTTGCATCAATCTAACTAAACATAGACTTCACAAGTATACTAGTACAGTAAAACCCCTTTAAACCGGAATTCTAGTAGAGAAGAATTAAGATACTTTTAGGCAGGTGGCTGCTTAAAGCATGGTGAAAGTCATGCAGAAAGCTCCTAGGGGAGCTTTCTGCATGACTTTCACCTTGCATTAAGTTGCCACCTGTCTCCATTACCGATATTTATACTATTAACCCTTTCCCTCATACAAACGTGTTTTCACGCATTTGCAAACAGAGTAGACCCAGATCAGACGGCTCCTAGAGGAGCCGTCTGATCAGGGTCTGCTCTGTTTGCTACTAGAATTTGATAGATATGGTTCTTTACTTTCTAAAAAGTCTACAATATTCAGCCTTCCATATTTCTTTCTAACTATTTTGTTAATGAGTATTCAATAGGTATTGAAATTTGGCCTAAATACTGAACAGGGAAAGGGTTAAACTGGACGTCTGGTTTACTGTTTGGAGAGGTTTGACTGTATTTCTAAGCAGCCTAATGCATAATAACATGCAAGTCAACTTACGTTCACATCGTTTCAGCAAAGTCTGCAAGTGTTCTTTTTCAGACGCTGTGGCTTGATGTAACCATGCCAACATGTCGCCAACATAACGTAATGGATCGTGAGAGTGTAACTCTATAGGTCGGGGAGTGCCACCAGGACCTGAATGTACATAGACAAATCTTACATCAAATTGCAATTCATGAAACGTGTCACAATGTTCAGCGTAACCCTTTACTACATTTACAAGAATTTTTAAAATGAATATAAACACAGGAAAGTTAAGTCTGAATCAAATCATAATCCATGAAAAGGATCACGAAGTGCAGCTTAACTATGAACTCAATGGATATTCATGTAAGAAACAAGATGTGTTTGTGAAACACTATGCCCCCTCAATATGATATTTGACCCTGAAGGATGACATTGATCTTGACATGTCACTCCTCTACCTGTGCAGCTTCATGGGGTACACATGCATACCAAATATCAAGACTATATCTCTATTGGTTCAAAATATATGTTAAAGTATGTGACCTTTGACCCTGAAAGATGTGCAGCTTCGTGAGATACACATGCATACCAAATATCAAGACTATATCTCTATTGGTTCAAAAGTTATGGCCAATTTGAAGTTGGTGACCTTTGACCCTGAAGGATGACCTTGACATGTCAATCTGTGCAGCTTCATGAGATACACAAGTATGCCAAATATCAAGTCTCTATCTGTACTGGTTCAAACGTTATGGCCAATGTTAAAGTCGGTGATTTGACCCATATGTTTGACCTCTGACCTTGAAGGATGACCTTGACCTTGACATGTCACCCCTCACAATGTGCGGCTTTATGAGATACATATGTATGCCAATTATCAAGTTTCTATCTGTACTGATTCAAAAGTTAAGACCAATGTTAAAGTTACAGACAAAGAAACAGACAATTTGACCTTTGACCCTGAAGGATGACCTTGACCTTGACATGTCACCCATCAAAACGTAAAGCTTCATGAGATACACAAGCATGCCAAATATCAAGTCTCTATCTTTTCTGGTCCAAAAGTTATGGCCAATGTTAAAGTCGGTGATTTGACCAATATATTTGACCTCTGACCTTGAAGGATGACCTTGACCTTAACATATTACCCCTCAAAATGTGCGGCTTCATGAGATACATATGCATGCCAAATATCAAATCTCTATCTGTACTGAGTCAAAAGTTATGACCAATGTTAAAGTTGCGTTAAAGTTACAGCCAAAAAACAGATAATTTGACCTTTGACCCTGAAGGATGACCTTGACCTTGACATGTCACCCCTCAAAATGTGCAGCTTCATGAGATACACAAGCATGCCAAATATCAAGTCTCTATCTCTACTGGTCCAAAAGTTATGGCCAATGTTAAAGTCAGTGATTTGACCCATATATTTGACCTCTGACCTTGAAGGATGACCTTGACCTTGACATGTCACCCCTCAAAATGTGCGGCTTTATGAGATACATATGCATACCAAATATCAAGTCTCTATCTGTACTGGCTCAAAAGTTATGACCAATGTTAAAGTTGCTGACAAACAAACAGACAAACAGACAAACAGACAAACAAACAAACAAACAAACAGACAGGGCAAAAACAATATGCCCCCCCAGATTTGATCTGGGGGGCATAAAAATGACATAATCAATACCAATTACATGAACTTTTAAAATGACATATTGACCCATTCCCTCATAGGCTATTTTTAGATCCAACCTCTTTGAATAAATCTACCGAAAAAGAATATTAACTAGAGAAAAGGAAAACTTAGAATTTTGTAGTTTGAAACCATTGTGATAAATAGAGCATTTCCTCTTATAGGTGCAAATTCTCTATTTATCACAATGGTTTCACAAAGTGACTTCTACAGAGTCGCCAAAAGTGGTCAATATGAGGGAAAGGGTTAACAGAAGGAATGTTTAGCCACGGCAGAATTGTTTGTGGAATTAGATCAGCATTATTCCCTCATATAAACATGTTTTCACGCATTTGCAGAATAGACCCAGATCATATGGCTGCTCTATTTGCTTTTGACAATGATATGGATTTGATTTTACAGTTTTTTGTCAAAGGAAAAAGTTTTCTTGAAAAGTTACATTACGATAACATAGCTAATAAATATTCATGATTTCATTATTTCTTACATGAATATTCATGGCGTAAAGGGTTAAGCAAATAGAAGACACTGACGGACGGACATACAGACAAGGGCAACCTAAGATGTGTTTGTGAAACACGATGCCCCGATATGACTTTTGATCTTGATATATGACCTTTTTCGCCTCCATATTGTTACACATGAATGCCAAGTTTGAAGTATGCACATGCAATGGAGACAAACTTATCGCCAACATTTCAGATAGGGGCAAACAGACAGTTGTGACAGACAAGCCAACAAACTAACCAACAGACAGAGCAAAAACAATATGACCCTGATCAAAGACCTAAGGAAGCATAACAAGAGGGCCTGAAAGGCCCTGACATCGCTCACCAGACAATCAGAGGAGAAGATTTTCAAAGTTTTCACTATGTGTTTCTATAGAAAACTAGCCAGCCCTGGCAAGGGCCAATTTTGACTCAAGGGGCATAATTTATGTAACTTTTGTAGAGGACCTCAAGTGAAGAAAATTTAAGAAAATGTAAATGAAAACATATAACAATGCAAATCTAAAGAAGGGCATGTACAAAAGTATGTATACCCTTTCCCTGGGCAAATTGGTTGAATTTTAGAAAGAATAAATTAATCTATACATGTACTTATAAATAATATCTAAAATTTCAGATATTTTCATTACACCTTCATGAGTTATTATTATTCATATCTTAATTTATTTTCAACCCTTCCCCTGTTCTATGTTTATTCAAAATTTAAACCTACTGAGTATTCATAGACAAAATAGTTATGAAATATAGAAAGTGGGACAGTGTAGCCATTTTAGAAAGTAAAGAAACATCTTTCAAATTCCATTAACAAACAGAGCAAACCCTGGTCAGACAGCTGCTTTAGGAGCCGTCTGATCTGGGTCTGTTCTGTTTGCAAATGTGTGAAAAAAGTGTTAACATGAGGGAAAGGGTTAGCAAACATATTATAAGTATATTGTACACAAAATTAAAATAATGTAATGCACTTTGCACTATATTATATCATAAGCAAACAGCAGACTGATCAGATGGCTACTACATGAGCCATCTGATCTGGGTCTACTCTGTTTGCAAAGGTGTAGAAAGGCATATTTATGGAGTAAAGGGTTAATTGTCTGATTTACTGTGCAAATTTTTTCATTGTTTGGGTAGATCTGCAGAGTTACTACCAACAAGGGAGACAATCCAGCTGTTATAAAAAAGGGGCAAAGGCAGATAATCTCCCTTTAAATGTATGCTAAAATAGACACCAGCAAATGTTTATAAATAGCTATATGTAAGTCAGCTTTGAAAAACTTGCTACCCCTGGGGTGGGGCCAATTTTGACCCTGGTGGCATGATTTATATAACTTTTGTAGAAGGCCTGAATATGATGCTATGTGCCAAATATGAAAGCTATGAAGCATTTCAGTTTCAAAGGAAGAAGATTTTCAAAGTTCACTATATGTTTCTATTGAAAACTCCTCACCCCTGGGGCGCGGCCAATTTTGACCCCAGGGCCATAATTTATATAACTTTTGTAGAGGACCTGAACATGATGCTATGTGCCAAATATGAAAGCTATGAGCCTTTCAGTTTCAGAGAAGATGATTTTCAAAGTTTTACTACATGTTTCTATTGAAAATAAGACACCCCTGGGGCGGGGCCAATTTTGACCCCAGGGGTATAATTTATATAACTTTTGTAGAGGACCTAAAGATGATGCTATGTGCCAAAGATGAAAGCTGAGAACCCTGTAGATTCAGAGGAGAAGATTTTTAAAGGTTCAAATTGTTGACGACTGATGACGGACGACGGACAACGCACGCCGACGGACATCAGGTGATCACAAAAGCTCACCCTGAGCATTTCATGCTCTGGTGAGCTAAAAATAAAACAGGCAACTTACCTCCCCTAGTCAACGCATCTATGAGTCCTCTTACAACAGCTGTGCGCCTAGCTGTCCCAAACTCATCTAGTGTGTACCTATTGAAACAAGGTCATAATGTCACACACATATATACAAATATATATTATTTAGTAATCACCACATCAATCTAATGTCTCCCTCATATAAACACTTTTTCACACATTTGCAAACAGAGTAGACCCAGATCAGATGGCTCCTATAGGAGCTGTCTGGTCAGGGTCTGCTCTGTTTGCCAATGGAATTTATTAAATCTGCTTCTTTAATTTCTAAAATGGCTACAATGTTCCACCTTCAATATTTGATTATAACTATTTTGTTCATGAATATTCAGTAGGTATTGAAATTTAGAATAAGCATAGACCAGGGAAAGGGTTAAGCTTTTCCTTCATATAAACGCCTTTTCAACCATTTTTCCTATGAAAATTCAGTAGGTAATGAAATTTGGACTGATTATAGAACCGGGAAAGGGTTAAAACATTGAGTAAAATTTAAACCTAATGAATGCTGAATTTTAAGAGGAATGGTCAGTCACAGATCAGCTGTCGCATTCATTTAGTATGAACTGGCCTAGTTTTGCTTAAAGACTTTAACCGTTCACTCCAAGAATACTCATGTAAGAAATATTGACATTATGAATATTAATTAGATCCATTTTTTTTGTAATGGCACATAGACATGGGAATATTGGCACAGTAGAATCTTATTTCATAAGCAGACTGCAGTCCCCGATCAGATGGCTCCTACAGGAGCTGTCTGATCTGGGTCTATTCTGTTTGCAAAGGCGTAGAAATGTGTACTTATGGAGTATAAGTTTAATAACAAACAGTATAACCCTGAACAGAAAACCCCTACTGAAGCCATCTCGTGTTGGTAGACAGCTTTTAACATACAGGTCGAAGGCACACATGGACCTGGACGGCTCAAGATGACATGTAAGGCACTGACAGAGAAAGACCGCAGAGAATGGAAACTGGCCGAGGTCAACCCTCAAGATAGAATTAAGTGGAGACCTAGTTTGATATCTGCCATTTGTACAGCCAGCCAGTTACCTGGAAAGGGGCATACTGATGAGGATGATGCTCCTGCACCTGTACTTCAATCAAAACACCAATGATGATGATCATGAACAAAGGGTTAAATAAACAGTACATACGTCAGGGTTGTTAGATCAGGGTCTGCACTATTTGCCACAATGTCAGTCTAATTCAAATTATCAAAATGGTGACAAAATGAATTACAGTAGGACCTGCCTTAAGCTGTTATCAAATGTTTTTATTATGGGTATGTAAGGCAGGTGGTAGCTTAATGCAGGTCAAAAGTAATGCAGAAAGCTCCTATAGGAACTTTCTGCATTACTTTTACCCTGCATTAAGCAACCACCTGCTTTTTAAGACTCCTTTGTTCTATAACTAAATTGCCACTTAAGACAGGCTCTACTGTATTCTTCTTTACAAATATGTGGAGATGTGAGACTGAATGTCTGAATACTTAGTGTAACTCTATATCTTCTTCACTGTGTTTTACAATTCCTATCACACAGGGCATGTCCGGATTCAAAGATTTATACTATGTACCTAAAGAGCACCGGTCTGTCCTGGAGGGCCTTCATCGCTTGGCAAAGTACTGGAGACATGTCGGGGGCCTCACTAGTTAGTGTCCGACATTCGTCTGAAAAATATGTTGAAATTGTTAAATTTCCTAGGCACAACTAGAACTATCACTAAAGGTGATTGATACCCCCACCCACCACATTGTCAAAAGATCCAATGACTTCAATATAAAAGACATTAGCTCAATAATCCTGTCATCCACACTTGTGGAAAGAAAATTCTTAAAGTCCAGTCAAGGAATGACTCACATAAAAAGTATGTCACACACATCATTATAAAGGCATATGCAAAATTTGAGGTTCAATGGTGAAGAAATGTAGAAGTAGTACTTGAGAAGTTATGCTCTGGACAAAAAAATACTTATGAAAAGTAACAAAGGGGAATGAATCCCTCTAAAATTAATTTAGAGTTACAGTCCTTGTTGACTGCACATGCTCTCATCACCCTCTTTCCATATACACAGTTTCTACAAAACTTGAGAAGTTATGCTCCAGACAAAAAATTGATTCTGTAAAGTAACTAATGGGAATAACTCTCTCAATAATGAATTTAGAGTTACATCCCTTATTGACTGCATATCCTCTTATAACCCTCTATCCATATATAAAGTGTAACAGTTGTGCCTACAATACTTGAGAAGTTATGCTCTGGACAGAAAATGCTTATGAAAGGTAACTAAGAGGAATAACTCCCTCAAAAAAGAATTTAGAGTTACAACCTTTGTTGACTGCACATCCTCTCATCACCCTCTATCCATATCTAAAGTTTCACAGTTGTGCCTACAATACTTGAGAAGTTATGCTCTAGACAAAAAATCGCTTGTGAAAAATTACTAAGGGGAATAACTCCCTCAAAAATGAATTTAGAGTTACAACCCTTGTTGACTGCACATCCTCTCATCACCCTTATAATGTGTACCAAGTTTTTAAACAATATCATAAACAGGTTTCAAGAAAATGCCATGTCCCTAAAATATGTCCCAATTTGGAGACAAAATATGAAGTCAAAAAGGGGCATAATTCTGTGAAATTTTGTGCAAGAGTTATGAAACATGGAGAAGATTGTCCCCACATAACACTTATACTATGTATTAAGTTTCAAGGTGGTATCATAAATAGTTTTCAAGAAAAAAGCAAATGTCCCGGAAAAACCCAATTAACCCTTTCCCTGTTCTGTATTTAGGCCACATTTCAATACCTACTGAATATTCATTAACAAAATAAAGAAATCTGGAAGGTTGAGCATTGTAGACATTTCAGAAAGTAAAGAAGCAGATCTATCAAACTCTTTTAGCAAACAGAGCAGACCCTGATCAGATGGCTCCTCTAGGAGCTGTCTGATCTGGGTCTACTCTGTTTGCAAATGCGTGAAAACACGTTTGTATTGAGGGAAAGGGTTAAGAGACAAAATATGAAGTCAAAAAGGGGCATAATTCTGTGAAATTTTGTGCAAGAGTTATGAAACATGGAGAAGATTGTCCCCACATAACACTTATACTATGTATTAAGTTTCAAGGCGGTATCATAAATAGTTTTCAAGAAAAAAGAAAACGTCCTGGAAAAATGTGAGTGACGAATGACGGACGGACGGACAAGGTGATTCCTATATAGCTCTATCTATGGCTCTGATAACAAAATTAATTATTAAATGTATTTATCTGTCTGCCTCCTTCAGTTAAAACTATCATTCTAACAGGAGCTGTCTGTTCAGGGTCTACTCTGTTTGCAAAGTTGCCAAAAAGGTGACTCTATGCTGTAAAGTGTAAACTCTTCCACCACATTTAGTCCTTTCCCTGTTTTATAAGTTGAGTTTTTATAATTGCATATATACATAGGAATTTTAGTACTGGTAGAAGCTGAAGAGACATCTATAAAAAATTCATAAGCAAACACTTGCTTGGGTCAGACGGCTCCTAAAGGAGCCATCTGATCTGGGTCTACTCTGTTGCAAAGGCTTGAACAAGAGTGTTTGGAGGAACATATGTGTCACCTGCTCGCAACTGACACAAGAACTGTTAATATGCTGGAGTGATATCAGAGCAAAGGGGAATAACTCAAAAAGTATTGCATGCAGAGTGAAGGACCTTAGTTAGCATGGTCTTACCATCTATCGAACCTCTTAACCTTTGACCAGGAACAAAAAATGTTTACTGTGAATATTGAAGAAAAAAATAAATCAGCAGTCCAAAGTTATTTTTTATACATACCCTGAAACAATTAAATATTTTTATCCTCATCTATTAATCCCCAAACAATCCAGTGTTCCCCACCATCCGCATAACAAAAACAAAAATGGCTGCCAGAAAAACCTCACCTGCCTATCGAACCTCTATTTTAGAAATTGTTTACTGTAAAATAATACTCATAGTCACGTTATTTCATCATGGGCACGTGACCTTTGCATAAGCTGAAGGGGTCAGAGCTGTCAAACATTTAAAATGTGGTACACTTTTCAATTCACGTTGATATTCTATAACGTAGTAAGAGTTTTCTCATGTTTAGCATAGTTGAACGGAAAACAAACTGTTTTGACCTGTTTATGACATATATTTCGTTTTTAAAGCTACGAGGCGTTGTTTACAGACAAAGCAACGGTACTCATGGTTTTATGACGTAGTGTGCACTTCTACATGCGTAAAAACCCAAAACATTGAAAGGTTCGAATGCAAGGTGAGGTTCGATAAGAGGGAAGTGGACGATATATCAATGGTCCTCAATGAGAGGAAGACACATGTGAAATTTGAAAGCTCTATAATGATTAGTTTAGAAATGACAGCCGAAAAAAGAAAGTGTGGCGAAAATCAGAACAAAAGGGAATAACTCAAAAAGATATTGCATGCAGAATGATTGACCTTAGTTACATCAATGGTCCTCATTCAGAGGAAGACACATTTGAAAGCTCTATAATTAGTTTAGAAATGACAGCCAAAAAAAAGTGTGACAGACAGACAAACAGAAACACAGACAGATGGTCAGACAGACAGACGACAGAAAAGTGATCCCTAAATGTGTCACTGCCTCTTGGCAGGTGACACAAAAAGTGTTCATATGAAAGAAAGGGTTAATGCATCTGTGATAACCAGTGCAAATAGTCAAATGTTTGAAAAGAACAGAAAGAAAACTTTCTTTGAGAATTGAAACTTTTGAAGACACAAATCGAGTATTGTTAAAGATGTCATAATATTTATTTTCAAGCAGTGTTTTACTCTTTCCCTATTCCGTATTTGTTTATCATGTAAACTTTTCAAGGGAATTTTTTTGCTTTGACAAAAACTGACCCAGATCTTTATCATGTCAAAGCAAAAAGAGCAAACCCTGATCAGATGGCTCCGAGTCTACTCTGTTTGCAAATGTGTGAAAAACATTTTATATAAGGGAAAGGATTAACATACTCTGGGACCATCTGTACAGTCTCTCATAGGATGACTCTTGGTGCAAAGCCATTGATTCCATAATCTCCAACCTGAAACACATGAAAGGTTTCATTTATTATTGTCGTGTTGCTCGATATTGAAATAAATCTATTTATTCATCTATCTAAGTGACCATGTGTATAACTTCAGAAAACATTAATCTATCAAAGAGCAAAGAAAAGCTCTGACGGTAAAAGATTAAGCTGACATCATAATTTCTATATTTACTTAACTAATTAATATTCATGTTAGAAAAATAATGACTATGAATATTAATCAGCTGTTTTATATTGACATTATGTATAACGGAGTTCTTTATCATAGTACAAACTGTAGAATATCAGATCTCTATTATTTTACATGTACAGTGAAACCCCGCTAATACGACCACTTAATAAATAGCTACTGGTGTCGTTTAAAGCAGGTGGTTGCTTAATGCAGCACAAAAGTTATGCAGAAAGCTCCTATAGGAGCTTTCTGCATAACTTCCGTACTGCATTAAGCAACCACCTGCCTCTGACACCCATAATTATGCCCTTTTTTGGTGGTCGCACTTGCGGGGTTTTACTGAATATGCAACCAAAGCAGACCATGGTCAGATGACTCCTACAGGAGCCATCTGATCTAGGTCTTCTCTGTTTGTAAAAGCACTAATTCTAATAATTAATTATTCATGATGTTATTTTTTTTTAAATGAATATTCAACAGGGAAAAGGGGTAAAGGGAATAAGAATAAAACAAGAGCACCGCAAGCTGGTGCCAATGCTCATCTGTCGTCATTGTCAAGATGAACATGCATACCAAAAATGAAGGTTGTAAATGAAAAATTGAAGAAGTTATGGTCAATGTTAAGATTTCGGACGACAACGACGATGCGGACGCTGGAGTTACTCCTGAGGTGTCAACGCTCGTCTGTCTTCGTTGTCTAGATGAACATGCATACCAAAAATGAAGGTTGTAAATAAAAAATTGAAGAAGTTATGGTCAATGTCAAGATTTCAGACGACAATGACGACGCGGATGCCAGAGTTACAACACTAGCTCGTGATTTCTTCAAAACAGACGAGCTAATAAAGGATTAAATATTTGACTTCATTTCAAGGATCATAACTATGTAAACATAAAGGACAGGGCTATAATTAATGGTGAATATATACATGTATGTTTATTCCTTCACTCCATATATATACATGTACGTTTCAATGTCTTTGCCAACAGAGTTGAACCAGATCAGATGGCTCCTGTAGGAGCTGTCTGATCAGTGTCTTTTCTGTTTGCTTATGAAATAATATGGATCTCATTCTGTAGTGGCTGCCTTTGCAAAAACTGTCTGTGTTCATATGCCATTATAGAAGGTGATCAGATTAATATTCATGATTTCTAATATTTCTTACATGAATATTCATGGACTAAAGGTGTTAACTCTTTTCACACTGAAAATATTCTGAAAAATCATTGAAAACAATTTTTGAGCTAGATGAGACATCAAGTAACAGGATTCCATATTTTGAAGAAAAAAAAACACCAAGACATGTTTGTGAAACGTCGTGTCCATCAAATGCTGGGCACAAAACATTAGCCAGTTTGATAACCTTGATCTTGATGGGGTACTACTTGAAAGTCTCAATTTTGTGAGATGAACAAACGTGTCCACATATGAAAAGTCTCTATTTATAAAAGTCAATATTACAGTTTTGGCCAGGCAAGCAGACAAACAAACACACAAGCAGGCAAACAGACAAGTCAAAAACAAAAAGAAGACAATACATACTTCGTATTGAAAGGGTTAAAATTTATCTAGGCATAGCATTTTAAAATAGTTTATGATAAGGAGTTTCTGATCAGGATCTAAACTTATTAACCTTTTCCTTCATATAAATGCATTTCACGCATTTGCTAACAGAGCAGACCTAGATTAGGGTCTGCTCTGTTTGCTTATGAAATATGATAGATCCATTTCTTTACTTTCTAAAATAGCTACAATGTTCCACCTTCCATATTTCATTATAATTATTTAGTCCATGAATATTCAATAGGCATTGAAATTTGAAATAAACAGGGAAAGGGTTAACACAACACAAAGCTATAGATACAGGTGGGCAATCAAAAACAAACCTACCCTACAGTGTTACCACTCTTTTGAGTTGACTCAAAGGGATGATTCTAAAGAGTGGTCACAAAGAAATAAAGGAGTTATTCTTGAAAATATTTTAATTCACATATCTTAACTGGGCTGCTGCACAACAGCATAATATCAGCTACTACCTCAAATAGTGCAGACACTGTTCATATGCTGTGATTTGGGACATTCTTTTCAAAGTCCAAGAGCCCCATTTCCCATAACAGGAGACATAAGGCATAGTTGCTAAAGGTCATACAGGAACTTACCCGCTAAAGGTCATACAGGAACTTACCCGCTAGGTCATACAGGAACTTACCCGTTAGGTCATACAGGAACTTACCCGCTAAAGGTCATATAGGAACTTACCCGCTAAAGGTCATACAGGAACTTACCCTGCTGTCTGGTGATTGGTCCTCAGCAGAACTTTACAGTCATTGTGTATCTGCTTCACTCTGGTCAAAGCTTCAAAAAAGTCCTGCAGAATACAGTAAACACTGTACAGTCCATAACCCTTTCCTTCATAAAAATGCCCTTTCACATCTTAGCAATAAGAGTAGACCGAGATTAGATGGCTCCTACAGGAGTGGTCTAACCAAGGTCTGCTCTATTGCTTATGGTATGATATTGATATGATCCTGTTGTTTTGTCTATGCCAAAATTACCTTGGAAATTTACGTCATAAATGTTAAATAAATGAATATTCATGAAGTGATGAAATAATGCCAAAGGTCCAGATAAGATGTGTACATTTAAACATTTTCAAGAATAACTCCTTTATTTTTCCACTAAACTCTATCCTGTGACCACTCTTTAGAATCACCTCTTTGAGACGATTTTAAAGAGTGGTCACAGTATAGGGTTTAGTGGAGAAATGACGATTTTAGTACTTGTGTACTAACCTTTATCTGTAGCTCTGAATGCATAAATATCCATTAATAGTGGAAAAGGTTAAGTTTCAGCTAACCCTTTAACTAACAGAGAAGCCTTTTGATACTTTTGCAACAGGAGCTGTATGATAAGAGTCTCATCTGTTTATTTGTGGAATAATATAGATCTGAATCTACAGTTCTTCCATAGTTAAAATTTCCTGTCTTAATATGCCATTCTAAAACTTTGGAAATGGAGTAGATCCAGATCACATGGCTCCAGTAGGAGCAGTCTGATCAGGGTCTGCTCTATTTGCTTATGGAATTATAAAGATGTCATTTGAAATTTTCTACAAAGGTAAAAAATCCAGTTTTAAAAAGCGCAGTTATAACAAGAGGGCCAGAATGGCCCTGATATCGCTCACCAGACAATCAGAGGAGAAGATTTTCAATGTTTTATAGATGTTTCTATAGAAAACTAGCCGGCCCTGAGGACGGGCCAAATTTGACCCCAGGGGCATAATTTATATAACTTTGGTAGAGGACCTGAACATGATGCTATGTGCCAAATATAAAACCGAGAAACTTCCAGTTTCAGAGGAGAAGAATTTCAAAGTTTTACTATATGTTACTATAGAAAACAAGACACCCCAGGGCCAGGCTAATTTTGACCTCAAGAGCATAGTTTTAATAATTTTTGTAGAGGAACTGAACATGATGCCATGTGCCAAATATGAAAACTGAGAAACTTCAAGTTTCAGAGGAGAAGATCTTCAAAGTTGTTACTATTTGTTTCTATTGAAAACTGACCACCCCTGGGGTAGGGTCAATTTTGACCCCAGGGGCATAAATTTTATAACTTGTATAGAGGATCTGAACATGACATTGTGTGATAAATATGAAAGCTGAGAACCTTCCAGTATCAGAGGAGAAAATTTTCAACGTTTTACTATATGTTTCTATTGAAAACTAGCCACCCCTGGGTAGAGGCCAATTTTGACCCTAGGGGCATAATTTATATTACTTTTGTAGAGGACCTGAGCAAGATGCTATGTGCCAAATATGATAGCTGAGAACCTTCCATTTTTCAAAGGTTTACTATATCATAACATGTTTCTATTTAAAACAAGGCACCCCTGGGGCGGGGCCAATTTTGACCCCAGGGGCATAATTCATATAACTTTTGTAGAGGACCTGAATATGATGCTATGTGTCAAAGATGAAAGCTAAGAACCCTGTAGATTCAGCGTTGAAGATTTTTAAAGGTTCAAATTGTTGACGAAGGGCGAAGGACGACAAACGATGGACATCAGGCGATCACAAAAGCTCACCCTGAGCACTTTGTGCTCTAATGAGCTAAAAAAGTTAGCTTAATAAATATTCATGTCATTCATCTGGCAACAGGTAAACTTTCAACTATCTGTGTATACAACTTGTGTTCCACACTAATCTGAGTAAACAGCTTGTGTTCCACACTAATCTGAGTACATAGCTGGTATTCCACACTATTCTTAGTACACAGCTGGTATTCCACACTTATCTGAGTACACATATTGTGTTCAATACTAAACTGAGTGCACAGCGTGTGTTCAATACTAATCTGAGTGCAAAGTTTGTGTTCCATACTAATCTGAGTACACAGCTTATGTTCCATACTAATCTGAGTACACATATTGTGTTCCATACTAATCTGAGTGCACATATTGTGTTCAATACTAATCTGAGTGCACAGCTTGTGTTAAATAATCCGAGTGCACAGGTTGTGTTAAATACTAATCTGAGTGCATAGTTTGTGTTCCATACTAATCTGAGTACACAGCTTATGTTCCATACTAATCTGAGTACACAAATTGTGCTCTATACTAATATTGAGTTACACAGCTTGAGTTTCATACTGCTTGCTCAAATGTTAGAGAATTATGTACAGTGATGTCTCGTTAATCCGGAATTCGTTAATCCGGAAAACTCGCGATCCGGACGAAAGTCGTGGGGAACGGATTTTTTGTGCAGTAAATTGACTCGTTACATCCGGAAATTCGCGTTCCGGAACCGGACATAGATTTCCGGTAACCAATCTATGTATTTACCTGTATTGGTGACTCGTTAATCCGGCCGGGTCAGTAGCCCCGGGGCTTAATTGCCCACCCCTGACACTTAACAATAGTGCACCGCGGAGGTGCGAATACTTGTGTTTACAATCACGGGCATGGGTAAAACAACCCCCGACTGTGTGCAAACTGGCTATTTATCAAAGCATATGGCACGGGGGTAGTGATGTTTGATATTCATAAATGTTCCTTAATGAGATGCACACTCGCCCAATTAATTTGTTACGTTAAAACCGCGCCGCCATCGTTAAACTGTTAATCACCGTAAATGATTTGCTAATTCAGTATTTATCGGGGTTTCCCGCTATTTAGGGATTCCCTAAGATTCTAACTCACGCGTGAGCTGGCTGGTTCCCGACTTACAAGTACATGTACGCGGATGGAATATTCGGGAAACCAGTCATGTCAAACATGGAGATCTACGTCGATTTTACAAAATTTGCCCGCAGGCATATTCGATAATCCACATTGTACTACTCAAATGAGAGAACTGACACTTATGGATAGGGTGCAAAAAGCATTTAGAACGACAAACAAGGTAATTATTTTGATATGACTTGCGATTATTACGGGCATATGCACACATGAACGTTATAAGAAAAAAAATTCTTGATGCGAAAGTAAATGTGTATAAACAAATACAATGTTTATGATTGAGTTGAAATTTTGCAGCATACGACGGTGATTCGTTAATCCGGAAAATTCGTTAATCCGGAAATTTCGTCAGGAACGAACGTTTCCGGATTAACGAGACATCACTGTATTGAAATGCAATAAACTAGAGTCATCACAGAATGTGATTAACACCACCAACGAAGTGTTTGTTAGGGTATTTGATATTAGCAAGGAATAATTGGCCATAACAAAAGAACATTCTGTGAGGAGAGTTGATAAAGACAATTTCCATAAAGTTTCACTGGAATCCTGCCATAAACTACCACCTGCCTTACAGACCCATAATCAGACCTCTTTTTGATGGCTGTTTCTACTGTAGTCTCGACAAGAAAAAACAATAGACAGATAGACACAGGTGTTTCCAAACATGTACAAACCTGAGACAGGGCACCAGCTCTAGCTCCTCGCAGTGCTCGAATTTCTTCTGGTTTTAACTGAAACTGGTCTAAAAATGCATCCGCAACCTGTGCTTTCATCTGTATCTTCTGGCTGTCAAAATATCGAAATAATGCAATAGTAATATAACAATTCTGATAGTTATAAAACATGGTTTTAAGCCATCATTACTTTCACAAATATTCATGAGGCAAAGGTCTTATCCCTTTCCCTCATATAAACGCCTTTTCACGCATTTGCAGACAGAGTAGACCCAGATCAGACAGCTCCTATAAGAGCTGTCTGATCAGGGTCTGCTCCGTTTGCTTATGGAAATTTATAGATCTGATTATGCAATTTCCAAAACCGTGAAAAAGAGCCATGTTCCATTTTATTGATTCTGTGCATGAATATTCCAAGATGAAGAAATTTTGAATAAATATGAAACAGTGAAAGGAACAGTAATGAAATCAAAGAGCTAGGATCCTGGTGTGGTGTTGAGGCACGTGGCATCTCATATGGACCCATACCAAGGGCAAAGGACATCATTCACATACAGTGGGACCTGTCTTAAGTGACCATTAAAAAAAGGTCTAATTATGGGTCTGTAAGGCAGGTCGTAGCTTAATGTAGGTCAAACGTAATGCAAAAAGCTCCTATAGGAACTTTCTGCATTACGTTTGCCCTGCAATAAGTAACCACATGCTTTTTAAGACTCCTATGTTCAACAAGAGCTGTCCGCAGACAGCGCGCTCCACTTTCTTTAGTGCTGGATAGTGTAGTGGAAGTCTAAGTCAGAAAGGGGAGATAACTATAGCAAATTAATTTAAGGGTTGTCTGCCCTTGTAAAATAGGTCCCCCTTGTAATAGTTAACATGTATACCAAGGTTGAACCAAATATCTTGGACAGTTTCTGAGCTATGGACCTGAACATAAAACTTAACCAACAATGAAAATTCTAAGTTGAAAAAGGGGCATAACTATGGCAAAATTACTTTTAGGGTTACCTACCCTTGTGAAATGGGTTCCCCTTGTGATAGTAAACATACATACCAAATATGATTCAAATATCTTTGATGGTTTCTGAGAAAAGGACCTTAACAAAAAGGTTAACCAACGCCGACGCCGACGTGGACGCCGACGAGAGGGTTATGACAATAGCTCCACTTTTTGAAAAAGTGGAGCTAAACATGAATAATAATAATCTCTTAAGACAGGTTTTACTGTATAATGCAGAAGGATTCATGTACCTTTCTGTGTGTAGTTTTGTTGTCTGGTTAATTAGGTCATGAGTCTGCTCTTTTGCAGCCTGAAACAAAAACAAGTAGCTGAAAGCCTTTATCAAAATAGATACGATCTAAACAAAGTTTCATGAATCCAAATACAAAATACTATCAACTTTGAAGAAACTGTCACTGAATCACTTTGAAGAATATTGCTGAAACTGATAAATTAACCTTTTCAATGTTGAATTTTTCAATGTGGAATAGATCATCACTGTTTAACCCCTGAATTCATAAATACACCTTTTAGTGCCTTTGCAAACAGAGGAGACCCAGATCAGACAGGGCCTGTGGGAGCCGTCTAATAAGAGTCTACTCAGTCTGATCAGGTTCTGCTCTGTTTGCTTATGAAATTACATGTATAATAGATCTGATTCTACAGATTGTTCTAATACAAAAATTCCCTATGTTTATGTACTATTATAAGAAACAATCTAATTAATATTCATGGAGTAATGGTTTAATACCATACTCCTCTTACCTAGACTGAAATACAATTGTAAAACTCACCTTGAGTCTGTTTGTCATGTCCTGGCAACAATCATTCATTGCTTTGACATCAGTGTACACACTGTCAAGTTGCTGAAAGAAAACATCAAGCACGGTTATTTCAATCAAATGGTAAGAGTCATAGAGGATCTGTTGCGAGTTGTCTTTTAAGATCACATGTTCCTAAACGAGCCTTAGAAAATGTCATTAAGTGAGCCTTGGCGAGCTTAATAACATTTTCTTGGTGAGTTTAGGAACATCTGATCTTAAAAGACAATGAGCATCAGATTATTTTTCTCACATAACAAACAAGAGGGCCAAGATGGCCATTAATCGCTCACCTGATTACCATAGATTAGCAGTGGTTCTGCAGAACAAGATTTTCAACGATTTAGTATATTGATTTTATCAAGACAATGATTCTGACCATTGAAGATTGGGCTAAAAATGTGCTCTCTAAAGTAATTTTTCAAAGATTTGACCTAGTGACCTACTTTTTGTTCCCATCCAACCCATGATCACACTCAACCTTGATATCACCAAGACAAACACTCTGAGCAAGTTTGAGGAAGGCTGGGCTAAAAATGTGGCCACTGGAGTGTAAACTAGATTTCTCTAAGATATGACCCAGTGACCTACTTTTTGACCTCACATAACCCACTTTCAAACTTGTCCAAGATTTTACTAGGACAATCATTCTGACCAATTTACATGAAGATTTGGCTATAAATGTAAATGGCTATAAGCGTTCACAAGGTTTTCGTACTATTTTACCTAGTGACCTAGTTTTTAACTCCACTTGACCCAATTTCACACTCGTCCGAGTGTTCACAAGGTTTTTTTTACTGTTTGACCTAGTGACCTAATTTTTAACTCCACTTGACCCACTTTCAAACTGGACCAAGATTTTATCAAGACATTTATTCTGACCAAGTTTCATGAAGATTGAACTAAAATTGTGACCACTAGAGTGTTCACAAGGTTTTTCTACTGTTTGACCTAGTGACCTAGTTTTTTACCCTACAAAACCCATTTTCAAACTCCTCCTAGATTTTATCAAGACAATCATTCTGACGAAGTTTCATGAAAATTGGGCTAAAAATGTGACCTGTAGAGGGTTCACAAGGTTTTCCTACTATTTGACCTAGTTTTTAACCCAACTTGACCCACTTTCGAACTCGTCCGAGATTTTATCAAGACATTAATTCTGACCAAGTTTCATGAAGATTAGACTACAATTGTGACCACTAGAGTGTTCACAAGCAAATTGTTGACGACACACGACGCACGACGGACATTCAAGTCTCCCAAAAGCTCACCCTGAGCTTTGCTCAGGTGAGCTAAAAAGTGTATTTTCGCCATTTAAATGACATGTAAACATCGGTTTCCATGGTTTGACGTCATATATGGCGTAGGACGTCATACATGTTCTAAAGTGATCTTACACGTGTTACAGATCAGTGAATCTTAACCTGTTGTTCTAACTCGGAGATAAGGGAAGGTATGTGAGAAATACTGTTCTGTTAAAATATTTTATATCTGTAGGGTTGTTTTTAATTAGAAATGCTTCTGAGAGATATACATGTATAACTTTTACTACATATGAAGATGTACTACAGTAAGACCCCGCTTATCCGAACTTTTAGTGAAAAAGAATTGAGAATATTTAAGGAAGGTAGCTGCTAAATTAACCCTTTCCTCCAAAGGCTATTTTTAGACCCAACCTCTTTGATGAATCTACCCAAAAGGAGCATTTACTAGAGAAAGTAAATTTTTAGAATTTTGTAGTTTGAAACCATTGTGATAAATAGAGCATTTGCTCCTATAGGAGCAAATGCTCTATTTATCCCAATTATTTCAACTGGTGACTTTTACAGAGGCATATGAAGGCGTATTTATGGAGGAAAGGGTTAACATGTAGGATTTGTCTTACCAGGGTCTGCTCTATTAGATTATGGAATAATTAGATCTGATCATACAGTTTTTGCCGGAGCAAATAAAATCTGTTAACTCTTTATTCCATGAATATTTATGTAAGAAATGATGACATCATGAATACTAATTAGATTATTTTTTAAAATGGCATATGAACGCATGATTTCTTTGCAAAAGTAGATGTAGATTCAGATCTATATAAGCAAACAGGACAGACCCTGAGGGCTCCTTTGCAAATGCATAGAAAATATTTATGGAGGGAAGGGTTAACCCTTTCCCTTATACAAAAGCCATTTCACACATTTGCAAACAGCGAAGACCCAGATCAGATGGCTCATACAGGAGTTTGAACTAAATATAGAACAGGGAAAGGGTTAAATGATTTACATTACAATTCATAACGATTAACTCTTTCGCTGCTAAAGTAAAATCTGTTAATACCTATGCAAACAGCCTGGTTCCAGATGAGACGCCGAGTATCTCGGTGTCTCACCAGGATCCAAACTGTTTGTTACTGTAACTGTTTTTATGAGACAAAAAATGAAAAAATGAAAAATTGTAGCAGATGACAAAGTTTGCAGACAACAAAATTTGTCAGTGAAAGAGTTAAACTGATGAATATTTATGAGGTAACCCTTTACCTGATACAAACACATTTTCATGCCTTTGCAAATAGACTAGATGCAGATCAGAGCCACCTGATTAGGATCTGCTCTGTGTGTTTATTGAATACATGTAATAAACATCTGATTCTGCCATGGCCAAAAAGGCAATGATTTTATTATTTCTCACATGAATATTCATCAGGTAAACCATAAATGGTTAAACAACTCATTTTAATGCAGCTACTGATCTTGGTCTACTATACTGTTCAGTGGTTTTTAACACATTACAAGGCTATTTTTAGATCCAACCTCTTTGAATAAAGCATTAACTAGAGAAAAGGACATTTTTAGAATTTTGTAGTTTGAAACTATTGTGATACATGGTTCATACAGACTTTCCCAACACAAAATCAGGGCCTTTTTAGGGACTTCATTCACTAAATTTAGGGTCTCAAAGTATGTCACAGCTTACGGCATGTTTTTTACTATAACTCACTTCTAATAAGAAGTACACTTACACCTACCTAATACCTAAACTGTTTTCAGCTCTGTTACCTTGTCACTGATCTTACTTTCCAGTTTTGTATTTAGAACAAGTTCCCAGATGAATCCTCCCACCCCTCCAAACTTCTCATCGGATTTACATCGATCTCAAAAATGGCCCCGAGTGAAACAAATGCGGATTTCTGAGGATAGTTCTGATCCTTGAATTATTATACGTTTAAAATGAAAATTATGGCCAGGAAATCAAAGTTTTAGGGCCAGTGTAAACAAATATATGGCCTTTTTAGGGACCATCTTCAAATTTAGGGCCTTTTCAAGACTGTATGAACCATGTGATAAATATAGGAGCAAATGCTCTATTTATCACAATGGTTTCAACATATGACTTTTACAGAGTCGTCAAAAGTCATCAGTATAAGGGAAAGGGTTAATGCCTCATACATTTTTGACTACTTGAAATGTTTCCAAGAACTCCTCATTAATTGCCAGGCTTCTTCTCTCTATGTCACTCCTGAGGTTCCGCCTTGACCTTAAGCTGTTCTCATTGAAAAACGTTGACAAAGCTTTCAGTGCTTCTAGCATATCCTGGAAAAGAAAGTGACAAAACCATGCATAATGAATGACATTTAAATACTAAGTTTTAACAAGCAAGACAAAAAGTGCCTCATGATTTAACCCTTAACCTCATACAAACACTTGTGCATGCTTTTGCAAACAGAGTAGATACAGATTAGATGGCTCCTGTAATCTGTTCAGGGTCTGACTCTGCTCTGTTTCCTTAAGATATTATAACAAATCTATTCATACTTTCTATCAATACCAAGAAATCCTGTGTTTATATGCCATTATAAAAATTCAGAAATTCAATTTGACCCCTTACCCAAGGAATACACTGTTTAACCATTTATTCCATAATTACCCCTTTCTACACCTTTGCAAACAGAGTAGACCCAGATCTGACAGCTCCTATAGGAGCTGTCTGATCAGGGTCTGCTGTGTTTGCTTATGATATAATACAGATCTGATTCTACAGTTTCTGTCATGATAAAAATTATTTTGTACTTAGTCCAATTAAAAAGATTCAGTTAATTAATATTCATGACTATTGACATCATTTTTTCTTACATAAAAAGTCATTGAGTAAAAAGGGTTAATGCCTTAGCAAACAGAGTAGACCCAGATCAGATAACTTCTCAGTTCTGTAGGCGATGTCTGATCATGCAGGCTCTGCTCTGTTTGCTTTGGGCATGTCATCCAATTCTACAGTTTCACACATGTCCAAAAATGCAATTGTTCATCATCATGTGCCACTACAAAACTTTAGTTAATTGATGTCCATAGTCGTTATTTCTTTCAAGAATGCTAAATATAGCAGGTGGAACATTGCAGTTGTTGTAGAAACTAAAGAAACAGAATGGTCAAATTCATTTGCAAACAGAGCAGACCCTGATCAGATGGCTCCTATAGGATGGCTGATCAGATGGCTCCTATATACTCTGTTTGCATATGAAATTATGCATGAACGTTTATTATATGAGGGAAAGGATTAAAGGAGTCGTAAGTCTGATTGGGGTCTGCCCTGTTTGCTTATAAATGATATAATATAGATATGATTCTACAGTTTCTCACATTGCCAAAAGTCCTGTTTCCATGTGTTATTATAACAAATTAATCCAATAAATACTCATGACATCATTATTCCTTACATGAATATTTATGAAGGAAAGCTTTGCTTTTCATAAAAACTGTCAAAGTTTTGTTTATTGGTGTTCAGTTTGCGAGAAGGTAGAAATGTCTTTCACACATATATATCAGAAATGCTCCTAACTTGGTATGTCTAAATATATAAGTACACATGCAACGGGTACAGTTGAGCTAAATCCTTCTGTATTCACCAAGGTTATGAAAAACAGAAAATGTAAACTTGACATCAATTCGAAAAATGTCAGTTTATGCATCTTTAACTAAGTGAAGTTTCCATTGCTAATGTCAAAATACCTTATCATTGTCTAGTCGTGTTTCTAATATTTTGTTTAATTTCTTAGACAGTGGATTTGAGGCAGGAACACCTCCAGATGACACGTTGGAAGCCACTGAATCCGCCATCTTGTCAACAACAGTCTAGAGTAGTTTCCCTTTGACGGATAGTTTTCTCGCCCATCTGAAACGAAGAAAAGCCACGCCTTACAGGCGTGTCATATGTTTTTGAGGCGTGCGACGTCAGTCTATCATTTCAAAGTTGATTATTAACAATTAATTAATAGATATAGGCTAAATAAAGAAACAATTAAAACAATTCAACAACAAACAAGCAAGAAAGTCAATTAGTCTTCGTAATTCAGCCTCTGACTCATGTTAACACATTCCCCTCTAGTGACGCATTTTTGCGCCTCTGTAAAATTGTAATGCATTGAAAAGCAAAGTCAGCTTATTTTGTATTTTTATTTAAACAATATGTTTGTATACATAAACCATTATCCCATTTTCTGATAAATTAGATACATAAGTATACAGACGTCAGTAGCAGCTAGCTATCTAGAACCTGTCCAAACGGGTTGGTCTAAAACACGCAATGGAAGAAATGGAAAACAAATTTAAAGTCATTTCTGGGTCGATTTTAACATTTTTTCAAGTATATAGGTATAATAATGTAATCTCGATAGAATTAGACCAAATAAAACAAGAATTGTCAATAGATAAACATAAAATCGCGTATTTACTGGAAAAGTTCCATTTCACCAGTGGAGAAATGGAGATTTATAGTAGAAATAGAGATGAAATAAGCATTTATATGTGGTTTTTATTCATTTTTTCAGGCCTTATGACTACTTTTACACAAATTCTATTGAATTAGACCAAGATTAGCCTCATTTGTTCATTAATAACTGTACAATCGTTTATTTACTTAATAAAGTCCATTGCACCACTGGAGAAATGGAAAGAAAATACGCAACATTTGGACATTTTAAAGTCATTTCTGGGAAGATTTTAACCGGTTTTTTTTTTCAAGCAATATGGTTACTTAAGGTAAGATCGATTGAATTCTACCAAATAAAACACGATTTGTCAATAGAAAACCATAAAATCGTGTATTTACCTGAAAAATAAAATCTATTTCGCCAGGGGAGAAATGGAAAGGAAACACGCAATGGAAAGTTTAAAAAGTAATTCATTTGGAAACATCCCTCCTGATCCGTAAATTTTTGGTCATTGCAGAAAATGTCAAGTGTAATTTAAAAACTCGGAAAAACAGAGCAGACCCTCATCAGTCGGCTTCTACAGGAACCATGTAATCTGAATCGATGTCACCATTTATTAGATTTCATTCATTACGTGAAGTTTTGGTCATTGCAGAAAATGTCAAGTCTAATTTACAAACTCGGAAGCAAACAGAGCAGACCCTGATCAGTCGGATCCTACTAGAGCCGTATGATCTGGATCTAATACATGTACGTTTAAAAAAAATAGTGATGTCACCATCAATTAGATTTCATTCATCAGGTAACGTTTTAGTAATTGCAGGAATTGTCAAGTATAATTAACTATAAAACAAGTATAAAACAGATCAGATCCTGGTCAGCCGGATTGGGTTTACGCACTCGTGATAGTCCACAACGAATTAAGTTGATGTTTAATCCAATCAGCGGGTATCATGCTTTAGCTAAGTGCTCGGGGGTGTTAAGGAAGTACCGTGACACTCACATCTTTTTGAATTAAGTACAATTGTAGAACAATAATACGTTTAGCGGGCTACGAGTGAAGTTGTGGCAAAGCAAAGTACCATCCCTTAACCCTTAACCCTTCCCTTCATACAAACGCTTTTCTCGCGCCTTTGCAAACAGAGTAGAAGTGGATCAGACAGATCATGTATATAGAAGTCGTCTTATCACGACCTGCTCTCCTTGCTTGTGAACTTAGAATGACGCTATCTAGAGTTTATGCCCAGACCAAGACTTCATGTGTACATGTATATATATGCCATTATAAAATTCCACTAATAAATATTCATGATGTCATTATTTCTGACGCGAATAATCAACAGAGAAAGGGTTGAATTGATAAATTCCTGTTTACGTCTCCTTTAATTGCTGGCTTTACTTGTAGAGGACGACCATACTACGCTTACCCCTATACTTCATAGATACATATTACAGTAAAACCTCTCTATAACGACCACCAAATTACATCAAGTATTTTATGTTAAAGGCAGGTGGATGCTTAAAGCAAGGTGAAAGTAAACAGAACGCTCCTATAGGAGCGTTCTGTTTTACTTTCACCTTGCTTTAAGCAACCACCTGCTCAACATACCAACCAATTAACACAATTTAGTGGTCGTTATATAGAGAGGTTTTACTGTATATAACGTCTTTGTAAACTGTGTAGACACAGATCAGGAGGCTCGGTTATAAGAGCCTACTTATGGAAGGTTCTGTCATGGTTAAAAAATCTAAAGTGTTCATTCGCCAACAAAAAAGACACATATAGGCCTACCCAGTTACTTAGGCCCCTAATGTTCGTAATGTTATTATTTTTCAGAGGTCCAGATAAGATGCGTAAATTTAAATATTTTCAAGAATAGCTCCTTTATTTCTCCACCAAACCCTATATATAGGCCTACCGTGACAACTCTTTAAATCGTCTCTTGGAGGTGATTCTAAAGAGTAGTCAAGATATAGGGCTTGGTGGAGAAATGATGATTTTAGTATTTGGGTAGGCCTACGCATCCTTATCTGTAGCTCTTGTCTCTTAACCCTTTCACGGTTCTATGTTTATTCCAAATTTCAATATCTACTGAATATTCATGAATAAAACAGTTATAATGAAACATGGAAGGTGGAACATTGTACATAGCCATTTTAGAAACTAAGGAAAGAGATCTATCCAATTCCATATAAATGTTTTTATAAGCAAACAGAGCAGACCCTGATCAGACGGCTCCTATTAGATCTGGGTCTACTCTGTTTGCAGATGCGTTAAAGCACGCTTATATGAGGGAGGGGTTAAATTAATTTTCACAGAGTATAAGGGGTTAAACGGTAATAAATTAACAGATCTACAATTAAAAGTAGGCCAATATAGGCCTACATGTATACATATGTGGCGTATTCATAGGCCTATATAGCCCGCCTCTTTACAGGAGTTATATAGTTAAACAGACGACGGATAATTCATTGACCATTGAAAATACAAGTGATCAGCTTTATTGATTTCCATAACTTTTAATAATTTGATGATCCGTGTTTCAGTATTTTATCATAATGTAAATAGTAAATACAGGACACGCCTCTAAGGCGTGGTTTTTGTTGTTCTCTCAATGGATGTACTGCGTTTGCGCTTGTCCAATATGTTAGTATCATTATATCGAATGTAGATGTTGACGCGTTCTTAGTAAAATTCATATATTTAACAAATCTGAAAAGAAAACTTTGATCAGCAGAAATCAACAAGATATACTTTATCACAAATAAAAGTTGTATTCATTCACAATTGCATCACACGTGCTGTCGTACATGTGCCTCGGTAGCGCAGTAGGCAGCGCGTCAGTCTCATAATCACATGAAAATCAGAGCAATCTGAAGGTCGTGAGTTCGATCCTCACCCGGGGCAAAACTTTTTCTCATTTTTACATTCCTCCATTATAATTTTAATTTGAAATTTATCTTCCCCAAAGACACGAGAAGACACGCAAACAGCAGATTTAACGAGCCTGTCCCGAATGATCAAGAAATATCATTATAATACAAACAGCATGTCGTTCAATAAGTAGGCTAGCTAGGCCTACTGAAAAACTTGGAAATCGGCAATAGAATCTTGCTGGAAACGGGATGAGATCGACATAGAACAATAGAAAAATGACCCGCTTTCTTATTGTCTCTCAGCATTCGGTTGCATGTATTTGATACTGTAATTAAACAACGTCTGTGCATGTTGTTTTGTTATATTGTTGGGTCGGCGATATAATTTAAGTTGTTACTGTTCAGTGTTGATAAGCCATCAATTATTTTTTTTTATCTCAAATGAGGAACACAAGCGTGTTGTATTGATGACGTTTAATTCACGACTGTCCGTATAGGTACCAGCCGCTCCAGCCTCCAGTATAGGCTACACATATCATTTGCATGTTCAATAAATATAAAACATCTCCCTTCTTTTAAAAAAAGAAAATCAATGTATCAATATATGAATTTATATAGATTTGATTAAAGTATCTTAATACATATCAACTATTATGAAAAATAAGGGATATCTACAGCGTGAAAGTTTATCTGAAACTCTAATTTCTATTGTAAACATGCATTAACACTAAACTAATTGAAATGTCAGAAACAATTAACATCATTGTAGGCTACTGGCTGCGTGCTGATCGTATTACACAGTCCATTCACGGCTGACGTAGCACTTATGTTTCACCATTCTCCCAGACCGTGTTACATACGGGGCATTGAATGAAGTTGTTGCCGGGCGGTCAGGTAGAAGGGGTTGCTGAGGGGAAATTAGTTGTTTTACATCCCTAGCTAATATGTCTGGGCAGAAGGGTACACGTAATGTCTGATCCATTTTCATTGGTTTTGTGCAGAGCTGCCCTATTTCTGCGATATATTCTACCATCCTTTGTCTGAATTGAAAATGACCTTTTCCTATGTGTCCCAATAACCTTTGCAGTTAACCAAATTTTGCCAAATTGAACTTTTACTGGGTCATTGATCGAAATTTGTTTCAAAAGCCTTGCATGTCTGTCATAGTTTGCTTTTTGCTTTAACTTTAGCTGTTGCATTTTGACTTTGACGGTTTGATGTTTGACAGATTGGGGTGTTAGCGCCTTGTTGGTAATTGGCACTACGGACTTTGTCCTGCGGCCTAAACGAAGTGGTGCAGGCGTAAATCCGCATTCAAGAGGTGTATTTCTATACTCCAGAAAAGCTAAATACAGTAAAACCTCTCTATAACGGCCACTTAATTATGTTAATTATTTGGTATTTAGGACAGGTGGCTGCTTAAAGCAATGTAAAAGTAAAACAGAACGCCCCTATAGGAGCGTTGTGTTTTACTTTCACCTTGCTCTAAGCTGCCACCTGCCTTAAACACAAAATACTTGATGTAATTTAGTGGCCGTTATAGAGAGGTTTTACTGTATGGGCTTTGACCAGATGCTTTAGCTTTCTTCGTGAGTTTCTTAGCAATGCCTACTCCTTTCTCAGAGAGAGCGTTTCCTTTCGGATGCAAAGGAGACGATGTGTGATGTTCAAACATCCAAGTTTTTGCAATATTTGCAAATTCCTGGATGCTGAATTGAGGACCATTGTCAGTTACTAATGTTTCGTCAATTCCGTTTCGCGACATGTGCACCTGCAGTTTGCGTATATAACTGTATCAGATCGCGTGTCTGGCAGATAATCAACTTCAAAGAAGCAACTGTAGTAATCATTTGTCAACAGATAGTTCTTGCCGTCAAGATGAAATAGATCTGCGCCTACTTTTTGAAACGGTCTGTCTTGGAACTCGGCCGATATCATGGGCTCTTTTGCGTTCGAGTCCCTATGTGTGAGGCAAACTGAGCATTGTAGCACGTGTTCTGTAATTTCTTTGCTCATTCCGGGCCAAAACAAGCTATCTTTCGCCCTTTCTAATGTTTTTGTAACCCCGAGATAACTGGAGTGTACTTGCTGAATCATGTGATTTCGCAAGCCGCGCGGAATGAGTAACGTTGACCTCTAAAAATGAGGTTGTCCTCGACGGATAAATCGTCTCTGTGATTCCAGTATTCGCGAATTTCCGGTTTGCAGTCTGACTTTTCCCTGGGCCAACCTTCGAGTATATAGTCTGTTTCAGAGATGACATTTGCGGGTCGTTTGAAACTCTCTAAACGCCTATCAGTGACAAACAGGTGTTTTTTTTCACCGTGTGAACATGTAGATCAGATCTTGGATCAGAGAAGGGAACGTTTCTTTCATATATTGTCGAGAAAGACAATCGCTGACGGGAATGTCCTTTCCGCTTACATGACGAACCGCAACACTGTATTTCTACAGCTGTAGTAACATTCTCTGCAAACGAGGGGGTGCATCGTGCATCGGTTTGAGCATAATTGAAGCAATTGGTTTATGATCAGAATGCACAATGACTTCATGTCCGTATGTGTATTGGTGAAACCTTTTGCAACCAAATAAAATTGCGAGAAGTTCCTTCTCTATTTGTGCATAACCAGTCTCAGCTGAAGTTAAACTTTTTTACGCGAATGCTAAGGGTCACCCATTTTGCATAAGGCACGCGCCCAATCCCGATTTACTAGCATCTAGCTCTGAAGGGTTGTAATATCTTAGAACTGGGGCATTTGTAATGATTTGTTTAACCTCAATGAAAGCTTTATTTTGCGGCTCATCCCATATGAATTCGGATTCCTTTTTCAATAGAGCGCGAAGTGGCGCCGTGACCTCTGACAGATTTGGCGCAAATTTTGCCAAGTAATTGACCATCTCGAGAAACGTTACGAGCTTTCCGCGGGAGTCTGGGGTTCAATTTTCAAAATGGCTTCGATTTTGCCAGGATCCGGTTTGAGCCCTTGGCTACTAACGATATGTCCGAAAAAAGGAACTTCGTTCACCCCTATGACGCACTTATCTGGGTTAAACCTTATTTCTTTTTCGCGTGCACGGTCCAGTGCGTTTCTGAGAATTCGGTCGTGCTCTTCGATTGTTCGACCATAGATCAAAATATCGTCAACGATTGCTTCTATGCCTGGCAAACCCTCAAATATTTCATTCACTTTCTGCTGAAAGATGTCACCTGATGATGATATGCCAAAGGGAAGTCGTAAGTATTTATACCTCCCGAATGGCGTACCGAAACAGGTCCAATTTGATGATTCCTCGTCGAGCCGAACGTCGAGCCGAACGCTCCAATACGCATGTGTAATATAAAGTATGCTAAAACGCGTCGCGCCCGAGAGCTTCAAAATGACGTCACGTCATCTAACGTCGGTGACGAACAATACGGTCTTCGAATGGCTTCATTTAGAGCTTTAGGATCAAGACAGACGCGCAATTTGCCAGTTTTTGGCTTTTCCACGACAACAGTCTGTGGGTTCAGTGACCTTTGATATGATGCCGTCCTTTTCCATTTTGTTAAGCTCTATCTTTAATTTGGGTCTAAGAGCTTCAGGTATCCGGCGCGGCGGATTGACTAAGTACTGGCATCGCGTTTTCCTTCAGGTGCAAATGACACGATTCTTGCATCAAACAAATTGCCGCATTCGCTCATGACTTTTCCTTTAGTCAGCGGGCTATTGCCTACGGTCTTTTTAGCATGTTCGTGCTTGTGGGAGTCTATGTGAGTTTGACCAACTCGAGGTCAAGCGATGATTGCAGACCTATCAAACAAGGAGATGTACACTCTACAACATAAAAAGGTGCATGAATCGTCCTACGGTTGTGTTTGCATTGCAGTGTAATTTTGCCGAGGACCTTTATTGTGTTCCCTGAATATGCAGTAAGCTTGCAGTCATGTGGCTGTAAGGGGATTTGCAGGGAGAGTGAATGTAAGGCATTTTGAGAAATTGTATTCACAGCACTACCTGAATCAATTTTGAATTTGAGTTTGGGCCAAGGTCAAGGGTCACAAATGCACGGTCTGGTGAATGAGAAACAATGCTTACCGTGTCTATGTAGTATTCGGCAACATAGTCCATTTCATTCGGAAGTTCACTGTCTTTGAAGCCAATGTCATAAACAGTTTTTCTAGATTTGTACATGGATTGGAAATGGTTGCGCTTCTTGCACTTATGACACTGCTTTCCGAAAGCCGTGCACAGTCTTTTCTCAAACTTATGGCAAGTTCCACAGTTGTTGCACGTTTTTCGTCCTTGTTGCTGCTGATGCTTTTGTGGTTGCTGGCGATGTTGTTGTTGGGGTCACCGCCTTCGCACGAGGTCTACTCCGCTCGCAAGCGCCTGGGCACTACCACACGATGCTATCGTCTTCAGCTGCTCACACGAATATTCAAATGTCTGTGCAGTCTCTACAGCTTTATCTAGCGTCAACGCTTCTCTCACGTTAAATAAGCTTTTCACGGAGCTTAACGGATGAAGTCCCGAAGACTATCCGGTCACGGATCATTTCATCGCTGGCTGCTCCAAACTTGCAGTCTGCTGCTGCGAGTTTCAATTTGGTGACGAATGTCTCAATGCTGTCAGCACTCTGCGTGATGTTATTGAATTTATATCTGGCGAAGATTGGATTGAGTTTAGGTTGAACATAATCTTTGTATTTTTTGTAATATGTGTCCAATTTCTTTGCATCTTCTGCGCTAATTCCAGACCAAGTGTGCTGTATGTCCCGACCTTTGTCACCAACCCACAGAAGAAGATATGATATTTGCTCTTCTTCCGTTTTTCCTTTCAACAGACCCGAAAATGTGCATGTCGTTGAAATTTGTCCCATTATTCTGGCAAATTAGAGCTACCCCAGTCCATGGTTGGAATGGATACACCGCACATTTCCATAATTGCAAGTGTCTAATTTATCACAAATTCCAAATAATAATTTCCGTATATTGAAATGTCTAAAAGTCCAGTTTACTCTGACACCATGTTTTGTTATGTTGTTGGGTCGGCGATATAAGTTGTTACTGTTGATAAGCCATCAATTAAATACTATCTCAAATGAGGAATAAGTATAAGAACACAAGCGTGTTGTATTGATGACGTATAATTCGCGACTGTCCGTATAGGACCCAGCTGCTCAAGCCTCCAGTACACATAATCATTTGCATGTTATAGTCTATTTCAATAAATATAAAACAGTATATAGTACAATACTATTAGATCACAGGGTAAATACTGCAAATATATCTGTATTTACTTCGTGATTAGATACTACAGGAAAGAAATATGCTCGCGCCTGGCATCTGTGGGTGCCTGGTGCGTGACAATTTCATAAATACTACTAACACATGTAAACATCTTCAAATACGTTTAGAATCATACTTTGACAGCAGAAAAAAAAATCGTGTAGATCTAGTATTATACTATGTATTACACTGTACGATTTTTTCAAAACTTCTTTTTCTGTCAAAGTATTATGTCTAAACGTATTTGAAGATGTTTTTCAGTAGTAATTATGGAATGGTCGTGCGCCTCGCACCTGTTACCACAGGTGCCAGGCGCGAGACCATTTCATAATAAGTTATACTACTGATGAACATCTTCATATAGGTTAGCCATCGTACTCAGGGTTACAGATAAGGTTTTGTGTTAATTGGGTATTAACTCCTTACTTTTTCTACTAAATATGTTTATGAACATTATAAACCTACCATTGCTTTTCAACGTCCTAAAACACCACACAACCACCCACAGACGTTGGGCTCATGAAATATGTCTAAAATAAGTTGAAATGTCCCTAAATTGACGTTTTGTAACATTTGGGGCCGAAAAAATAAAGTCTGGGGCGTTTTGAGACAAAGCTGAAATTTCGTATATTCTATATAAGAGACCAAATAGGATTAGGCAGTGGCTATTCGTACGGTACCGTACGAATAGCCCCAGCCGCTATTCGTACGGAAGTTCCGTACGAATAGAAATAAGTACCGTGTACGCTATTCGTACGGGAGTTATTCAATTGTTTTATTCAGTAAAGATAGTTATTATTTGAATCTTTTTTTTTGAATCCCCGTAGATGTGTTACTTTAATCCGGTCGACTAATTAAGACTAATTAAGTCAGTTTGCAAAGGATTAAAACTGATTAATTACTGAATTAAAATCGATGTGTTGCTTTATTCTTTGTCGACTAATTAAGTCTGTTTGCGAATGAGTCACCGATCTACAGCCCTGCCCTTAATTATGTGTAAAAGAAGTTCAAAACTACAAGTACGTACTGTACTGCATGGAAAGAGAACTACAATGTAAGTTTTTTTCTCCCTAAATATTATTATTGTTCACCTTTAACCTGCTATGGGTGGATGAGTGAATATCTATGCAAACAGTTTGGATCCAGATGAGACGCCGATCAACTCGATGAAACTACTAGTGTTTTTGTAACTGATGCGCTGTATTTGCCATTTGGTTTATTACATATCTGCCCTTCATGATAATAGCACTGTAAGGGTGCGTGTTTTCATTTGATTTGTATGTAAAGGTTATATGGTTATGGTTAGTGCTTAGCTATGCCCAACATTTATTGCATGCATAGCGTGTTTACTTGCTTTATAAGTAAAGTTTCTTGTCAGGATCTGCTGGTTACGTTTGATATACTGCAAAACCTCTCTATCACGAAATTGTGTTAATTAGTTAGTATACTTTGGTCAGGTGGTTTAATTCCATGTTAATTTCATGTATAATTTAAACAGGAATGGTCTGATCTTGGTCTACTCTGCTTGCAAAGGCATAGAAAGGCAGATACACATCTTGTTTAAATACTACTTTAGTTGTAATTGGTTTCTAAATTGAATAGTCTATTATAACCAGTATTTAGCTGTAACTGTTTGCAAATGAGGTCAGTGATCTATACAGCCCTGTCCTTATTATGTGTACGCAATTAGTTTAAAGGATTAAAACGGATTTAAACTTTTAAAATGCTGCAAAAATAGAGAAAAGTACAAGTACATACATGGTACCTATATTGGATAAAAATATAGTGTCATTGACTCCCGTACGAATAGCGCACACGGTACTTATTTCTATCCGTACGGAACTTCCGTACGAATAGCGACTGGGGCTATTCGTACGGTACCGTACGAATAGCCACTGCCATAGGATTAAGGAATGTGTTTTACCGTTGTTTCGTACTCTCTTTCCGTCATGTGGTGATGCTAATAATTTGTTTACACATTATAGCAGACGATTTGACTGGTTTACTATTTGAAACAAGCCTACTGTAAACGCTGCAAAACAAACTATATTTAATATACCGGGGGTCTGAGATTGGACCCGTAAAATAAGCTGTATGTACACAATGAATAACCAGTCTAACCGGTGTTGCAGTAAAACAAGATCGGTGTCACTGTAAACAATAGTTATTTTTGCCTACGAATTGTCCGAGTATTGCTTACTAATACGCGCCTTCTTGAATGCTTTTGCGTAAACCACTTTTATAATTGATTTTCAGTACGCATGATTTTCAAAATAATTGCTTTTCAACTAAATTTAATTGCGTATTTAAGCAGATACGCGCCTTATATGTAACCCTGATTTGACCACAGGGTCGGGATCGCTTCATAGGGGTCTATTATGTACTATATAGTACATATCGAGGGCTTGGTGCAAAACTATTCTAACACCTTCACTAAAGTGAAGGAGTTAGAATAGTTTTCCACCAAGCCCTCGATATAGACTCCCATGAAGCGGTCCAGATTCCTGTGGATTTGACAGAAGAAACACGTTTTGGAAACATGACCACAGGTACAAGGCGCATAACCATTGCGTTAATACTACTGATAAACATCTTCAAATACATTCAAACATCATACTTTGATAGAATAAAAAGTTTTGATAAAATGACTAAAGCTAGGTGCCAGGTACATAACTATTTAACTGAAGATGTTTATTAGTAGTATTTATGAAATTTTCATGTGTCTGGTACCTCTGGTAATGACTATATGCTATTTAATCATGACCAAAAAACAGTATATCTATTGACGAGGTTTATCGGTTGATCTCATGCAAAGACTTGCAATGTATGTGTAATTGTTTAGTTTAACCCTTCCACTGTGGGACACATGTCATTAATTTCAAATTTTTGCAAACAGTGTTGACCCAGATGAGAGTGCTCCTAGGTAGAGGACCCCAGTCATCAGGGTCTGCCCAGTTTATGATGAACTACACTTTTCTTAACAATCTACCATGGAATATTTACCGTAAATCTGGTATTTTGAAACTTTGAATATTCCATTTGAAAAATCATTGTTGAACAAACCATTTTGTATACATGTATTTTCAGTTTGTCCATTTGCCCATGTTATATGCAATACACTCGGCGAAGCACTGGTCCGATGTGATCTCTCTGGTAAAATGGAGAGCCTACAAACTTCGAGAACAAAGCAAGAGGTGGAAAGTGCGCTGACAAATTACATGAGGGACACACTAAACAACCATCTTAAATTCAAAGAATCTAAAAAGGAAGTGAAATCCATAAAGAAAGCAGTACATATAATGGTGGATGCTGTTATGAGAGAAGTGCAACACATAGACAATCGTTTTGAAATGTTCCGCAAAATTGCGGTAGGTAGTATGGCGGAAGGAACAAGAATCGTACAGCCTGATGAATTCGATTTTATGATTGCACTGAAACAGTTTTCGTTACCAGGGGTTGTAGATATAGAGTGTGATAAACAGTTGACCAGAGATTTTGGATGTGCACATATAAGATTATTAGATAAGGAATCTTTGGAAACATGGAGTGACATTTGTCAAAACGGTCATCTGAGAAGCCTACAGAGTTCCAACACATTGCAGAAGTTCAAGGAATTCGTTTTCAGAAAACAGGAGAAACTTGGACTTAAAGAAATGTTTTGTTTTCTGGTAAAAACTGCGATCAGAAGTCTGCTGGAAAGAGAATTCAAAATTCGCACTCGCCATGGAAAACTCTTTATTAAAAATGCCACCGTTGAAATCCATGGGCCAGCAGTTACTCTGTCAACAAGCTGGTATTCTTTTCATTCGAAAAAGGGTATGGACATATCAGTTGATCTTGTGGCAGTCATAGAGAGTAACATTGGTGAACTGGTGATGTTGGGGGATGCATTATCTCCCGTTCTGTTTCAGAGACTGCAACAAACGGGTCATATCCATCTTGCTCCATTAGGTGTTTCTGTTTGCAGTGAAGGGAAGTGCTTTACAATCTCCTGCACCGAAACAGAGATTTCATTGATCAAGAATCTGAACCAGAAGCATAAAATGTGTTACAAGGTTTTGAAAGATATGTTTCAAACCAGGACAAAAATAGCAAAACATTTAATGATGTCATTTATCCTCAAAACTGTCATCATACAGCATGCCTGCGACTGTTTAGAAACTAAAACTGCTGGACATTGTCTTTTGAAAGTTCTCACGATCATAAAAAACAGCTATTCCCTGGGATCTTTCGAAGGGAATCGTTTCATATCAGATGTGAAGCCATTGTTTTTTCGCTCGAGGTCTTTCCCATTTACAAAACTAAATCGATTTTTTGAAGCTGGCACTAACGATGGTGAAAAAAATGTGACACAGTTGCTGAAGAATGTGGGCCATGTCTGCAGAGATTATCCGCTAACAACTTGCAATTCCGATCAGAAACAAATTCGTGTTCAAATTCAACCCCTGGCACTAACAACCTGTTGTCTTGCAATTATTTCCCTGGGTCTACCAGGAATTTGTACTTTGTCTTTCCTTGTATTTCATATAACTGATCAGCTTTATGCCTCTGACCCGGTAGATTCATATGCATATACTCTCTTTTTCCTTCAGATTTTGGATTGTTTTCTAAGGTTAAGCAGAATGCATTTATTTCTATTTGCCTCCAAATACATCATTCCAAACCATAGAATATATACTCTATTCTTCATTGTCATTGTGTTATCATTATTAACATTATTTGGGGTAATTGACATTAACCAATTCATACCTTATGATTTAACATTATTCTACACAGATGGCCACTTTTTAATGCAATTGATGGTAAACAAACTAGCATGTCATGACTATGCTTATGCTAAGTCAGAAAGAATATTGCATGACTATGTCAATGCTAAGTCATTAGTATATACTAAAAGTTGGTTTAATAGGTTTGTATTACTGTCGTATTTCACCACCAGTGTCTTTTATACCATCTGGTTAAACATGAGACACCAACGTTCCAGTTCTAAATGGACATGGATTGCGTTTACCTTTGTTGTTCACTTAGCATGGGTACATTTAGTCTACTGGTCAAACATTATGGATCTGGTTCGTTTACATCTGTCTATAATAGTATGCCTGTACTGCATTGTTAGTTCCGAAATTCCAGTATATCTTGAAAAATTGCATTAGGCAAAGGCAGGCTTCTCATGATAAAAAAAATCATTGTTTAATCCTTTCCCTGTTGAGTATTCACGTATGACATCATAAATATGTACACATGGATTGTTTATATTGGTAGAACCTGTGGTGTCAAATCTATTATAATTTCATAAGCAAACTGAGCAAATAAGATGGCTCCTACAGTTTGGGGAAAAAGTGTTTATATGAGAGAACTGGTTAAGCAGTGCAGGGAGACAATTTGTATTATTTTGTTGTTTATGTATACCTGTTAAAATTTAATTCAGTTGTGGTGTAAAGCAGTTTATTTGCAAATGTAACGGACTTGGCAAGCAGCTAAACCCTTTCACTGCCAATGTCGCAAAAATGCACCATGACAAATAGTGCAGTCCCAGATCAGATGCCGCCTTTTCAAGGCAGCGTCTGATCAGGAACTTCACTTTTTTTCTCAAACTCTATTTCTATATCTTTCCTTTGAAATTTGCATTTATTTATATCTCATTTCCTTATTTTGCCAAATGATTTAACAAAAGTGGTTTGCAGACGACAATTAGAAATTTGGCGCCGGAAAAGTTAAAATGCTAATTAACCAACCGCCTTATCAAGACCCAATCTGCTAGGCAACATGGCTTTGTATTAGTAAGAAAAGGTTTTCATGGCTGCCACCAATGTACATCCTTCGTATTCTGTCAATCAAGTATTAGCCATGTTAAATTTAATCATGGACAGCAATCGAGAAGTACTGAAACAACATTGTTGATTTAGGTATTGCCATTGTCCAAGTGTCTTCATTGTACAGATACTTTTGTCAATTTCAACATCATTTTGTTTGCAATCACAAGGGCAACAGTCTAGTAAGAAGCTATTTATGGGGTCATGACCCTTTAAGCATCGCTTTTCAGGCCATTGTGTCAGTTTTAATATCAATATAGTCAAATTATCCACTTAACCCTTTGCTTGCTGTTCACGTCAATATACCTACCTGTAAATAGTGAAGACCCAGATGAGACAGCTCCTGCAGGAGCTGTCTCATCAGGGTCTGCACTATTTACAAATTGATTGTGCAACCAGTGCACTCCACAGCAGTGATTGCACAGCGAAATACTTGTACACAGTGAAGATATATTTAATTATACAACAGGGCATGGGTAAAGAAGGAGAAATGTATTTTAAAATTCAGCAAGAGAAGGGTTAATTGTTCACCTTCACAGTTAAAATCTGGCAAGGAGCAATTATTTTTTAAAGTATATTTAAATTGTTATAGCTGTAAGACATTTAAACATTGCTTTGTTAGACGAGCTTGGCATTCACATGTGGTGCTCATGTTGAAGCAGTCGAGAATTGGAGCAGTGACAACACTACATGGATTGACCGATCGCCGTACTGTTTCCTTTTATTTCATCTTTATCAAATTATCGGATTATTTAAATCATTGATGGTGAAAGTAGGTTTGTATTATATGTCTGGCATTTTATAAGCACTTAAGCGTGTTATGTTCAATTTATGACGACTCCTGTTAATTAGACTTGCTCCAAATATGATGCTTAATTCACCACCAGTCCTACTAAATAGTTCTGATAAAAATATGGAAGATGGAATATTGTAGCCATTTTAGAAAGTAAAGAAGCATCGTTCAAATTCCCTTAGCAAACAGAGTAGTGTTGCAAATTTATTAGTGGAAACATGGTATTTGATTCTGTTGGTTAGTAATGCAATGTACTGTTATTACTATGTACCGTCATTGAAGGTGCCTACCGTCATTGACGGTTCCTTAACCTTGTGACCTACGGTTAGTTCAGTGAACTGTCGGTTCCTTAACCCTGTGACCTACGGTTAGTTCAATGACCCTACAGACACTGTCGTTTCTTTGACCTTGGTTCGGTCAGTCGACATTGACGGTGCCTACCATCATTGACGGTGCCTACCCACCGACTCTAGGAAACCTATATAAAGTGTAGGGATAAGGGAGTTGGGGAGAACTAGAACTTAGAACTTGAACTGAAACTATAGTAGTGTGATAGTAAGATCCAGTATATCCTGTTGAAAGTATTCTTGGATTTATGCTCAGAGTTATTCTCTTTGGATTTTACTGAAAGTTATTCTCTTTGGATTTTATTGAATAAATGTGAATGAATGAATAAACCAGCAGTAGAAGAAATCACGCTTTAGTTCTACTGAATTCCTTGTTCAAAGTATTAATTGGTGGCAGCGGAAGAGTGAAATAGAAATTAATAAATAAACCAACCATATTTTCTCTGTGTGAACAGGGAAAATTATTACACTGGTGGCAGCTCCGGAATTATATATTAAAGAACCAAAGAATATTTTTTTATAAAAATATTACAGTAGACCCTGATCAGACAGCTCCTATATCCTATAGGAGCTGTCTGATCAGGGTCTACTCTGTTTGCATATGTGTGAAAATGTGTTAATATGAAGGAAAGGGTTAAGTCACTGATATGTAACCCTTCATCTGCTGAATCACTAAATCCAACTCCTCCTTTTCTGAATATTAATAAAACAAAGGTTGTACCTCTAAAGAAAATGTTTGTATGACAAACAGTGTGGACCCTGATCAAATAGCTCCATCAGGACCTCTCCGATACAGATCTACACTGTCTTATATGCTCAGTTTCTGTGTATTAAGGGTTGAATTATTCCACCTTTGAGAAATCAGACACACAGAAATCTTTGCCACTAAACAATTTATCGTTTTCCAATAAAAAATGTTGCAATTATGTTTGGCAAACAATCAGAATTACATTAGAAACTTTTCTAAGTTGCTATTCATTTATTGAACATAGGAGTCTTAAAAAGCAGGTGGTTGCTTAATGGAGATAAAAAAGAATGCAGAAACCTGCATCAAGCTACCACCTGCCTTACTGACCCATAACTAGACCTCTTTTTGATGTCCACTTTAGAGTTTCTACTGTAAACCCCCTTTTAGTAGCCACAATACATACATATGTAAATGTGCTGCAATACCATTACATCCGATCGCAATATGGATATGGATTATGTCATAGTATTACAGCACTGTTGCTTAAAGTTAACTCTTTACTCCATGAATGTTCATGTAAGAAATAATGCCATTATGGATATCAACTAGAATTGTTTTTGATACAAAAACTGATGTCTCCCCCAGCGCATGGACAAAATTTCCCAAAGTCCCATAACTCTGCAGAATATCATCTAATCGGAAAATGAATAAACCATGCACAACTAGGCATGGCGCTGATCAATCCTATGAAGTTTCATGAAAATCCGATAAAAGATTTTTTGGGGAAATAACTGCGGGCAAAATTTTCCATGTAAGAATTTAAAAGTCCCATAACTCTGCAGAAAATCATCAAACCGGAACAGGAATTAGATTTGCACAACTAGGCATGATGCTTATCAATCCTCTGAAATTTAATGAATATCCAATTAAAGGTTTTGGAGAAACCCTGCGGACAAAATTTCAACGTAAAAGTTTCAAAGTCGCATAACTCTGCAGAAATTGGGAGGCAATAACTCCAATATTACTGAAGCAAGAGTTATGATACTCATGCGTAACACTTTCTTCCATCATGCTCTTTCCATACATGAAATGTCATTCCAATAGCACCAGTAGAGCAGGATTTATTGATCGGACAAAAAATGTAACAAAGGGCAATAACTTCAAAAGTATTGAAGCCAGAGTTATGGCCCTTGTACATGACAATTTCTCTCATCATGCTCTGTCAATGTATGAAGTTTCAATAGAATGGCATTAGCCATGTAGGAGTTATCGTTCGGACAACAAAGTGTGAATAACTGACCTTGAATTGTGACCATGAACTTGAATTGTGACCTTGACCTTTGACCCATGTGCCTGAATCCTGCTGTCTGCACATTGGCTTGTTAAGGAGAACATTTTTGTCACAGTATTTTGGAATCCTTCCAAGGGTTACACAGATGTGGAGCAGACATGAAAATTAAGGCTAAAACATTTGACCTTGACCTTTGAAGAATGTGCCTGAATCCTGCTGTCTGCACATCTCCTTGTTATGGAGAACATTTGTGCCACAGCATTTTGAAATCCTTTCAAGGGTTTAAGAGATATGGAGCGGACACGAAGGGTGTTGCTAAAATATTTGACCTCGAATTGTGACCTTTGACCCACTTGCCTGAAGCGAACGCTCTGCACATCGTCTTGTTGAGTTGAACATTTGTACCAAAGCATTTTGAAATCCTTCCATATTTGTGAGAGATATGGAGCGCACACGAGTGTGACAGACAAACAGACGGATGGATGGACAGACGGATGGACAACTCGACCAAAAACAATATGTCTCTAATAAATGGGGGAGACATAATTACCTTGATTTTTTATATTGGTACATGTATATGAGCATAGGAAAGACTCGTCAAGGCAGAAACTGTAGAATCAAATCTATGTTATATCACAACCAAACAGAGCAGACCCTGACCAGACAGCCCCTAAAGGAGCTGTCTGAACTGGGTCCTCTCTGTTTGCAATTGCTTTAAATGTGTTTAGGTGGAGTAAAGGGTTAATGCTCTGGGTGGGGCTTAAAACACGAAGGTCACGCAGTAAAGTTATATTCATGTTTATTTCATATTGCACTGAATGACTACAGTGAAGCATAGATCACAACACAGCCTGGATTAATGACATGAGCTGCACAATGTTTACAGGCGTCACTGTAATTATACAAATCAAAACAATCTGAATTAACACATTTTGACTCTTAATTGCTTTTTGTTCAAAGATTTACTCATTTTTAAAAGTTCATCAAAATTTGTTCGTTTTCCAATAGTCTTGGCTTTCCTTCTAAATTAGACCTATTAACTCCATAGGGGTCTATATATCCCTTTCCCTGTTCTATATTAAGACCAATTTCAATACCTACTGAATATTCATGGACAAAACAGTTATAAAAAAAATATGGAATGTGGAACATTGTGACCATTTTAGAAACTAAAGAAACAGATCTATCGAATTCTAATAGCAAACAGAGCAGATCCTGATCAGACGGCTCCTCTAGGAACCATCTGATCTGGGTCTACTCTGTTTGCAAATGCGTGAAAACATGAGGGAAAGGGATATATAGACTCCCATGAAGTGGTACAGACCGCTATGATTAATTCTACTCCATATATACACCTTTCTCTGCCTTCTCAAAACACAGTAGACCCAGATCAGTCAGGTATGTAGGAGCTGTTTGATCAGGGTCTGCTGTTTGCTAAGAAATAAACTAGATATGATTCTTCAGTTTCTGCCATGGCCAAACATTTCTGTGTCCACAGTAAAACCTCTCTATAATGGCCACTAAATTGTGTTAATTAGTTGGTATTTAGGGCAGGTGGCTGCTTAAAGGAAGCTGAAAGTAAAACAGAACGCTCCTTGTTCAAAACCTGCCTTTAACACTTAACACAAATAACTGATGTAATTCAGTGGCCGTTATAGAGAGGTTTTACTGCATAAGCCATCATGGAAATTTATCTAATCAATATTCATCACATAATGTAAATAATCTCCCTTTGGTGAGAAAAACAAGAGTATACTGGTCCACTTGACTCTTTGCATGCAAAGGGTGAATCATGTATAGTTTGGATCAAAATGAGACACAGATTACATATCAGGATCCAAACTGACACTCTCTATTGTATTTGGTTGAATATTCATGCTAAAAATATTGATATCATGAATATTTATTACATGATTGGAGGAGCTGTCTGATCAGGGTCTACTCTGTTTGCAAAGGCATTAAAATGCGTTTATAAAAGGAAAAGAATTAAGAGAAATGACAGACTTACGTTTGATAAAAAACTGATAGAATATACATTGTAGTAGATTGTTTAACGCTTTACTCCAGTAATATTCATTACGAAATACATGTAATGACTGTACAAATATTGATTAGCTGATATTTTTTATAAAGGAATATGATAAAAGGACATTTATATGGCAGAAACTGTAGAATCAGATCTATATAATGTCATAATAAAGCAAATAGCACAGTCCCTGATTAAACAGCACCTACACAAACCATCTAATTGGGTCTACTCTGTTGGCAAAGGTGTTAAAAGGCATGTATGGAGTAAAAGGTTAAACTATGCATAAAAGAGCATTGGAACAGTAACCACTCACATTTGTTCTATCTTTAATAACCATTGCAAACAATTTGGATCTAGGAATTAAAACTTTGATACTTGGATCAAGGTTTTGAAAAGTAGAGAAACAAACGACTACTTTCAAAACTGAGGAAGACAACAAATTCTGCACATGAAAGCTAAACAAGTTGCATATTAGCATATAACAACGGTTGTCACTGTAAGTTACAAACTTAACCCATTTCATGTTGAATATTCATGTAAGTAATCATGATATTATGAATAATTATTAGCTGAATTTGGATAATACCATACATACACGTGCAAGATTGGTTTTGGTAAAAAACTGTAGAGTCGGATCAATTATAATTCCATGACTAAACCTAGCAGACCCTGATCAGAAAGCCCTTACGGGAACTGTTTGATCTGGGTCTACTCTGTTTGCAGAGGCATGAAAAAACATTTGTATGAAAGAATGGGTTAACTTTTTGAATGTAGAAATGAGTTATTTGACATTAATAAACAGTGCAGATGTAGATAACGAGGTCTCCTTGTGGGTCTGCATTGCTAGCCCATTACCTCATAGGCTATTTTTAGATCTAACCACTTTGAATAAATCTACCAAAAATGAGCATTAACTAGAGAAAAGGAAACGTTTAGAATTTTGTAGTTCGAAACCATTGTGATAAATAGAGCATTTGCTCCTATAGGAGCAAATGCTGTATTTATCACAATAGTTTCATCAGGTGACTTTTTCAGAGGCGTCAAAATGAGGGAATGGGTTAACCCTTTACTCCATAAATATGTATGCAAACTGATTAGATCCAGGGTCTACCCTGTTTGCTTATGACATAATATAGATTATGATTCTATAGTTCCTGCCATTGCCAAAATTCCCATGTCAATATGCTATTATAGCAATTAATCTAATTAATATTCATAATATTGTTATTTCTTGCATAAATATTCATGGAGTAAAGGGTTAATAATCCAAAGATCTAGCTTATGTATTCTAATCTTTACATACTGAATGGACTGAGCATTAATCAATTACCTGATGTGTACATATCTTAATGCATTTGCAAACAGAGCAGACCCAGACCAGATAGCTCCTACAGCAGTTGTCTGATCAGGGCCTGCTCTGTAAAAGACTGTTTGCTTATACGAAAAAATATTGATCTAAATCTTTAGTTCATGCCACACCGCCAAAAACCTCTGCTAATTCATATTCTTAAAATCACAGTTTGTACATGAATATTAATCAGGTAATGAGTTTAATAATGATTGGCTATTCTACTTTTCAAATTGATTATTCAAATGCATAACTACAGTTGATCTTTGCACAGTAAAGACCTTAGTAAGGAATGTTACCCTATGTTTACCCCAATGCACTCTGATCTACACTATTTCAAAGTGCCAGTTACCTCGTTTTCTGCAATCAAAAAGATTAAATAACAAGTTTCATAACTGTATTTGCAACACAATTTTGAGACATTGTCTTAAATTCTTAATACATGAGCTGGATTGTTCTGTGATACAATACAAACTTCCCGATAATACCACCACTGAAAGACTACTTGCATAATGGGCTAATAAAATTCAGTGCAACACAACTATCACAGATGATTAATTCACTTTCCATTTTAACATGGTCAAAGGTGCAAAAATGCATCTCTGTCTGTTAAAGGTTTAACCCTTTCCTTCATTTAAACATATTTTCAGCAGAGAGGACCCAGATCAGATGGCTCCTATAGAAGACATCTGATCAGGGTCTGCTCTGTTTGCTAGTGGAACTTGTAGCTTAATACTAGCTAGTGGAATTTGAAAGATGTTTCTTTACTTTCTAAAATGGCTACAATGTTCCATCCTCCATATTTTATTATAACTATTTTGTCCATGAATATTCAGTAGGTACTGAAATTTGGAATAAGCATAGAACAGGGAAAGGTTTAAATGAATATAATGGAGAAGTAGTTTGTTCTGGTCTGCCTTACTTACCTAAACTGAGCTTAACTAAAATAGTTTGAGTAATAAGTCACAAAAAACAACCTATTGTTAAATGATAAACAAACTCAAAATTGAGAAAGTCCTTTCACCAAACAGCTTGGATTCATCTCAGAGAATGAGTAATCTGAGTTTCATTTAGATCCAAATTGTTTGAGAAGCTAATAAGGCATATGAAAACAAGATGTATTTGTGAAACACTATGCCCCGCCCAATCTTAACTTTGACCCTGAAGGATGACCTTGACATGTCACCCCTCAAAATGTGCAGCTTCATGAGATACACACATGCATGCCAAATATCAAGTCTCTATCTCTACTGGTTCAATGATGAAGTCGGTAATTTGACCTATATATCTGACCTTGAAGGATGACTTTGACCTTGACATGTCACCAAAATGTGCGGCTTTATGAGATACATATGACTACCAAATATCAAGTCTCTATCTGTACTGGCTCAAAAGTTATGACCAATGTTAAAGTTGGTGACAAACAGACAAGACAGGGCAAAAACAATTATGCTCCACAGGTCTGATCTGGGGGGCATAAAAAAGAAAAAAACTTCTAACAGAAGCAGATAAAAGCATTTACAAACGAAATTGTCTTTATGGGTCAAAACTTTAATAATACACTGAAGGTAAACTTTTCAAAATAGTAATAACAATGCCAGTTCTAATAAAACTCTCAACAAGTAAAAGTAACTAGAGTAAAGTCTCGATAATACGACCACACAAAAGAAATATAATTCTCGATTTTTAAAACAGGTGGTAGCTTAATACAGGGCAAAAGTTATGCTGAAAGCTCATGTAGGAGCTTTCTGCATTATTATTGCCATGCATTAACCCTTTCCCTCATATTGACAACTCTATAAAAGTCACTTTGTGAAACCATTATGATAAATAGAGCATTTGCTCCTATAGGAGCAAATGCTCTATTTATCACAAAGGTTTCAAACTACAAAATTCTAAAATTTTCCTTTTCTCTAGTTAATGCTCCTTTTTGGTAGATTAATTCAAAGAGGTTGTATCTAAAATAGCCTACAAGGTAATGGGTTAAGCAGCCACTTGTTTTAAAACACCCTCTGTTATGTGGTTGCACTAGTGAGACTTTACTGTATTTCAACAATAACAGTACAATACTACCTGGACCCTGCACTACCTGTAACCTTTGCTACAGCTGATGTTTCACTAAGTTCCTGGCAAAGTGCAATACACTTACCCTTTTGAATGCTTAACCCTTTCCTTCATATACTGCGTTTTCATCCATTTTAAAACAGAGTAGACCCAGATCAGAATATTCATGGACAATATAGTTATAATGAAATATGGAAGGTGGAACATTGTAGCCATTTTAGAAACTAAAGAAACATTTTTCAAATTCCAATAGCAAACAGAGCAGACCCTGATCAGATGGCTCCTATAGGAGCCATCTGATCTGGGTCTACTCTTTTTGCAAATGCATGAAAACACATTTATATGAAGGAAAGTGTTAACCCTTTCCCTGTTCTATGTTTAGTCCAAATTTTAATACCCATTGAATATTCATGAACAAAACAATTATAATCAAATATGGAAGGTGGTACATTGTAGCTATTTTAGAAAGTAAAGACACAGATCTATCAAATTCCATAAGCCAACAGAGCAGACCCTGATCAGACAGCTCCTCTAGGAGCCGTCTGATCTGGCTCTACTCTGTTTCCAAATGTGTGAAAACACGTTTCTATGAGGGAAAGTGTTAAACATCATTCATTGCTTTCCATGTATTCAGAGGTACAGATGAGAGGCCAAACCCTATCTTGCTGGTCCTAATTAGAATAACCCCATCAAAACAATTATAACGGGAACTAACAAGACAGGGTTAACAACCCCCCATATTTATTCCAAATTTCGAGAAAGTAAAGAAACAGACCTGTCATATTCCATTAGCAAACAGAGCTGACCCTGATCAGACAGCTCCTATAGTAGCTGTCTGATCTGGGTCTACTCTGTTTGCAAATGCATGAAAACATGTTTATATGAAGGAAAGGGGAAACCCATTTCCCCATAGACTAATTTTAGATCCAACCTCTTTGAATAAATCTACCGAAAAGGAGCATTTACTAGAGAAAAGGAAAATGTTGGAATTGTTAAGTTTTGAAACCATTGTGATAAATAGAGCATTTGCTCCATAGAAGCAAATGCTCTATTTACCACAATGGTTTCAAGAAGTGACTTTTGTAGAAGCGTAGAAAGGCGTATTTATGAAGGAAAAGGTTAAGAGGAGAATTACCTAGATTCCTGCCTCTTACCTACAGCTCTGGGTATCTCTACTGGCTCAGACCTTTGATTCCTTGAAAGACGAAAATGCAATACAGCATAGACCTACATGGAGGTATTCCTGGAGGAGCTATCTTCTGGATTTTGCCTTCTAACCCTTTGCTCCATGATATATATGTAAGAAATAATGTCTTTATGAATATTCATTTGATTTTTTTTTTGATGGCACAAACTGTAGAATCAGATCTTTAATTTATTTATGTTATTCCAAAAACAAACAGAGCAGACCCTGATCAGATGGCTACAACAGGAGCAGTCTGGTATGGGTCTACTCTGTTTGCAAAGGCTTTAAAAGGTGTACATATGGAGTAAAGGATTAATATAATTAATCTAATCCTTTCTTCAAAATGGACTCTACTACTAAACAATGCCCTATTTCATTTTAAACATCCAGCATTCAAAGGTTGAATTTGGCACATTGTTTATAATATATGTGTTAACTCTGTGCATGCTAGCGGCGGACTTTTGATACATTGATCTATGCAAACAGTCTCGATCCAGATTAATTCAGTGTCTTATCAGGATCCAAACTGTTTGAAACTCTAATTGTATTGTCAGAGCAAAAAGGAAGATAACTTACATTGAGAACTGTAGCAGACGACATTTCTTGCAGACGACAAAAATTTAATTACATTGTACGTAGTGTGCAAATACATGTAATTACAAGGCATATCCATAAATATCCTACTCAGTATAAACTAACACATCTAATGGTACATGTACAGGGAAGAGTCTACAGTTAACCCATTCCCTCATATTGACGCTTCTGTAAATGCCACTTTTTGAAGCCATTGTGATAAATAGAGCATTTGCTCCATAGGAGCAAATGCTCTATTTATCACAATGGTTTCTAAACTACACAATTCTAAAAAAATAAAATTTCTCTAGTAAAGGCTCCTTTTCATTCGATTTATTCAAAGCGGTTGGGTCTAAAAATAGCCTAGGAGGGAATGGGTTACATGTCTACGGAGACCACTGAAAATAATTCTAGTTTTTATCATAGGTGGTGGTTTAATGCAGAATGCAAGTTTTGCAGAAAGCTTCTCTATGAGCTTTCTGCATTTCTTTCATCCTGCATTAATCAACCACCTGCTCTTATAGATTGTGGTCACTATAGGCAGGTTTTACTGTATATCAATATCCAAATCTGCAGATAAGAAGTTTATCCTTTCCCTTATGCATAAATTGATTACTTCATGAATATTCAATAAATTCCATTTTTATAGTTGATTGATGGCAATCAGTGCAGATGCTGAACAGATGCCAGCTTAATATCATGGTTGATCTTATCTATGTTTGCACATGCCCATTTTCCATTTAAATTCTGCTAAAAAGATTTGTAGTATATCCATTATGATTAACAAATTGCATAATCTCTCACCGGCAACATGATACCTTCTGCTAATGACTAGATCGCATGGATGTGCATAATTTTAATTGTTACAATCTATCTAGAAACCCTACATATGCATGTACATATACTGAAATCTTTACACCAGAGACCTAGCTAAGATGTATAAATTAAAATCCTTTCAACACTAGCTCACACCTTCATCTATTGTTCTGTTTACAGATTAACATTTTCAAAAATTTGACTCATCTAACAAATGTGTTCAACTAAACCCAATCACTCTGAAGTTAACTTGAGTCACCCAGTTGAAAAGGTATTTACTGGGCCTGACAGTGTACATGTAATCCCAACCTAGCTGATTCATTTTCGTCTGATCATGGTCTACACAGATTAGCATTCATCATAATTATTACAGTAAAACCCCTCTAAACCGAAATTCTAGAAGAGTAGATTTAGATACTTTTAGACAGGTCGCTGCTTAATGCAGGGTGAAAGTCATGCAGAAAGCTCCTAGAGGAGCTTTCGGCATGACTTTCACCCTGCATTAAGCTGCCACCTGTCTCCAAGACCGATATTTATACTACATTTAACATCCAGTTAGGAGGGGTTTTACAGTATTATCACTGAATTTAAAGTGTAGATCCAGATCAAAGGCTAAATCTCTAACACTATAGCTGGTCTAGGTCTACACTGTATGTAAATCACCCAAATTCAAAAACCAAATACTCTTGTGGTGGCATTCACAATATTGCAAACAGCACAAGTTCTTGATCGAGGTTTATACCATTTATTTATACCAGCCGAGTCAGTTTTTCAAGATTTGAGTTTTTCTATATTTTTCAAAACTATTTTTCACATCTACTCCTAATACTATTTTTCACATCTACTCCTAATACTACATAAGATGTACATGTAAAATAGCTACACTTTTAATTATGATGAAAATCAATGTAGCAAATACTGCTCACTGGCTTTTAACCCATTTTAACCATTTACTCCATGAATATTCATGCAAGAAATAATGACATAATGATTTTTATAATGGCAAATGAACACAATATTTATTTAGCCATAGCAGAAACTGCAGAATCATATATAATATTTCATAAGCAAAGAGAGCAAATAGACATGGTGCATACCCTGATTAGCAGGCGCTTTCTTGAGTCCTCTGGTCTTGGTCTACACCATTTGTCTGTGTCCCTATTAACTCTTCACACTATAGATTTGCTGAGAATTGTAGCAGAGGTCATTTTAGCAAAACTTTTAGCTCTGTTTGCTAGTAATATAAACATGACTGCAATTTCTGCAATGGCCAACATTGCCTGCATTCATGTGCCATTATAAAAATGAATCAAATTAATATTCATGACATCTTTTATTTCTTACATGAATATTCATGGAGTAATGGGTTAATTAAACAAGTTTAAAAGTTTTAAACTGCAGTATTACAGAACAAACAGGAATGGCAACAGAAACTGGAAATAGTTCAGCGATAGTGGAATGTAGACTGTATAAAGGGGAATAACTGTGCATATAAATTTCTGTCAATTTCTAAAATCTACAAAGTAAGTTGTGGGATAAATTTCTGTCAATTACATGGGACTGATTGTCAATATTATAATGACTAATACCTAAAATTCCTTGATTTCCATCTTGCTCCATGACATGTAATTATACCTCTGATATTTAACTCTTTCCTTCATATAAATGCCTTTTCACGCTTTGGCAAATAGGGTAGACCCAAATGAGATGGCTCCTGTATGAGCTGTCTGAAATTATAACAGATCTGACTCTACAGTTTCTAGCAATACCAAAAACAAATGAAGTGTACAGATGCCATTATGAAAATACAGCTAATAGATATTCATGATGTCATTGTTTCTTATATGACTATCAGAGCAACAGATAATGATGTGTACTCAAATACTACAATCTTTCTTTTTCCACCAAACCCTATGTTGTGACCACTCTTTGGAATATTTTCTGAAATAAGATTCTAAAGAATGGTCACAACATATGGTCTTGTGGAGAAATAAAGAAGTTATTCTTGAAAATGTTTTAAATCTGGGTCCCCAAATATTCAACAGGGAAAGGGTTAAATATCCCACTACACAAGGTATTTAACAAATTAACATGAAATGTTTCATATTGTGAGTATTTGTTCTATTAACACATGTATATGGTTTCTTTTTTAATGACAGTGATTCTCAACCTTCCCTACAGGCATAACAAGACGCCACATGGGGCTGCCAATGCTCCTCTGCTTGATTGTAGCCCCTGTCACTGTGAACAAGTGTGAAGTTTCGTATGATTTGCATGATTAGTAAAGAAGTAATAGTCAATGTTAAAGGTTCCTGGCTACAACAAAGAAGACAATGATAACGCAGATGCAGGAAGTACAATAGCTCATATTTTTTCTTGAGCTAAAAAGCACATGTAAATGAGTCTACAAATATCTTTTATAACTACTATTGTTAGTACCCTGTCTGCAGTTTACACACTAAATTCTGGTTCTGTCTTGCTTTCACTCATTGCTGACTGTTGCATTCTGATGTAGTCTGTGTAGAGCTGTCGGGCCTGGTGCAGCACTTTGTTCACATTGTGCTTCCTCACCATCTTATCAAAATACATAGCGAGTTCATCATACTCCATCCCTGCCTTCAGTACCATCTCTCTGTGCTGTAACAACACTGTCAAACAAATAAACATAAGAAATGGGTTGCCATACCCAAACAACTCAGGAGATGGAAGCTGCTTCAGTCGTGCCACATCATCTTCTGTATTGTCAATCACTTCCATACATTCACTAACATCTTCTTTAACTTCATCCATTCTATTAGTGTCACTGTTGTCCATATTGAAATGGCTTTCACAAAACACTGGATATTTATCTTCTGGAATCTCACCAACCACATGTTTTATCTCATCCATGCTGGCTACAGCAGTCTCATAATCTGTTTTAAAAGCCATGTCTTTGTTCTTGGCATTTTTCTCTCGCACATTTCCATTAGTCTTGTTTATGTCCAGTTTAAGTTTTGTTTTCTCATCATTTGGATTGCCACCGTTCAATTTTGACACTGAAATATGACTAGAGTTTGTAGAGGAAGTCAAAGATCCATTTCCGCTGTCTCGATCTAATTTTTCCATATTCTGAGAAGTGGCTAGATTTATCTCAAACAATGTATGTTCAACGCTATCTCCTTCTGGAGAAATACCCATCACTACACTAGCAGAATTTCTATTCTTTATATCCTTAGCTCCACTACTTTTTCCGGTTCCAAAGTTATGACAAGATTGACTCCTGACAGCACTGGTCTCCACTGGCCCATTATCATTATCAACTATCACATTAGCATTTCCATTCACTTTAATAACCTTTCCTGGTCTCCTTTTTGGAGATAACAAAATCTTTTTCATACCACTAAAGAATGATCCTTTTATTTGAGGAATGGCAGACTTTTTCTTCAGGTTTTCACTCTCAGCTTTCTCAAGTGATAGATGGAATTGTGATTGCTCCTCACTCTCATTTGAGTCTGGGATATTACTGATAGGTTCTTCAAGTTTTTCACTAGATGATATCACCTCCAATTCATTGTCTACAAAGCTTGTCCTTTCATCTTCAAGACTACAGCCAGATATCAGACTGGGAAATCTTTCCACAGAGTATGAGTTTGACAATGATGATGCTATAGATGTATTTGCGGATTCAAATTTATCAGGAGAATCATCTTTTCCATTACTACTTCCAGACTCTTTAGAATTCTTTTCCTCAGAACTTTTGGAATTGTTCCCACTTTTACATTCATCAGTATTTGAATCATTCATATCCTTACTGTCATCACTCTTAGAACAGTTTCTTGAATAACTGTCCTCAAACTCCTTTGATTCTTTTGAACTATTACTGTCTTCACATACTGCATCAAGAAACTCTTTTCCATTTTCGGTATTCAAATCATTATTACAAATGTTACTACCAGGTCCAGAATCAGTCTGATCTTTGGCAAATTCTTCAGTTGCCTCATCTTTATCACTTTTGTCTTTTGCAATCTCCAGATTTGTGTCAGTATGAATATTCTTATCATCACTTTTTAAGATTTTAATCTCAGATTTTGTTTCACATGTGGAGGTGTTTGGGACTTCCTGAATGTCTGGGAGCTTTTTGTCTGTCTCTTTCTTTACTTCTTTTAACAATGCATCTCTAAACTTTGGGGACACAAGGACTTTAGGTGATTTGGGTCCAGTTATTTCCTTATTTGCACTAACACCAATTCTTCTTTTGGCAAGTAGATGAGAATACTGGGTTTGTTTCAGAGCTACTGTTGGGGAGTGGGGAGACAATGCTAACAAGAGTGCTGGAGAATAATCTGAGTCCTTTAACTTCAGGCTCCTATTTGGGGGATCTGGGGGTAGGGTACTCCACATTACCTCCAGCATGTACAGAGCATCGTCAAACGGAAACTCACGCTTCATCTCCAGCAGCAACCATCGATAACAGAAAAATAGGTCCTCTGCCCCATGTTCCTTCATGTACACATGGAACTCTGGATCATAGAAGTGTACAAGAGCAGATAGATGTTGAAGTTTGGTTGTAATAGCCTCCCCATTGTACAGGAAATTAGATCTAAGGCGATTCATGAGTCCACAGAAGCAGAGATAGGCCTGGGCCTCTTCTTTCTGTACAACTAACAACGGAGACGCGATATCACTCATACCCTGACAGTATGACACCTCAGGATGCGTTAAGGCATATGTTACCAGCAAATTATACAAGGAGATCAGATTTTTACTCTCATCTCCTCCAGCATAAAACTTGTGTGTTCTGTCAGTCCTAAGTACATCCTTTTTCACAAGAGAAGCAACATGCTTGGCCTCCTCTGATACTTGTCTTTGACTAAACAGGTCTTTCCAATTGTCTCTAAGTTCAAAATACTCATTTTCTTTCTTTTTCATGTATTCAAATCTCTCTCGCCCAGACATATCATCTGGGTATATGTTAAGTAGGTGTCGCCACACCACTCTACGTAAGGAAGGTTCTACTCCTCCTTGGTAGATACTCAGTCTGAATTCCTCAGGCTTTACCATGTGGCCATCAGAGTCAAGGTAATTTCTGAACTCTAAATCATTCATGGGGGATTTCACTGGTTTGTATAGCTGACTGTCATCTGATTTCATCCCTTAAAGTCAAAAAGAAATAAAACAAATATACAAAACATTCAACATTTTTCTGCCCACTTCAAGTCATATAAATGTCTGAACTTCACCATTTGTACTATTAACCCATTACTCCATGAATATTCATGTAAGATATTATGACATCATGAATATTAAATAGATTATTTTTTATAATGGCATATTGAACACAGGACATTTTGCCTCAGACAGAAACTGTAGAATTAGATCTACACGTATATTATACTGTAACCAAACACCTGATCAGATGGCTCCTACAGGATCTGTCTGATCTGGGTCTACTTTGTTTGTAAAGACGTAGAAAGGATCATTTATGGAGAAGATTAATAATTTTTGTGTTTGTATGAGGGTTTTACGTGGCCTTAACCCTTTGAACGGAGAACTTTCAGGTGGTCTATTCCAAATTTCAAACAGGTCAAGCTTATAATGAATATTTGTATTTGGGATCTGCTTAATGAAAAATGTAACATGACATACAGTGCAGACCCTGATGAGAGGGCTTCTCAAGGAGCCCTCTCATCTGGGTCTACATTATCTGCATTTAGGACATTAGTGATTTGTTTCCTGCACTGAAGGTGTTAACAGTTTTTCAGTGGTATTTATTATCCATTTCCTACTGTGAAAATTGTCATCACCTCAAACTAGCATTGGCTGCGTGTTTAATCCTGGACTCCATCATTATTCATGGCAGGCTCTAACCATTACGAACATTAAACAGTTCCTCCATGAATATTCATGTAAGAAATAATGATGTCATGTATATTAATCCCTCTCTTGCTGAATTTTAAAATACATTTCTTCTTCTTTACTCATGCCCTGTTGTATAATTACATATATCTTCACTGTGTACAAGTATTCCGCTGTGCAATCACTGCTGTAGAGTGCACTGGTTGCACAATCAACTTGTAAATAGTGCAGACCCTGATGAGACAGCTCCTGGGTCTTCACTATTTACAGGTAGGTATATTGACGTGAATAGCAAGCGAAGGGTTAAACAGTTCCTCCATGAATATTCATGTAAGAAATAATGATGCCATGTATATTAATTAGATTAATTTGTTAGAATATCACATGGACACACGCATTTTTGGCCATAGCAGAAACTGTTGAATCATATAAATATTATAGCAAAAGCAAACAGAGCAGACCCTGATCAGATGGCACCTACAGGAGCCGTCTGATCTGGGTCTTCTCTGTTTGAAAAAACATAGAAAGGCGTATTTATTGAGTAAAGGGTTAATTGACTAAATACACATACATGTACTTCATACTGTATAAATAAAATAAGTGAATAATTATACATATATGGCAAATAGAATAGAATAAGATCTAAAATATTCTACAAGCTATCAGAGCAGATCCTGACCAGACAACTCCTACAGGAGTCACATGATCGGGTCTACTCTGTTTGCAAAGGAGTCAAGGTGTCTCTATGGAGTAAAGGGTAGATCAGACAGCGTCGTCTGATATGGGTCTGCTGCGATTATATGAAGGAAAGGGCTAAAGGCATATGATAGTTTAATGCAAGATGAATTATGAAGAAAGGTCCTGTAGGAGCTTTCTGCATTACTTTCATCCTGCATTAAGCAATCACCTGCTTTTAAAGACACATGTGTTTATCTCTAAAGTGATCACATCAGAGGGGTTTTACTGTATTTGCAAATGATAAGAGAATGTTAACCTTTTCCCTGTTCTATGTTTATTCAAAATTTCAATACCTACTGAATATTCATGGACTATATAGTTATAATGAAATATAGAATGTGGAACATTGTAGCCATTTTGGAAAGTAAAGAAACATGTCTTTGAAGTTGCATCAGCAAACAGAGCAGATCCTGATCAGATAGCTCCTACAGGGGCCATCTGATCTGGGTCAACTCTGTTTGCAAATGCGTCAAAACATGTTTATTTAAAGGAAAGGGTTAAAGGTTCAAATACACCAGAGTTCAACATAATACCAACCAATGACTCGTTGGACTTGGGACACAGTTCTGCCTAGATGGTTTGAGATGTTGCCAGTTATATTCCCAAGGAATGTCCCCTTTTCCAGGAAGGCCATACGAAACTGAGGGATCTCCACAGGAGCAATGATGTCCCAGTCCTCAAGACCTGTGAGAATAATCATACACATTACCAATAGTTCTTTTTTGTATCAACCCTTTACTCCATAACTACGCCTTTCTACACCTTTGCAAACAGAGTAGACCCAGATCAGACGGCTCCTATAGGAACTGTCTGATCAGGGTCTGCTCTATTTGCTTATAAAATAATACCGATCTGATTTTACAGTTTCTGCTATGGCCAAAAATTCCAGAGTCCATGTGCTATTAAAACAAATTAATCCAATTAATATTCATGACCTCATTATTTTTTACATAAATACTCATGGAGGAAAGGGTTAACAAGTATTTAAAATACCAATAAGCATTATCTAGACTTTTAGCCTTTTAGGTCTATTGCTGCAATGCATTATCATCTGCAAAAATTATATTTTTGCATTTTCTTTTGTTTTAAAAAGCATAATCACAGCATGAAACAGTTTGCTGTTTGGAAAGGTGACTACACATTTTGACTACAAAAGGGTTAATGTTGAATGAACAGAAGGTGCAATCAAACAATGATATTGAGGCCTTGACCAAGTTAAAAAAAACAACAATACTATGATCTGAACAAAACCTTGATCAAAGAATGCAGTTTAAATGCAGTTTATTTAATCCTTAATCTGCTGAATAATTAAAACTGGCTCCTCCTTATTTGAATATTGATTAAACAAAAAAATTATCAAAATTTTACCAATAAAAAAAATTGTTTCACCCTTTCCTCCATAATTATGCCTTTCTACTCCTCTGTAAAAGTCACTTTTTTTTAAACCATTGTGGTAATAGAGCATTTTCTCCATAGGAGCAAATTGTCTATTTATCAGAATGGTTTCAAAATTACATACATGTAATTCTAAAAAAAATCCTTTTCTCTAGTAAATGTTCCTTTTTGGTAGATTTGTTCAAAGAGGTTGGGTCTAAAATATAACCCATGGGGGAATGGGTTAAATGACAAACAGTGCAGACACTGATCAAAAGGCTCCCCAAGGAGTCCTTTGATCTGGGTCTACATTGTTTTCAAAGGACAGATATACGCGGTTCCCGCATATTAAAGGTTAAGTATATTCATATATAACTGCCAATTATGAATAAAAATTCTAATACTATTCCAATTCTTGCATTAAAACTGTAAAATAAGGGAATTCATTTTTTTTTTTTTTTGGCAAAGGTCTAAAAGAGTTAAATAATGTCAAAACCATACACTTTATTAACCCTTTCCTCCATAGGCTATTTTTAGATCCATCAACTTTGAATAAATCTGCCAAAAAGAGGCATTAATTAGAGAAAAGGATTTTTTTTAGAATTTTGTAGTTTGAAACCATTGTGATAAATAGAGCATTTGCTCCTATAGGAGCAAATTAATGCTCTATTTATCACAATGGTTTCATAAAGTGACTTTTACAGAGGCATAGAAAGGTGTATTGATGGAGGAAAGGGTTAACAACCATTTATACTGCCCTTTTTCATATATTACCAAACAAAAGAAAGGGAGATTTTAGCCTTAGTGCTCACCTTCATCAAAGGGTTTCAAGTCCACTTTAAGTCTGAGGCAAGGGTCTGAGGCATTCTGAAAAGCGGCATCCATATCCCAGTCTGACAACATGCTGAGGTACACATCCTGGCCATTGTCCTTAGACAGGTAACCGATTGTAAAATCACTGAAATAAATTGCAACAGCATTTCATTCATTCAGTCGTTAGCCAAAATATTCAGTCTCCCAATATCTACTCTCCACCAATTTGTAAAGCTGAATAAGGTAAATCAAATAGGCAATGTTTTAATTTTTTTCCCTAAAACTAATTTTGTCTGACTGAATATATATGATATTTAGAGTCATCACTTGAGGTGATTAATACCCCTGCAACAGGAAAAGTCTCAAGCAAAAGTTGCAAATTTGCTCCAAAAGGATGTTGCAAATTCCAAAATGACCACCAATCAGACATCTTAAATCAAATTTGCAAAAGAATTCCATGAACTGTGACTCAACATAATTTCTTTTGTGGATTTTGAGAAAAATGCAATAAAAAAAACTGTAGAACTAGAGTGCTCCGCAAGGTAAATGCACAATTCAAGATGAATTTGATCAGGAAAATAATTATGCACTGTGTCTGGAAAGGTTGATCACTGTTGTGAACTTTGAGAAAATAGAACAAAACCAAATCCAAAATTGCCACCAGCTGGTCAACTTGAATCCAATAAGAGAAATATTCATATGATGCACGGCATCTCAATATATCAATGACTTTCGGAAATTTCCAAGAAAATGCATAGAAAACTGTAGAACAAGTTCACTCCACCAGGTTATTGTAAAATCCAAAATGGCTACCACTGTGCCCTCTTGAACACAATAAGGAAAAGTATGTCATGCACTGCACTTCAACATGTCATTCACTTTAATCCTTTACTCCAAAAGTACACATTTTCACACTTTTGCAAACAGAGTAGACCCAGATCAGATGGCTCCTGCTGTTTGCTTATGATATATATATAAATATGATTCTACAGTTTCTGCAATGGCTAATAATTCCTGTGTTCATGTACCATTATAAAAATTCATCTAATTAATATTCATGATGTTATTATTTCTTACATGAATATTTATGGAGTAAAGAGATAATGAATTTTCAGGACTGTAGAAGTTGTTCATTTCACAAGGTAACTACAAAATCTAAACTGACTGCAAGTCAGCTGTCTTGAATTCGAGTCCAAAATTTTTTTTCATACCTTGCACAATGTCTCAACATATCAATCAATTTTGAGAATTTTCTAGAAGACAAAGCAATTTTTCTACACAAGCTGATTGCAAAATCCAAAATGGCCGCCAGTTGGCCAATGCATACATTATGTATCATCAAAAAAGATATGTCTATCACATGTACAACTGCTCATTATGATGATTATTTTTGTGGAGCATCATGGAAATGCAGCAAACACTGTAGATGTAGTTTGTTCCACAGTTTGGAAAATTTGAAATTCCAATCAGACAAGAGATCATGTTTTCATTAATATCAACAATCGTCGTAAAAAATTGATGCAATTTCAAATTACATTGGTGTTATTTTTGAAAGGTTAAAAATGGGTTGCTGGTTTGTTTTCTTACTTGCTTAGTGTCCTTATCTTTTATGATAACTAAGCCTGTGTACAAATTAACCCTTTAATCCATAACTTTTTAATATATGCCTTTCTAGAACTTTGCAAACAGAGTAGACCATGATCAGTTTCTTCCATTGCCAAAATTTCCTGTGCTTATGTGCCATTTAAAAAAGTCTTATAAATATTCATGATCGCATTATTTCTTACATGAATATGGGATAATTAAATCATGAATATCAGAACCTGTCACTTTTATTTAACCCATTGTATGCTGAATAACATGAGTTGAACCTCTTCCTCTATGAATAGTGAAGAAGTAAACTGCTAATTGCAGAATATGAGTTGTATGTCAAACAATGCAGACCATGACCTAAGGACTCCTCTAGGAGCCACAGTTTGAAAATGACTGATACATTTGTTTCCACACATATAAAGGGTTTTAACCCTTTCCTCCATACATACGCCTTTCTATGCCTCTGTAATAATCACTTCTAGAAACCATTGTGATAAATAGAGCATTTGCTCCTATAGGAGCAAATGCTCTATTTACCACAATGGTTTCAAACTACACTATTCTAAAATTTTACTTTTCTCTAGTAAATGCTCCTTTTGGGTAGATTCATTCAAAGAGGTTCATGTTGGGTCTAAAAATAGCCTATGGAGGAAGGGGTTAAAATGTTTTGGCCCATTACCACATAGAGGCCAAGCACAGCAGTCTTCAACAAAGGAGCATTTCTATCTTATATCTCAATTATGAGTAAAGGATTTTCAATCTAGTTCATGGTTATGTAAATGTTTAACCCTTTTCCTTGTATAAACACTTTTTTCAAGGATTTGCTGAGTATATCCAGATCAGACTGCACATATAACAGCTATCTAATCAGGGTCTGCTCTGTATGCTTATGACAATATAATAGATCTAAATCTACGATTTCTACCAATACCAAAAAAATCCTGTGTATGGTAATAAATATTTATGATGTCAATATTTCTTGCATGAATACTGAACAGGGAAAAGTGTAACCCTTCGCTTGCTATTCACGTCAATATACCTACCTGTAAATAGTGAAGACCCAGATGAGACAGCTCCTGCAGGAGCTGTCTCATCAGGGTCTGCACTATTTACAAGTTGATTGTGCAACCAATACACTCCAGAGCGCAGTGATTGCACAGCGAAATACTTGTACACAGTGAAGATATATGTAATTAGATACAACAGGGCATGGGTAAAGAAGGAGAAATGTATTTTAAAATTCAGCGAGCGAAGGGTTAAATCATAATACCAATTCTGTAATAATCAAAATAAACAGTATGATGTGGTTTGGTTAACTTCTAGCAAGGTTATGAGGTCAAATGTGTAATTACAATGACAGTCATTTACGACATCATTAACCATTAACCTTATACATGTACGCCCAGTTTCCAGTATAAATAAATGAATGATTAAATCACAAACAAATGAACTGGACCAGATAATCCTTGACCACCTTGGGCAATTTAATTCTTTGACATGTTTATGAGCGGGGAAAATTACAAAATTGCAAACAACACCATGCAATCTTTTATAAGATTTTCTGACCTCTGCTCAAGATTCATTAACAAGGGTTTGGTGAAGAAAATAACAATTTTAGTGCAGTAAAGCCCCTTTAACCCTTTCCCTCATATAAACGTGTTTTCACGCATCTGCAAACAGAGTAGACCCAGATCAGACGGCTCATAGAGGAGCCGTCTGATCAGGGTCTACTCTGTTTGCTAATAGAATTTGACAGAACTGTTTCTTTGCTTTCTAAAATGTCTACAATGTTCTACCTTCCATATTTCTTTATAACTGTGTTGTTAATGAATATTCAGTAGGTATTGAAATTTGAAATAAACATAGAACAGGGAAAGGGTTAACAAGTCTGGCTCTTGAGGCAGGTTATGTAAAGGTTATGCGGAAAGTGCCCAAAGGAGCGTTCTGCATTACTTTTGTTCTGCTGGAAGCAGTTTAACCATTCCCTATTGCATATTCATGCTAAAAATAATGACATCATGAATATTTATTAATTTTTATTAGGACATACATGTACACAGGATTTTTTTTCTTGTAGACACTGTAGAGTCAGTTTAATTTCATTAGCAGACAGAGCAGATCCTGATCTGACAGCCCCTTCAGGAGCTGTCTGATCTGGGTCTACTTTGTTTAAAAAAGTATGAAAATGTGTTTGTATGAAGGAAAGGGTTAAATGACTGCTTTAGACGGGTTTGACTGTACTTTTAATAAGTACATATATTATGGTACCTTTTAATATCAAAAGCTTTTGCTAGGATGTTTTGCAGCATCTCAAATGAGGTTATCTGGGGGTCAATGGAGAACTTCTTCATATCTGGCTGCATGAGCCCATCACACTTCTGAAATAGACAAACAAACAAAACAAATAATGACCCTTTCAGGTTCCAAAATATATAAAGCAAATAAGAATATATTATTTGCCAATTACTGACTCAAAACATGGTCATAATACTCACATTTACACTTTTGCAACCAGAGTAGACCTGCAAGGCTATAGAAGCTATATGACATTGGTCTGCTCTCTTTGCTAACACACTCTTATAGATCTGCTTCTACACTGTCTACCATGGCAGTTTCATGTTCATGTGTCATTAAATTCTTACCTGGGTATTCATTAAATAAACAATTAACTCCATGACATTAGCTTTGAGCAGATTGCTGACTACAAAAAAATAGGGAAGATAACAGTAAAGTTTAACCTTTTCCCTGTTGAATATTCATGTAAGAATGACATCACGAATATTCATTATCTGATTTTTTTTTCAATGTCATAAGTACACAGGCATATGAGGGAAAGGGTTGATCTTATCTGATAAAGTGTTTGTTTTGATAATCTGATACCATAAATATTCTAAATATTCAGCCAGACAAACTTATGCAAATTGTGCAGATACAGATCAAGCTGTTCCCAAAGTAGCAGTTTGATCAGGGTCTACACTATGTGCTGCTCTATCAGTTTCAATTAAAGTTATCAAAACAATACTGAAATGGCTACTTCAGGGGAAAACTTTGTGTAAACACGGTAAAGTGTCTTTTCACTTGTTTTTCAACAGCTTTGCCCTTTCTATGAAAAGGACAATGTCCAGATAAATACACCATAACTTATCATTGCTTAATCAGCAAATCCACTCCAGATCTTTGTTGACACTGAAACAGGCTTAGACTGAGATATACATCTGCAAATCTTGTATTATCAGAAGCCACACTGATTTTTATTCAACCCTGAAGTTCAATGAAAAGATGGATTTAGGGAGAAGCTCAGGTTCATACTTTGGATTTCCCTATATGTTCTATATATCTAAACTTCTCTCAGCTAAAAATAGGGAGAAGAGAGAAGAATAAGGGAGTTTTTTTTCCCAATCCTTTACTCCATAATTATGTCTTTTAACAACTAAATGCAAATAGAATAGACACAGATCTGAGTCTGCTCTGTTTGCTTATGGAATAATATAGATATGAAAAAAATATTTAAATTTACTCATCTCACCTGGAGCTCTGATGGCCCTCTAGCTTGAGTCCTACTATTTATCCCTTTACTCCATGAATATTCATGTAAGAAATAATTGCATCATGAATATTAATTAGTTGGATTTTTATAACGCCATAACAACACAGGACATATTGCAGAAACTGTAGAATAATACCTATATTAACTAATAAGCACACAGAGCATACCGGCACCCTTCATCAGACTACTCCTACAGGAGCCATCTGATCTGGGTCTACTCACCGTGTTTGCAAAGGCGATTTAAAGACATATTTATGGAGAAAAGGGTTGTACACAGGGCATGTATGGTAGGTACATAGCATCATCCCTTACTTAAGTTAATCCTTATAAGAAATAATGATATCGTAAATATTTTATTTATTAGCTGGGTTTTTTATAATGGCTTATGTACAAAGGATGTTTTGGTATTGTTAGAAACTGCAGAGTTGGATCTATTATAATATAATTTCATAGGCAAACAGAGCAAATATCTTCAGGAACTGTCTGATCTGGATTTACTCTATTTGCAAATGTGTAAAAAGGCATTGGTATGAAAGAAAGGGTTAACCCATTCCCTCATATTGATGACTCTGTAAGTCACTTTGTGAAACCATTGCGATAAATAGAGCATTTGCTCCTGTAGGAGCAAATGCTCTATCTATCACAATGGTTTCAAATTACAAAATTCTAAAATTTTCCTTTTCTCTAGTTAATGCTCCTTTTTGGTAGATTTATTTAAAGAGGTAGGATCTAAAAATAGCCTATGAGGCAATGGGTTAAGAAGTAAAGGACTGTACACAGGGCATGTAGGTAGTATCATCCCCTACTAAACAAGATCTTATTGTAACAGAATGTCCCCCAAACGAAACTGGCAACAGGTATTGATGAGCAAAATATCTAAATATTCACCAATCACAGGACATCACTGGGTTACAATGGCAACCAATACTTTTAAAACACATGGCATTAAGTTCAGAGTACCAATATAATATATAACCCTAATAATCAATTTTCAGCAAAATCTAATAATATGCAAATTTTGACTAATCAGAGGTCACCACTCCATTACCATGGTAGTCAACTCTTGTTCATCTGAAGTTTCATTAGGATCGGACTATTACTTACCGAGAAATGTGTCAAACAAGTTTACTGCGGGAGAAGAAGAGGAGCAAAATTGGAAGAAAGGATAATAATAAGAAGAAACGGAGTAAACGCAATTTGTTCCTCCACTTTGTTTGGGAGACACAAATATCATTTGGACCAAAGCTGCAGATAAGAGGCTTACTGATCTATCTTAATCTCTTACTTCTCAACTAACCCATATCTTGTTGCTACTCATAGAATCAACAGAGAGGGGGTTCTTGTGAAAATCAACAAGATAGGGTTAGGCATGGAAACATATAATATCTTTCCTAGATATCCTAAATACTCTTTTTATCTGCAGCTCTGGAGGATTACGGATACCATAAATACCAGAACCCTTTACTCCATGAATATTCATGTAAGAAATAACGACATCATGAATATTTATTAGATGAATTTTATAATGGCAAATAGACACAGTAATTTTTGACCATGTCAGAAATTGTAGAATCTGGGTCCTTGCTTATAAAGCTTCTTAGCTGAGTCTGAGTTCGTTCTCAAGCTTTTGATTGGTCAGATTTGAGTTCTCAAGCTTTTGATTGGTCAGATTTGAGCCAAATGCTCAAACCTGACCAATCAAAAACTTGAGAACGCACTCATGAACAGACTCAACTAAATGTTTTATAAGCATGGACCCAGATCTATATAGATACAATCTCATAAGCAAACAGAGCAGACCCTGACCAGATGACTCCTCTAATCTAGGTCTACATTACATGTATATGCAAATGAAAACTCTAGCATTTAAAAGTGCTTCTGGCCCACTCAAAATACAGTTACACAGTGGTTAGAGAGTGATGAAACAAAAGATATGATATTGATTGCTCTGAAGTCTGATGTAAATGGTTTTATTGACTACAAGCTGAACTCTATAGAAAGAAACAGGAAACCACTGGGCAAATTTATTATGTCATAAGAAATGGGAATTGCTCCCAGGCATGAAGGAGAGAGAACAGTTATGGAAGTTATTTAGATGTCAAAAGGAGAAAAAGAGTCGAAGGACATTTGGGTGGTGACATCAACTGTCTTCAGTATTAACCCATTCCCTCATTTAAATGACGCCTCTGTAAAAGTCACTTTCTGAAACCATTGTGATAAATAGAGCATTTGCTCCATTGGAGCAAATGCTCTATTTATCACAATGGTTTCAATGATACACAATTCTAAAATTTTCTCAAGTAAACGCTCCTTTTTGGTCGATTAATTCAAAGAGGTTTGGTCTAAAATAGCCTAATGAGGTAGATAGATAGATAGATAGATTTATTTGTGTATATATATATATGTCATCAATACAATTACAGTCATACAATTTGACATAACAGTTATCGACTTCTTGTTATTTATATAAAAAAAGACATGTTATACATACACAGGATAACCCGTAAAGTTTTTCAACTTATTTCCAACGGAAAGGTAATGGGTTAACCAAGACAACCATACTGGAATACAGTATCTGACCAAAATCTGTACTGTTAACCCTTTCTCAGTTCTATGGTTAATATTCTAAATTTCAATACCTACTGAATATTCATGGTAAAAATAGTTATAACGAAATATGGAAGGTGTAACATTGTAGCCATTATTTCCCATAAAGCCTCAGGGTTATTCCAATAATGCCCCTGATCCTGCACTAAAGCTTGGATGAGGGACCATTTTATAAACTAAAGAAACAGATTGATCAATTCCATTAGCGAACTTAGCAGACTCTGATCAGATGGCTACCATAGGAGCCATCTGATCTGGGTCTACTCTGTTTGCAGATGCATGAAAAGGTGTTTATATTAAGGAAAGGGTTAAACGCTATTGTAAAGTAACCCTTTACCTGTTGAATATTCATGAAAGAAATAATGACATAATGAATATTGATTAGATTATCTTTTATAATGGCATGTGAACACAATATTTTTGCTCAGACAGAAACCATAGAATCAGATCTATATTCTACAAGAGCCATTTGATCTGGGTCTTCTCTGTTTGCAAAGGTGTGAAAAAATGTTTATATTAGAAAAAGGGTTAACTCTTTTAAGCATCCATTTTAACCGTTCACTATACTTTATGAAAATTCAAGCAGGCCTCGGAACATAATTATTATTAACTCTTTCCCTGTTCTACATTTATTCAAAACTTCAATACCTACTGAATATTCATAGACAAAATAGTGATAATGAAATATGGAAAGCGCAACATTGTTGCCATTTTGGAAAGTAAAGAAACCGATCTTTCAAATTCCATCAGCAAACAGAGCAGACCCTGATCAGACGGCTCCTATAGGAGCCGTCTGATCTGGGCCTACTCTGTTTGCAAATGTGTGAAAACATGTTTATATGAGGGAAAAGGTTAATTCTTGTACTGAAAATAGAAAATAAGGTTATTTATTGCCATGGCAAGCAGTAGAGTATTAGAAATGTAATATTCATGGTAAAGCACTAGAGCAGACCCTGATCAGAGATCTACTACATAGGAGCTGTCTGATCTGGGTCTACTCTGCAAAGGCATAATCTGGCAGGAATATCATACCTAACAAGCATAATCTGGCAGGAATATCATGTAAAGTATTATAAGTATTTGTAGCAGCAGATGAACTTGTAGACAACAATAACTTAGCATGCATGGAGATGATAAAGCAAGGCTCCAGACAGGTGATGTACTTTATTAAGCCTTTCTCAACAAAAATTGCTTCATTTCTTCACCAAACCTATTATTCTGACTTTTCTAATGAGGTTGGTAGAGTATGAGACCATGCCAAGCCTTAACACTTTCCCTGTTCTATATTTGTTCAAAATTTCTATACCTACTGAATATTCATGGATAAAATAGTTCCAAGTACAATGAAATATGGAAGATTGAACATTGTAGCCATTTTAAAAACTAAAGAAACAGATGTATTCAATTCCATTCGCAAACAGAGCAGACCCTGTCATAATGCCATTAATGGTCATTATAAACTTTTATAAAATTAATGTAATCTTATTACCCTGAACTTCTGTACTTATACACAAATACTGATCAGGAAATGGCTTAACCCTTTCCTTCATATAAACGCCTTTTCACACCATTGCAAACAGAGGAGACCCAGATCAGACGGATCCTCTTGGAGCCGTCTGATCAGGGTCTGCACTGTTTGCTTATTAACTTATTGAATAGTATAGATATGATTCTACAGTTTGTACAAATACCCAAAAATTCTGTTTACATATGCTATAATAAAAATTCAGCTAATAAATATTCATGATGTCATTATTTCTTGCATGAATATTCAACAGGGAAAGGGTTAACCCTTTCCCTGTTCTATATTTAGGCCAAATTCAAATACCTACTGAATATTCATTAACAAAATAGTTGTAAAGAAATATGGAAGGTGGAACATTGCAGACATTTTAGAAAGTAAAGAAACATATCTATCAAATTTTATTAGCAACAGAGCAGACCCTGATCAGACGGCTCCTCTAGGAGCCGTCTGATCTGGGTCTACTCTGTTTGCAAATGCGTGAAAACACATTTATATTAGGGAAAGGGTTAAAGGATGTTACACAAATATACGGTGCATAACATACTGTTGTGTTTTTTGACATAGGGGTTTAGACAACTCTTGAACCTTTATGTAAGAATTCTGTTTAATTCTGGTCACCATAGGTTTGCAATATGATTGACCTATTGAACAAAGGAGAGAGGTGTTATATCTGGAAATGTTAAACAGAGGGCTAGTGGAGATTGTCAGTCATCGGTTTAGCCGAGACCTGTCATCATGTAGTCCCATAAATTGTAATTACTTTAGCCCAAATGGCTAGTAAGGGACGCTGGCACTGATCAGTTGAGGTGCTATAGTTCAGCATGCTGCTCCCCATATTTGGAGCTAGCTTTGATAAGATTTAGCAAATCAGTTGAGCCTACCTGGTCTTTCTCTGTTGAACATCTTATATAAACCAGGGTTCCTTTGTTCACGGGGGGGGGGGGGAGAAATTCAAAATTTAGTTACTGAGAAGAGGGAGAACTTGGATGTCGGATCACTTTTAGGCCTTTTTGGAAAGCAAAGAAGTTGACAGTTGAACGAAAGGGATTTACAGAAGTAAACTTGAATATTGTGTAGACTTTAGAAATTAAATGTCAAGAAGAATTAAAGACTTGAGTTTTGAACCACAGCAGCAGAGTTCCCCCCCCCCCCCTTAACAATACACTAGGGACAACATAATCATGACTTTGTCTGGTCAGAAACCTCTACAATATAGGAGACCTGTCCAGAATCAAGTACAAAAACACCCATCATTACATTTAACCCTTTACTCCATAGAGACACCTTTTCAAACAGGAGCCATCTGATCAGGGTATGCTTTGTTTGTTAATGACATAATATCAATCTGATTCTACAGTTTATGTCATGATTAAAATTTCCTTTGTTCATAATGCCGTCATAAACATTCAGCTAATGAAATTCATATACATGTACATGTATTAATTATTTCACACATGAATATTAATCAGGTAAAGGGCTGAGACATATATTGCCCTCATGAAATCATGATAGCACTGGCCTTGGGGCACAGTTAACTTAGTGCACACTAATTAATTGTCAATGACAAAATTTGTCTTTCTTATTCAATTTTCACAATCAATTAATAGTTCTACTATTTCATTATTTCTATTCTAAAATACAATCTGAATGTCAAAGAAATCGTATGCTGATGACAGTGATGAGACTCGGTATCTGATCTGGATCAAAACTGTTTCTATATGTTATCAAGTGTTTTATCCAAGCAAGCAAAAGGATGACCTACTCTACATGACATTTACAACTTACTACCCTTTGAATGCAGGAAAAGAAGGTACAGATATTTGAAAACACTGTAGATCCAGATCAGAGGGCTCCTAGAGGATGTCTTTGATTAGGTCTGCTCTGTTTTTCATTTAAAGTCCTCTCACAAATTACAACCTTTCATGCCACTTCTAAAATTTAGCATTTAAAGATTCAGTACTAGTACTGAAAGGTCATGAACACAGTGTTCCAAATCTACTTTACTTAACCCGTTACACCATGAATATTCATGTTAGAAATCATGACATCATGAATAGTAATTGGACTATTTTTTGAAATGGAATACATGTATAATATGTATATTGACAAATGAAATGTTTGCCAAAGTGGAAACTGTAGAATCAGATATATCTTGTTCCATAAGCAAACAGAGTAGACTCTGATCAGACGATTCCTACAGAGGCCATCTGATCAAGGTCTACTCTGTTTGCAGACACATCAAAATGTGTCTCTATAAAGTATGAAGGATTATATGGTGCTAGTTTCAATCAATCTGATCTATTTCTGCTCTGATTTCAAAAGCAAAGAAAGGCTTATTTATAGTGTAAAGCATTAATCAATATAATTTCACAATGAAATTCCTGCAGTAAATCAACTATTACATAGTGAGTATCACATACTGGGAGTGCATTTCTGAATAAGTACATTAACCCTTTCCTCTGTAAATACGCCTTTCTACGCCTCTGTAAAAATGACTTTTTGAAACTATTGCTCTATTTATCACAATGGTTTCAGAACTACAAAATTGTAAAATGTTCCTTTCTCTAGTTAATGCTTCATTTTGGTAGATTTATTCAAAGAGGCTGGATCTAAAAATAGCCTATGAGGGAATGGGTTAAGGAGCAAATTATGAGTTTGATCATCACCACCACATGGTTGAACTTTTAGACAATACATTTGTACATGTATTACTATAATATATCTATATTATCCTTCTCGGCATTATGAGGATACATGTATTCCTTGGACTATTTGACCTTGACCTTTAACTTGATAGAGAAACACTATGTTCTATATTTGTTCAAAATGTCAATACCTACTGAATATTCATGGATAAAGTAGTTCCATGAAATATGGAAGATTGAACATTGTAGCCATTTTAGAAACTAAACAAGAGATGTCACAGTCACGTGACAAATGCCCCCAAAAATTATACCCTGTGACCTTGACCTTTGACCCATAGACCAGGGAGTTGACACATCGTTTTTGTGTGGTTAAAATTTATGCCAGGTTCCTTTGAAATCCATTCACAGATAAACAAGTAATTGTACCCTGTGACCTTGATCTTTGACATATGGACCAGGGAGCTGAACGCGACACATCGTCTTTGTCTGGTGAACATCTGTGCCAAGTTATATTGAAATCCATTGACAGATAAAGATGTTACACACCGGAACACGAAATTTGTGACAAAGTAATTGTACCCTGTGACCTTGACCTTTGACATATGGACCAGGGAGTTGAAAGCGACACATCATCTTTGTGTGGTGAACATTTGTGCCAAATCATATTGAAATTCATTGATACATAAAGAAGTTACAGACCGGACACAAAATTTGTGACAAAGTAATTGTACCCTGTGACCTTGACCTTTGACCCATGGACCTGGGAGTTGAACGCGACACATCGTCTTTGTGTGGTGAACATTTGTGGCAAGTTATATTGAAATCCAGTGATAGATGAAGAAGTTACAGACCGGAAACGAAATTTGTGACAAAGTAATTGTACCCTGTGACCTTTGACCCATGGACCAGGGAGTTGAACGTGACACATCGTTTCTGTCTGGTGAACATTTGTGGCAAGTTATATTGCAATCCATTGATAGATGAAGAAGTTACAGACCGGACACAAATTTGTGACAAAGTAATTGTACCCCGTGACCTTGACTTTTGACCCATGGACCTGGGAGTTGAACGCGACACAACGTCTTTGTGTGGTGAACATTTGTGGCAAGTTATATTGCAATCCATTGATAGATGAAGAAGTTACAGACCGGACACAAATTTGTGACAAAGTAATTGTACCCCGTGACCTTGACCTTTGACCCATGGACCTGGGAGTTGAACGCGACACAACGTCTTTGTGTGGTGAACATTTGTGGCAAGTTATATTTAAATCCATTGATAGATGAAGAAGTTACAGACCGGACACGAAATTTGTGACAAAGTAATTGTACCCTGTGACCTTGACCTTTGACCCATGGACCTGGGAGTTGAACGCGACACATCGTCTTTGTGTGGTGAACATTTGTGGCAAGTTATATTGAAATCCATTGATAGATGAAGAAGTTACAGACCGGACACGAAATTTGTGACAAAGTAATTGTACCCTGTGACCTTGACCTTTGACCCATGGACCTGGGAGTTGAACGCGACACATCGTCTCTGTCTGGTGAACATTTGTGGCAAGTTATATTTAAATCCATTGATAGATGAAGAAGTTACAGACCGGACACGAATTCCGGACGGAAGGACAGACGGACAGACGGACGGACAGGCTAACAAATGGGTAGTTGTGTGACTTTTTCCTTTGATCTTTTCTTGTGTGACTAGTCCCACAAGAAAAACTATTTTTGGCTCTAACTTTGGAAAAGAATGATCTGGAAGCTAACCCTAACCCTATGTCCCACAACTGGCCAGGTTAATGTCACAAGAAATGGCCAGGTTAATGTCACAAGAGATGGCCAGGTTAATGATTTTACTTGTGGGACTAGTTAGAAAAAGTCACACAACTACCCTTTGGTGAGTGCGGACGGACGGACAGACGGACAGACGGAAGGACGGACAATGCGATCACTATATGCCCGCCTTTGGGGGCATAAAAAGAGATGTATTCAATTCCATTCGCAAACAGAGCAGACCCTGTCATAATGGTCATTATAAACTTTCATAAAATTAATATGATCTGATAACCCTGTAGTTATACATAAATACTGATCAGGAAATGGCATAACCCTTTCCTTCATAAAAATGCCTTTTCACGCCATTGCAAACAGAGGAGACCCAGATCAGACGGCTCCTCTTGGAGCCATCTGATCAGGGTCTGCTCTGTTTGCTTATCAACTTATGGAATAGTATAGACTGATATGATTCTACAGTTTCTACAAATACCAAAAAATTCTGTTTACATAATTATGCCATAATACAAACTCAGCTAATAAATATTCATGATGTCATTATTTCTTGCATGAATATTCAACAGGGAAAGGGTTAAAGGATGTTACACAACTATACAGTATATAACATACACCAGGGACAACATAATTATGACTTTGTCTGGTCAGAAACCTCTACAATACAGGAGACCTGTCCAGGATCAAGTACAAAAACACGGTCACCCTTCATTACATTTAACCCTTTACTCCATAGAGACACCGTTTCAAACAGGAGCCAGTCTGATCAGGGTATGCTTTGTTTGTTAATGACATAATATCAATCTGATTCTACAGTTTATGTCATGATTAAAATTTCCTTTGTTCATAATGCCGTCATAAACATTCAGCTAATGAAATTCATATACATGTACATGTATTAATTATTTCACACATGAATATTAATCAGGTAAAGGGCTGAGACATGAAATCATGATAGCACTGGCCTTGGGGCACAGTTAACTTAGTGCATGCTAATTAATTGTCAATGACAAAATTTGTCTTTCTTATTCAATTTTCACAATCAATTAATAGTTCTACTATTTCATTATTTCTATTCTAAAATACAATCTGAATGTCAAAGAAAGTGTATGCTGATGAGACTCAGTATCTGATCTGGATCAAAACTGTTTCTATATGTTATCAAGTATTTTATCCAAGCAAGCAAAAGAATGACCTACTCTACATGACATTTACAACTTACTACCCTTTGAATGCAGAAAAAGAAGGTAATGATATTTGAAAACACTGTAGATCCAGATCAGAGGGCTCCTAGAGGATGTCTTTGATTAGGTCTGCTCTGTTTTTCATTTAAAGTCCTCTCACAAATTACAGCCTTTCATGATACTGAATGGATCCCACTTCTAAAAATTTAGCATTTAAAGATTCAGTACTAGTATTGAAAGGTCATAAACACACTGTCCCAAATCTACTTTACTTAACCTGGTACACCATGATTTCCATGAATATTCATGTTAGAAATCATGACATCATGAATAGTAATTGGACTAATTTCTAAAATGGTATATTGACATATGAAATGTTTGCCAAAGTGGAAACTCTAGAATCAGATATATGTTGTTCCATAAGCAAACAGAGTAGACTCGGATCAGAGGTTTCCTACAGAAGCCATCTGATCTGGGTCTACTCTGTTTGCAGACACATGAAAATGTGTCTCTATAGAGTAAATGATTCTATGGTGCTAGTTTCTGTAAATCAATCTGATCTGGTTCTGCTCTGTTTGCAAAAAAAAGCATAGAAAGGAGTATTTACAGAGTAAAGCATTAATAAATTCAATTTCACTATGAAACCCCTGCAGTGAATCAACTCTGTGGCATAGTGAATATCACATACAGAGAGTGCATTTCTGAATAAGTACATTAAGGAGCAAGTTATGAGTTTGATCCCCCACCATCACTTGGTTGAAATTTTAGACAATATTACTATAATGTGTCTATATTATCCTTCTCAGCATTATGATGATACATGTATTCCTTCGACTATTTGACCTTGACCTTTAACTTGATAGAGAAGCATATGCAATTAAATGCGCCTTTCTACGCCTTTGCAAACAGAGTAGACCCAGATTAGATGGCTCCTTAGGGTCTTCTCTGTTTGCTTATGAAATAATACAGATACGACTATAGTTTCTTCCATGGCCAAATTGAGTTCCTGTGTTCATAATTATGCCATTATACAAATGAATGTAATTGATATGCATGACATCATTATTTCTTACATGAATATTCATGGAGTAAAGGGTGAAACAAATGGAGTACAAATGTACCAATCAGTGTAGATCCTGATCATAGTGATCCTTCTGAATCAGTTTGATCTGGATTTGCACTACATATCTAAGTTTGTCTATCTGAATACTGAAGGTATATGTAGTGAGCCACTTAATTACTTATTGAAATAAGTTATTGACTCTGAACATGTCAATATAGCATGCTCAAGATAGTAGATGTAGAAACTTCACTGCTGGCACCTAGGTACTGTGATAACAATGTAAAGCATATACCTGTCTGTTCACCTGTCTGTCCCAGATTAAAGCCAAAGGGTAATGAATACTTATACACAAGTTGATAACAATAAGGCATTGTGCATCACAAGATCTTTAAGTCTTTACTCTATGAATATTCATGTAAATAATGATGACATCATGAATATTTATTAGATTAATTCTTATAGTGGCACATAGACATGAGCATTTTTGGTCACAATAGAAACTGCAGAATCATATCTATAGTATATAATAAGCAAACAGAGTAGATCCTGATCAGATGTCTCCTATGGAAGCATTCTGATATGGGTCTACTCTGCTTGCAAAGGTGCAGAAAGGCGAATTTATGGAATAAAGGGTTAACCCTTCCCTCATAAAGACTCTTTTACACCTTTGCAAATATAGTAGACCCGGATCAGACAGCTCCTATAGTAGCTGTCTGATCAGGGTCTGCTGTGTGCTAATACATGTAGTTAATGGAATTTGAAAGATCCTTGTCTTTACTTTCTATATTGGCTACAATATTCCACCTTTGATATTTCATTATAACTATTTTGTCCATGAATATTCAGTAGGTATTGAAATTCGGAATGAAAGTAAAGTACCCAGCTATAGTCTACTTTCAGTCCAAAGGACTGCTCAGCAGACTGTACATTTACTCCCCTGGTCATTGAGTCAATCGCCTACAATATTGAGAACTAACATATGGCGCCATTATGCAGCCACAGTACCGGCTAGTGACCTTCACAGGTACCCATTTTTACCCCTGGGTGAAGAGGAAGTGCGGGTGGGAGACAATGAAAAACGTCTCTGAAATTTACGGAAGGGACCGGGATTTGAACTCCGGAGTCCGGAACAAACATAGAAGACAGAAAGGAGTCTGGAATAAACATAGAAGACAGAAAGGGTTAATACAGTCATTGGTTTTTTTAAAAAAAAAAATTGCAGAAACGTTAGAATCATATCTATATTATATCATAAGCAAACAGGGCAGAACCTGATCAGACAGCTCCTAGTAGAAGCCCTCTGATCTGACGGCTCCTACATGAGCCGTCATAATCTGGGTCTACTCCATTTGCAGAGGCATAGAAAGGTGTATTTATGGAGTAACGGGTTAATGTGCATTTCTCTATGAATAACAATGACCACTAATCACAAGTTTGTGTAAATGCTATTGCCTTTGAGAAAATATCTGTTCATCAGTTAACCCTTTCCCTCATATAAACGTGTTTTCACGCATCTGCAAACAGAGTAGACCCAGATCAGACGGCTCCTAGAGGAGCCGTCTGATCAGGGTCTACTCTGTTTGCTAATAGAATTTCAAAGATCTGTGTCTTTACTTTCTAAAATGGCTACAATGCTCCACCTTCCATATTTCATGATAACCTTTTTGTCCATGAATATTCAGTAAGTATTGAAATCTGTAATAAACATGTTGAATATTCATGTTGGCAATAATGACATCATGAATATCTATTAGCTTATTTTCTATAATAGCAATATTATGTATGCATGAATTTTCGGTAACGGTAGAAACTGTAGAGTCAGATCTATTGATTTCATATATACACAGGGCTGGCCCTTATTAGACGGCCCCTATGAGCCATCTGATCTGGGTCTACTCTGCTTGCAAAAGCATGTTAAAATGATGGTTCGGACGTGCCTAGGACATTAGTGTTCTGAATTTACATGTAGCTGTAATGAGAACAATACCAGTACCATAAACATGTATCATATGATGACATGTGATATACAGGTAATAACTCATGAGGTTATGTTCTCATGATGAACTGTTTGTAAGTCACACAAATACATTCACATATAAATGTTACACATGTTTCATTATCTTATAAGGATTTCAACAGCTTACTGTAATTAACAATTTTGAAATTGTGATTACGCATGCTTTAACCTTTTAACTCTTTTCCTGTTGAATATTCATGAGGGAAATATTGATATCATGAATATTTATTAGATGAACTTTTTTAAAATCAAATGAATATAGGATGTTTTGGTGTTGGTAGAACCTGTAAAGTCAGATCTATTGTAATTTCATAAGCAAACATGGTAGATCCTGATCAGATGGCTCCTATAGCTCCTATAGGAGCCATCTGATCTGGGTCTACTCTGTTTGCAAAGGCGTGAAAAAGCATTCGTACAAGGGAAACACAAAGTAAGTTATTATCTCAAATTTATCTCAAAAACATTTTGTTTTTATCTGTAAACAAGTGATTAAACACTTTAAGCCACATGCATATCAAATATATATATAACTACATGAAAATTCTTGAAATCATGAATATTAATTAGGTCAATTTTTAAATGGCATATTAACAATACAAATCTTTACTAAAGCAGGAATTGTCGAATCAGATCTATAATATTCTATAAACAGAGCAGACCCTGATCAGACAGCTCCTGTAGGAGCCATCTGATCTGGGTCTACCAGTACTCTGTTTGCAAAGGCGTACTTATGGAGTAAAGGGTTAACCATTTGAACGCTATTTTTTTTTAAAGTGATCAACCCTTTACCTCACAGAAACACCTTTTATTCTCTTGGCAAATAGACTAGACCCAGATCAGAGAGCTCCCGCAGAAGCCATCTAATTAGGGCCTGCTCTGTTTGCTTATGCCATAATATAGATATGATTCTACAGTTTCTGGCATGGTAAAAAATACCTTGTTCTTAGTGTTATTATCAAAACTCAGCGATTCAATATTCATAAAGTCAATGACTCATTAGTTTTTACTAATATCCACAAGGTAAAGGGTTAACTATTGAGTCCCTTCAGTTTGAATTTACACATCGTGAGCTTAACCCATTCCTTCATATTGACGCCTTTTGACGCCTCTGTAAAAGTTACTTTTTGAAATTGTTTTGATATATTTTGTATTTGCATTTGCTCTATATTTATCACAATGCTCCAAAAGTACAAAACTCTAAATTTTCCTTTTCTCTAGTAAATGCTCCTTTTTGTTAGATTTATTCAGAGGTTGGATCTAACAATAGCCTTTGCAGAAATGGGTTAAATTTGTTTTTGAGTGACAAGCAGTGCAGGCTCAGATAAAATCTGTGCATAAGTACAGCATTTACATATACCAGTACAGTTGTTTCCTGCAAACAAAGGAATAAATGCTTTATTCAGATTTGGAGAGCTCATGGTGCCTCTGTAATATAAGCTTAGAGAGCTCATGATTCCTCTGTCATATAAGCTTAGAGAGCTCATGATGCTTTTATCATATAAGCTTAGATAGTTCATGATGCTTTTGTATAAGTCAGGGCTCATGGTGCTCTTGTAATATAAGCTTATAGAGCTCATGATGCTTTTGTCATATAAGCTTAGAGAACTCATGATGATTTTGTAATATAAGCTTAGAGAGCTCATGATGCTTTTGTCATATCAGCCATGGCTCAAGCTAGAGGGTGATTTGGAAGAAAAGTCTTCATTAATCTGCTAACCTTTCCTTACTTTAAGCTTCTTGAGAAGTTTAGATATACATGTATAGCACATATAGGGAGATAAATCAGAACTAAGTACCACAGAACTTCTGCCTGTTATACAGCTCTAACTTAAGCCCTGTAAGTATTATACATGTACAATGAATACACAATGTCATGTGATTGTTATTGATTGCCAGACAGCCAAGAGCTCACATACATCAAAAGATCATTTGTCCACCACACCTGTGAAAGCTGACAAGAGAACTATACATGTAAAACATGAAACATTTTTACTTCAAGACACAAGAAGCTTTATTTTCAGTCGGGTTTACAACAAATAACATTAGCTATATCAGAAGCTATTTGTCGACTATAGTAACATAAAACAATAACACTTTAAAACAAAATATACTTCTCAAATAACTGAAAGTAGTTTAGTTTGCCATTTATGTCAATAAAAAATAGAGGATGGAGAATTAAAGAGAAAAGAGCCCTCAATTGAGCTTGTGCATGGGATAAGACTTATTATGCTGCTTCGTAAACAGTGTAGCTCTAGACTAGTATTTGTCTATGTCTGGCTGATATGTTAGGGAGAGGCATGGATAATATGTGTAAATTAAAATATTTCAATAATTGTTTCTTTATTCTCCACCAAATGCTATGTTGTGACCACATTTTAGAATTGTCTCTTCCAAGCAGTTCTAAAGAGAGGCCACAATGTAAGATTTGGTTCGAAATGATTCTAAAGGTTACTAAAAACATAAGGTTTGGTGGAGAAATGATAAGTTTAGTATTTGAATATAGATATTTTTCTATTGTTTTGTTTCACGTAATTACGATATATGACTTCAGAAAAAGAACAATCTGAATAACTGCAACACCCCGTCATCATCTATTAATTATAAATACATGTACATGAATGGGATCTTGTCCTGTTAGCATGCTAATGGAAATTTGTAAGATACATTTGTATCTGCCCAATATAATCTGGATACAGAAAGTGCTAGTGGTGAATTCCTGGTTATCTATACCAACAGAAATGAGCAGAGTGCTGGAGACTTTTTTCTCCTTGTACAGTGAGCTGTATAACAAATGTGGCAGACAACGATTTATGCGAATGCTGAATGCTTTCCTTGCATTGAAGATTTAACCCTTTACTCCATAAATACACCTTTCTATGCCTTTGCAGGCAGAGTAGACCCAGATCAGATGGCTCCTATAGGAGCTGTCTGATCAGGGTCTGCTTTGTTTGCTTATGAAATGATATAGATATAATTATACAGTTTCAGCTAAGATCGAAGGTTCCAATGCTCATGTGTCATTATAAACTAATTCATATAAAAGTTGTCATTATTTCTAACATGCATATTCATGAAGTAAAGGGTTCACCTTTTCCCTGTACTATATTTAGCTCAATTTTCAATACCTACCGAATATTCATGGACAATATAGTCACAGTATAATGAAATATGGAAGGTGAAAGATAGTAGGCATATTAAAAACTGAAGAAACAGATATACCAAATTCCATTAGCAAACAGAGCAGACCCTGATCAGATGGCTCCTATAAGAGCTGTCTGATCTGGGTCTACTCTGTTTTCAAATGCATGAAAAGGTGTTTATATGAGCCTTATGAGGTATAGGGTTAAGTCAACTATGGTAGACAGATTTACCTGATAGCTTAACCCATTCCCGCATATTGACGCCTTTTGACGCCTCTGTAAAAGTCATTTTATGAAACCACAGGAGCAAATGCTCTATTTATAACAATGGTTTCAAAACTACAAAATTCTAACATTTTCCTTTTCTCTAGTTAATGCTCCTTTTCGGTAGATTTAATCAAAGAGGTTAGGTCTAAAAATAGCCTAAGTGGGAATGGGTTAATCCAGTGTATCATATAACAGATGATAACCTTAAGCTAATGAGAAGCCTCTTAACCCTTACAATGGTGAATTTTCACACATACTATTCCAAAATTCAAACAGGTCAAGCTTAATTATGGTGAATATTAAGAGATTTTTCCAGGGAAAAGTGTAGCATTACAAAACAGGGTAGATCCTGATGAGAGAGCTTCTCTAGGTGTCCCATACTGTAAAGGTTAAAGTTTTCGTTCACACAAAATTGCTCTTCCACTTCTTTGCAAACAGAGTAGACTCAGATCAGATGGCTTCTGTTAGTGCTGTCTGATCAGTCTGCTCTATATGCTTGTGAAATAATAATAGAAATCATTACATAATTATGTCATTACAAAAAAGATCAGCTAATAAATATTCATGACATCATCATTTCTTACAAGTACCAGTATTAATGCTCAAGTGTATTTATACATTTCTGTCAAATCAGCATTTTGTCTAACCCTTTATTAACTGAACTCTGAGTATTCACAGTGGATATTCAATGTTTAACTACAGTTGTATAAAGTCTATTCAGTATGAAAGGCTTACATTTTCTAAAGGATTTTGAATGACAAACAGTGAATACCCAGAACAAAGGGTTGTACAAATTCAATGTGCCATCTGATCTGAGTCTACATTGTTTGCAAACAGTACATTTACACTTGCTTCCCGTCAAGGGGTTTAATCTTAAGCATGCTATGGGTAAATTGTGATTATCTTTGTAAACTGTTTCCTGTAACACAGGCTCATCTTCCTTTCCCTCATATAATAAAAGCCTCTTCATGTCTTTGCAAACAGAATAGACTGGCTCAGAGGGCTCAGTTTGCTTATGATATAATATAGATATGAGTTTATAGTTTCTGCCATGGCTGAAAAATTCTAGTGTCCATGTGCTATTATAACAAATTAATCTAATGAATATTCATGACATCAGTATTTCTTACATGAATATCTATGGAGGAAAGGGTTAACATTGTCTATGTGTATCCAAACGACTGCCAATAACTAACTATTATGTTTTGGCTGATAAAAACATGTAATAAGGAAGGCAGAAAAAGCCAGTTCAAAGATAGAGAAAGTAGGGAAGTTTAACTCTTTTTCATTCCTCTGGCAAGACCAATCCAGCTACTGTAGCGAACCCTGTGTCATTAAAATGACATAGCACTAATTATGATCTTTGTAAATGAATTGGACCAAATTAATCTCTTATTTCATAGTAGTTCAGAAGATATTTTTGCTAAAGTAATACAGCTATTGGGCTTAAATTACCATTAATATACAGTTGAACTTCGATATCTCCAACTTCAAGGATTACTTTAGACCTGCATTAAGCTGTCGCATGTGTTTCTAGATATGTGTAGTGATACATTGTAGAACAATTCTGTATTGTAAATTTTGGAAGGACCAAACTTTTAGTTCGAGTTAACCCGAAGTTTGAGTTATCCGAGTTCGAGAATCGAAGTTCAACTGTATAATATTTAGAGCGAGCTGTAGCTCACAACAATAGTTTATAGCATGTATGTACATCGTAATATGGGGCAGAAAAGTATGTAAACACTGTCCTTGCTGCTTAAGCTTTAATAAACTAGTGTCCTGGAAGTGTTAATTCATGGAGAAAATGCATGTATACATCCGAGTCGATGATCCGACACACCTATGACACCTTTACTTTAAACGTCCTAAATTTCAACTATCGGAGGCAACACTCCTTTTTAAAATCCTGTCTGGCAAGACCATGACCATTGCAATTAGCTCATCACATCTCTTGACTCGAAAATATCAAAAAGAAATTTTCAATTTCATAAAAATCTCAGGTGTTTCAGGCTCTTACTTAGTAATAAATATTTCATTTCTGTGTTTATTTGAAGTGAAAATCAGACCTGGGGTAATTAAAATTGTAATTGTAATTAACAGAACAGAATTCAATAAATGTAAATATGTTACTGGTCATTTACATGCATACTTACATATACAAGCACTAGTTGTGTTACTTAATAATCGTGTTTTCTAAAACATTTCTTGTTGCCAGCCTTTTGAAAGTAATTGAGATGTAATTAATTACATTTGGCAAAGTAATTGTAATTTAATTAATTACATGAATAAAACCCATATAATTGTAATTGTAATGGTAATTGGCCTTTTATGAATGTAATTGTAATTTAATTAATTACATTGCCATGTAAATAACCCCAGGTCTGGTGAAAATAATATACAGTATTTCAGGAATTAAGTACATGTACGTGGTCTCGTATCTAAGCAAGGTGCAATTAATTTGCTCCATTCTTCTAAATAGTCAATACCAAAGATGACATCATTAAATGAATCATGTCATCAAAACATCACAAATTAATAATTTATTTAAAAAAAAGTAACTACTAACAGTTAACTATATTTGTATAAATTTGAAAAGTACAATTAAAAAAGAAATGTCACAGCAATTTCAAGTTTTCAATGCAAGATTGATTTTTTTTTTTTTTAAAAAAAAGGTGTTTTAATTTAAACATTTACCACTTACTGGTATCTTAATATAAATTTGCAAACAAATCACAATGTCAACCTAAATAACAAATGCTGCAGACTAAATATATCCTTTTATCAGGAAGTAAGTTTAACACAATATTTTCACTCAATCTGACACAAATGTGTCATTTACTATTTTTTAATATTTCAAAAACTAAATGAACTTATTTCCATACATGTTTGTTTGCGAGCTCATTGTTACATGTACATATATTTGGAACTGATTTTAAATTAGTAGGAATGTCAGCTACGAGATTTGATAAATATGCAGTTTGAATAATAAATGCACTGTGCTGGTAGAGCACTAGAGTCCATATACTTGGATTAATTTGTAGAGAAATCAATGTTACAAGAGTGAATAAATACAGTTTGGATAATAAATGTTCGATCTCGAACTTGAGGCAGTGCATTAGTTCATATTACAATGAGAAAGGTATCAAAATGTGTTTACATATCGAAAGATGATAAGCCTTGGCTTAGGTCATCGTCAGTTTATATTATTGAACACATAATTAGCGAATATAATTCCATTTAAAAATATATGCTCACCTTAACATGGACCCTGATAACCTCCCTGCTTGAGTCTATGCCGTAAAATCCCGCCATTGTACCTGTTAAATGTCAAATAACTTGTTTATTTACATCAAGCTACATTATTTTTCTCTCCGTCTTGCACGTCATAATTGATGCGAGAATGAAGGAAGAACTCAAAGCTCTTCCGAAATTTTGACCGGAAATAAATATTGTCATATGTTAGTGTCTAGAATACGGCTTATTTCACGAATTCCGGGTCTATTTTTTCATATTAGCAAAGATAATTAATAAAATTGGAAAATAAAATATTTATTTTCATTAATTCGACATCATAGTTAAGTGAAATAACAGAAAAGGTCATTTTCACATGATCATGTTCAGTGAGCACTGTTTAATATTGATACCGAGAATCTCTTCTTATCGCTCTGTAGACACGCTTCTTGACGCTTTTTCGGGAGAGCGGTTTCCTGTAAAGTAATAAGTAAATGAATAAACCTTATAAACGATATGACGAACATTATTTGTTGTATTCATATACAACCAGTTTCAGTGAAATTGGACGATGTGTGTGTATAATATGAGCTTACAACAATTAGTCCCTGTAAAAATATTCCCGGTAGTAAACTTCACATTACACCGCTTATAGTTTGTTTACATAGTGTGACCCCGGTGACGAATTGCTTCCGGAGGTCATAGTGCAGTAAGAATTACAGTCCTTTCAGTGTGAGCTAAGAAGTGTCTCTTTAGAACCTGAAAGATTGAATTGTTACATATATTTGAGTTATTGTGTGTATTCTCTGCCAAATGGGGTAATTTCTGTGACTCTCTCATAGAACTACTTCCTATGGTGAAAGTTGGGAAATATGTGTGTGCATCGTCAGCATGGATCAAATTGAAAGCGAAAGTAGACGGTGTGTACATACTTTTCTGTGTAGCAAAAAGCACCGTTTTGGACCTAGTTTTCTGCTTATCTAGAGAAGTGTTTGGACTAAATATGAATGGGTTGAAATGGTTTAGCCCAAATATATTCCTGAAGGGGCCAGACAATGTAGATATGACTTTGCATATAGAACAAAAAGGGCTAAAGTTGACCGGACTCGCGCCATTAATACAGCCGTTCAAATTCGATCTCAAAGGGGCGGGGCTTAACAGATACTGATGTAGAGTGTCGTCAAATAAAATACCGATTCTGCAGTTATTTTGCAAGGCAACACTTTTCGAGAATATGCGCAGCGTAAAATTTACATCATAAACACATTTTCACGCTTTTGCAAACAGACCAAATGGTTATTATTGGGGTTAAACTATTGTATGGTTAATACAAATTTAGCCCCGCCCGCCTCATTAGGTATTCGGTGGTTATGTCAACTACTGCAATAGTCGGGGTATGTTGTCCCGTGACATGCATGACTAGCACATCGCTTCACATGACACTGTCATCGAGGACTCATTCATTCCACACCAACATTACAATGGAGCGACTGATTCTGGTTTTGTGTTTGGCTGCCTTGGCTTCTGCAGACACACCGGCCAACTGCACCTATGATGATATAGTTGGAGACTGGACTTTTTATGTAGGGGATGGTGGCAACGGTCCTTCTCTGGACTGCACAAGTTTCACCACGGATAAAGGTGAGTATATCTACTGACTACAGTTAGCACCCCGCAATATTAATTGACTAAGTTGTATTGCAAATTAGATCTAACTCTTGCTTAAATAATGTTTTTTTTTACAATTTACAGTTTACTCCACGAATACACGAAATAACGATGGCATGAATATTAATTTATTTTTACAATGGCATATGAACACAAGACATTATGGTCATATCAAACACTGTAGAATCAGGTTATTATAGGCAAACAGAACAGACCCTGATCAGACGACACCTATAGAGTCGCTGGTCGTTTCGATTCTAGGACATTTGCCTCGATCCCGGACACTTGCCCCCGGACCTTTGCCCCCCTATTTGGGGGCATGGGCGGACATTTGCCCCCTGGTGTTTTAGCTTGGGCGGACATTTGCCCCCCTGACATATGCCCCCCCTGTTCGACTTGGGCGGACATTTGCCCCCCTCACGGTTTAGCTTGGGCGGACATTTGCCCCCCCCCCCCCCCCCCCCCCCCCCCCTCCTGAGTCTTGCCATCACATATATTGTGTTACTCGATCTCAGAAAACTCAGAGACTTCCATTCAGGTTGAATAGAAATTGCTCTAATACAGAAATGTAGCTATTTTAAATAATTGCTTATATCTTAAGTTAAGTAAATTACTTTTTTTGTATCTATGAACCCAGAGTAAATCAATTACCAGGTGCAGACAGTCATATATCCAAATTGTGCACCACATTTTCGATACCTGATCTGGATCTTTTACTATTTATTCTTTTTCCTATTATGCATGCACTTACATATATACAGGTAGATGTGATATACACTGTATGCTGTATTAGGTGTTTATAAAAATGCATTTCATAGAATTCTTACTTTTTTAAACTTGATAATGTACTTTTTTACAGGCTGTTAGTTAATTTTATTGTTAAGAAACTTATGTTATTATGTCGGTAAATAGCTTTTAGCTAATGTTAAATATGTTGTGAAAACAACCCGACTATAAATAAAGTTTCTTGTATCTTGTATCTTGTATCTTGTTGTTAAATCAGTAATTTGTATTCAAATAACAAACATGTATACTTATCACCTCCAGATCCAGATCTTGTTTTATTTATTGTTAAAAATTGCGTCGTGTGAATCAAATAAATATTTATCATAAAAGCTAAGCCGACACTTGACTGTAAATGAATTGCGTAAGTGTAGAATTTTCCACTGCCTTTAGGCTAGTCAAACCCCTAATCCAATTAACACTTGTTACATGTTTTTAACACATAACAACATAATGACAATAAGTGAAAGGTCACGTTCTGCTGCATACGCCTTTGTGTGTTAACCCTTTCCCTCATATAAACGTGTTTTCACGCATTTGCAAACAGAGTAGACCCAGATCAGACGGCTCCTAGAGGAGCCGTCTGATCAGGGTCTACTCTGTTTGCTAATAGAATTTGATAGATCTGTTTCTTTGCTTTATAAAATGTCTACAATGTTCCACCTTCCATATTCTTTATAACTATTTTGTCAATGAATATTCAGTAGGTATTGAAATTTGTACTAAAATTAGAACAGGGAAAGGGTTAAAACAATAAATATGGCTGTCAGTGTTTTCAGAAAATGAAAGGTCACCGTTTTCAGAAAATGGAAGGTCACATTTGATGTCGCAGAATCATTTGATTTGGAACACACCCTTTTCTGCATATATATATGAGCCAATATATAATTTGGGCAGATTTTGAAATCAATTTTTTGAAAAATAAAAGGTGTTTCTTTTTGAAAGTTTTGTTGATTTCTAGGTACTTTGTTGTTTAAGTGACACTAAAAATGTAAAATGCACCCTAATTTTATTCATCTTTAAAACTTTATATGACTTTATGATGATGACTCTCAAGCACATGTCATTGCAGTAACGAAAATGAAAACAATGACTATAAAAGCATGTGGTTCATTTAAAGTAATTTATTGCATTATATATCTTATGTATGCCATATTTGAATAGATGAATATATAAAAACCTTTTTTTCCATATATATTAATGAGAAATTTTGAATCATTGCATGATACAATAAAACCAATACGATTACAAACATAACAATTAGTGTTATGATCATTATTGGCTTTGTATAGTGCTTAACACTTGCTTAACCTAGAATAATGTCATAATTATCAACAAATCATGTATCAGACAAATATTCAAACATGTTTCAGCTTTTTTGTCATCATTCTTTACGCATGTTATAGCAATGACACCCTTGTTATTGCAAAGACATTTATTGTAACTGCAATGACAAACTGACAATAAAATTTATTTTTGCTATCTTTTATTTGCAAATTGTCTAAAATAACACACAAACTGTTAACAACACGTTCAGCAATTTCAATTCTAAACTATATCAAGTAATTTTACAAAAAGATTTTAATGGACATTGAAAAAAGATTCCAGTGTGACTGCAATGACATTTTCGTTATTGCAATGACTTGCATAATCTTATGCTGCTAAAATCAACCTTATTCCAGACTTAATTGCCCCTCATTATAATGTTCTTTGCAAATTCATACTTTCCCTCATGAATATTTAAAAAAAACTCCGCCCACTGTGAATATTTTATCATTTTTCATTGCGCTACATAAAACAAAGGAATTAATTACCAGAGTCAGGAGATGGTCTGATCCATAATATTTCAATAAGCAAATTGAGCAAACCCTGATCAGGCAGATTCAAGAGGAGCTTTCTGATCTGGATCTTTTCTGTTGTAAGGAGTGTTAATGTTTTATAATGAGCAGAAGGGTTAAAGATAATAAATAAAATATGAACAACAACAATGAGCATTTTTTTTCACCGTTGCCTTAGACTGACTTTTATTTAAATTAATTTATTTTTGATAACAGAATAACTTTTGATAGCCGAGAATAAAGCAAACAAAAAATATATTTACAATGCATTACATGGCTAGCAGGGTAGACCCAAAGCACACAGGTGTTGCAAGATAATGCTCGATCTAGGGCATGATTTGAAAATAATGCTGGCATATGTGGTTAGATGCAGCAAACCAATGTTCAGCATTTTTGTTTTCAACCCTTCTCATGCTAGTTTGGCCACTTTTACTATAGTGTCCTCGAAAAAGTCATTTTCTAAAAAAATGTGAGTTTGTTTTGTTTCTTCAGTTAAAACTGGGATAAGACAGAGTTTATACAAACAGATGCCTTTAAACTACTCTTTAAAGCCACATTTTGAAACAGTTGTGATAAATAGAGCATTTGCTCCAAAGAAGCATATGCTCTTTTTATCACAATGGTTTCAAGACTACAATATATATATCCTGAAAATTCCCTTCTATCCAGGAAATGCTCCTTTCCAGGCAATGGGATAACCCTTAAATTATCTTTCAATTGAACCCTTTCACTCATGAGTTATGATTCTTGTAAAACTCTGCCAGCTGTACATATTTAATTACATATACTTTTTATTGGGGTATATAGAGCAAAGAATTTTAATCAGAGTTGACCCTGATCTGGAAACTTCCTTACATTAAAAAATAACACTTATGTAAAATATTAGATGTCTTGAAATTTTATGAACTTGTTATTAAACTCCATGAAAGTTTTTTTATCACATAACTTCACTTGTTTCTGAGTTAATAAAGCCAACACATATTTATTATATTTGGCATATATAAATGATGTGATGTTATTAAAAGCAGTATGGCATGACATCATACAATGCTGAAAAATACAGCATTTTGTTTATTTATTTAAAACTTTGGAGCTCTTTTTTAAGAGTGTATGATAAGAGAAACTTACACTCATCATCACTTCTTATCACACTCATTATCACTTCTTATCAAATTTTATTTAACTCATTCAGGAAATGCTATAAAGCTTGCCAGAGGCTTGCTTAACTCATTCTCTCCTAGACCATTTTTAGACCCAGCCTCTTTGAATAAATCTACCAAAAAGAAGCATTAACTATAGAAAAGGAGAATTTTAGAATTGCATAGTTTTGAAACCATTGCGATAAATAGATTATTTGCTCCTATGGAGCAAATGCTCTATTTATCACAATGGTTTCAAAGAATGAGTTTGCAGAGGGGCAAAAAGGCGTCATTAGGAGAGAATGGGTTAATAACATTTTCTTGAATTTGTTTATTACAAGTTGTTATGAAGTGACAATCCATGTAAGCTATAGCTTCAGGACTGGATTGGCATATCTATTGGTCATCATGGTTTATATGGGTTAAATTGATATTAAAAATATCCAGGTTTCTAATTAGAATTGACAGGCTGTTCAGTTATACACTACTTGCTTGACCCTTTCCTCATATAAACATGTTTTCACACATTTGCAAACAGAGTAGACCCAGACCAGACAGCTTCCAGGAGCCATTTGATCAGGGTCTGCTCTGTTTGCTAATAGAATTTGATAGATGTGTTTCTTTACTTTCTAAAATGATTCCAATGTTCCACCTTCAATATTTCATTATATTATTTGATCCATGAATATTCAGTAGGTATTGAAATTGCAAATAAATATAGAACAGGAAAGGGTTAATCCAAAGACTTATTAATGTCCATCATAGCTCAACGACAACAATTGTTATTTAACTCTTTCCCTATTCTATTCTATTTCAATACCTACTAAATATTCATGGACAAATTTGTTGCAATGAAATATGGAAAGTGGAACACTGTAGCCATTTTAGAAAGTACAGAAGCAGATCTATCCAATTCCTTCAGCAAACAGAGCAGACCATATAGGAACCTTCTGATCTTGGTCTTCTCTGTTTGCAGGTGCATAAAAACATGTTTATATGAGGGAACATATTAATACACAATGTCTTACAATATCCAGCCTTCAAACTGACTTTGAGAAACAGACAACTGTATTTATTCCATATATTTACATTACATGCATGCATATATCTGCAGTGCTATTCTTGTAGTAAAATAACAAACAATAATGAAGAAAATTAAAAAGAACTAGAAATGTCATCGCAATAACAAATCCTGTCATTGCAATAACATTTTTTTTTTAAAATCCCATCTTACATAAATTTTCAACAAACATGCACATTTTAATTTATTATGCATATTTACTTCCATATTTCTGCTGAATAATTCCAACTGAAATGAAAATTATAAAGATAGTAACAATACAATGCTGTATTGTCACTGCAATAACAAATCCTGTCATTGCAGTCACAAAATGAGTGTTATTGCAATGACTGTTATTGCAATGACGCATTCTCCTATTTACCTCAACTTTTGGTGCTGATCTCTGACCTAGCCTTACTTTGATATGTTTATAACATAAACATTTATATTTATAACCTATATGCACTTTAAAATGCAAGCTATGATTTAAAACATCTCTGTAATATGCGTTACTTAAATGACAGATTTCAAAAATACTCGCTCACATACTTAACTTAAATAATCTTGTTTTTTGAAACTGTTTTCACACCATGCTTATAACATGGTGGCAACCATTTAGTGGTTAACAATCTTCTTCTTGAGGGTAGTTGTCTCCCTTGAATGTGTGCTTTAATGGTAGAACTCCACCATATTATAACATTGTTACTGCAATGACGTAGGTCTGAGGGACAAAGTTCAAAGTGTATTTTGAGTGCCATTAATGCTATTTACGGACTTTATTTTCTCTTTACAATGCAGTTAAATGTTGATATTCATTATAATCACCATTATTATTTTGAAAACCACATTTTCTCTCATTGAAATAGAGATCTGAATGTATAATTTTAGATTTGGGACATGACTTTTACCTAAAAATTGATACCAAAACTTGGTACAGCTGTTCAATTAATTCCTCAAATTCATTTTTTTATCACTATTTTACTAGATTGCCTTGATATATACACATTCTATAAGGAACTTTCTTTACACCATTCTTGTGCTTTGTGTAAAACCTAAAGGACAAGAAATCTGCCCAAATTATATATTAGCTCATATAACCTCTGTGTTTACAATTTTTGCAAATGGCTGCCGAATTAAATACTGAGGATAATCATTGCAAAAAAGGTAAATAGAGGCCTCAATTAAACTCGTTTGTAAAAGCTTGGGAACCCCCATGCATGATTAGTTGCTATTTGAAGGTAATTTTTATATATAAACACTTTGTTCTTTTAAATGCCCAACTTCCTGTAAAATGTTTTAGGGATGCTGATGACAGGGGGGCAAATGTCCGCCCAAGCTAAACCGTTGGGGGGGGGGGGGGGGGGGGGCAAATGTTCGCCCAAGTCCAACAGGGGGGCAAGTATGAGGGGGGCAAATGTCCGCCCAGGCTAAAACACCAGGGGGCAAATGTCCGCCCATGCCCAAATAGGGGGGGGGCAAAGGTCCGGGGGGCAAAGGTCCGTAAACTGGTCGTTTCGGACCCAATCCCATTAATTTTGATCTTGTCATTTTGTGTCATTGAATAATATTTTATTGAAGCTCAGATCTATTTTGTTGAAGGAATTGGTAGCTGAATACCCGAATACTTCATTATGTATGTAACATGGTGAAAAAGTTGTGACTCGACTGGGACTCAAACCCAGGGCCTCTGGCTTACCATGCCAACACTCTACCGACTGAGCTACCAAGCCACACAGTAAAGCCTATCAACTTATTTCACCATTATCTCTACCCGGCTACACACACCCCCTTAGTACACAAGAATTCGTCCCGAATTCTTACTCAAAGAACACTCCACGAGTTTCTTTTTATTACGCATTATCTTCATATATTCTTCATATTATCTTCATATAAATCACCTTATGGGTTATTTACGTTGGGCGCAAAAATTAATGTAACATGGTGAAAAAGTTGTGACTCGACTGGGACTCGAACCCAGGGCCTAAGGCTTACCATGCCAACTCTACCGACTGAGCTACCAAGCCACACAGTAAAGCCTATCAACTTATTTCACCATTATCTCTACCCGGCTGCATGTAACAGTGAGGCTGTTAGATGTAATATATATAAGCAATATAAACTCTCCTTGCCGGGGAGCTAGCTCTTTGGCGACATGTTTTAAGTGCTTGGAAATGTTGCAAAGTTAAGCAACAGTCTGTGTGGCTACTTGATGGATGAGTGATCGCCAGGTATTGCCGATGGTGCATGTTACAATTGCGACTTCGTACAATATATACACAACACAGGCAGTTAGTAAATATCTGGGCATAAGATTTTAACTGATACAAAATACCTTATCTTTTTAGACATATAGTTCTTGCTATATTTTAATTGCTATATAATACATGTTGCAGAATATATCCAGATTTGACACTCACCAGTCTGATCAGGGTCTGCTCTGAATGCTTATAATATAAAAAAAAATCAGATACAATTTTAAATGGCTACTTTCTGTTCAATCATATCACAATTGCCATTTATATACCTTTGAATGCAAATTGATTAGTCCAAATTTTGCATAAAAGAGCTATATTTTATGGGGCCGAAACGACCCAACACCCCTTTAGGAGCCATCTGATCTGGGTCTACTCCGTTTGCAAAGGTGTATTTATGGAGTAAATGGTTAACATTCAAAAGATATTGAATTACTTTCGGTTTACCAGTACAGTATCATATGCGTAGGAGCGTTTTAAAAGGGGGGGGGGGGACCAAACTTATAAGGGGTTGGGAGGATGGTGGGTCATGGAGAAAAGAACCGATATATCTGCTCTTGTAGCTTAAAACTAACATACAACCCCCCACCCCCACCCACCCCCACCCCACCCCACCCCAGCCCAGCCCCGGCTCCTACGCCTATGGGTATATATTTCCATAAGTGACAAAATGTGTATATTTAAGGAGTGAAGAATGTCTCAAATACACTGCCTTACATAACACTGAGAACCTGAATATAGTTCTTTTTTCTTTACTCACAGCCCAAAGAAAAATTGAGGTTTCTCTGCTGTTTCCTAATGTTGCCATTGATCAGTATCAAAACCAAGGGTTCTGGACACTTATCTACAATCAGGTAAATCAAAACCATTGCTATTTCTAAAATGGAATTTAAGCAATTGTAGCCAGTCTTTTCATAGAATCTTCAGATTTTTACTCATCATATTACCGAGTAATATCTAATACAAAAATTTAGTCCTTTCAATACTGGTTTCTCAAAAATTCAAACAGGTCAAGCTTACTGTGGGTATTCAGGGATATTTTTAAATAACCCTGTCCCTTTTAAATACTCATGTAAGAACTATTGATATGAATATTTATTAGCTGGATTTTAATATGTCATAATGTACAGAGGATATTTTTGGTATTGGTAGAAACTGGATATTCAGATCTATTATAATTTCATAAGCAAACAGAGCAGACCCAGATCAGAAGGCTCCTACAAGAAACATCTGATCTCTGCATGAAAAGGCTTTATATGAGGGAAAGGGTTAATACAGGTTAAAAGACATGCATAAAGTTGCTTTTGGGAGGTTTCTGCATGACTTTCACCCTGCATTGAACTAGCTGCCACCTGTCTTACAGACCAGCATGGATAATAATTTGAACATGCGGTTTAGAGGGGCTTTACTTTATCCAAAATATCAACAGGTCAAGCTAACTGAATATTCTGGGATTCTTTTTTAAAGAAAATTGTAACATGACAAACATTGCAGACCCTGGTGAGAGCGTTTGTCTAGGAACCATCTCATCTGGGTCTACACTTTTTGCAAAGGACATCAGTGACTAGTTTCCTGCATTGAAAAGAATTAATACAAATGTATCTACTATCTACAACATGAAACAAGGTGCAAACAATTTGTGCTTAACCTACTGATGATACTTTGCTGCTAGCACTAATTTACCAAAGGCTTCTTTACAGATAATCTTTGGAAAAAGGATGAAAAAAGAAAGTTAAGTCTTAGGGATTTTAAGCTAATTATAAAATGAATGATACTATAAATTTTTTTCAAAACTTTATTTAGACGATTGCATGAATATAATTTTTATTTACCAATTATTGATTATCCAATGGATTAACTGGTTAACCGTTTCCCTCATATAAACGTGTTTTCACGCATTTGCAAACAGAGTAGACCTAGATCAGACGGCTCCTATAGGAGCCATCTGATCAGGGTCTGCTCTGTTTGCTGATGGAATTTGAAAGATATGCTTCTTTAGTTTCTAAAATGGCTATAGCACAGGGGGCCATTTCGTGGGTCTACATGGTCTAAAAAGTAAAAAAAAATTGATTGGGTCGATTTTATATAACACTGAATCGACCCAATCAATTTTTTTTGACTTTTTAGACCATGTAGACCCACGAAATGGCCCCCTGTGGGCTACAGTGCTCTACCTTCCATATTTCATTATAACAATTTTGTCCATGATTATTCAGTAGGTATTGAAATTTGGAATGAATGTAGAACAGGGAAAGGGTTAACCTGTTAACTGTTGGCATCCCTAGTTAATAACTAGTGTACAAATTAGCGTATAAATCTTATCAGCTAGCTCTTCAAAGTCTACTTGGCAGGCAACAATTGATTTTCAGATGTATTCAGATACAATGTACATTTTGAATGAATACATGACAAACAGTGCAGACCCTTGAGGAGTCTTCACATCTTGGTCTACACTGTTTGTAAATGACATTCGTGGCGCAATGTCCAATGCTGAAGGAGCTAAGCATTGATCAATTTGTCCTGTTCAATTGAGAGACAAGTTTCGAAGATGATTGAGCCACTCCGAGATAATTTACTATATAAATAATCTACTTGAAAAAATTGTTGATTGTCATTAGGGCCATATTCTGTCAATGGACCAGAAACCCTATTACCCAGTTATTCTAAATAGTTATACACAGATGTACATATTGGTAAATAGTTTAGACCCAGATGAAAATGCTCCTGAAGGTTTAGCCCTCCCCCCTCCCTGAATTGGCCATGGCAGAAACTGTAGAATCATCCCTTTAGCAAACAGAGAAGATCCTGATCAGATGGCTCCTGTAGGAGCCTGTGATCTGGGTCTACTCTGTATAGGCATAGAAAGGTGTATTTATGGAGTGAAAGTTAAATTATTCATACCAATTTACCAATTTTTATTTATTTGTTATGTATTTTCCTCTCAGGGCTTTGAAGTTGTTGTCAGTGAAAGAAAGTTCTTTGCTTTCTCAAAATACGAAAAGGATGGCCCTGAAGTGACCAGCATTTGTGACCAAACATTGGCTGGCTGGTCTCATGATACATTTGATAGGAACTGGGCTTGCTACATTGGTATCAAAAAGACATCCGTGAAACCAAAGGTGCACAAAGAGAGCCTTCCATTGTAAGTGTCCAGTGCAGTAGTAGTGGCGGGGATATATAAACCTTTCAATGTTAAATATTTAACCCATTCCTTCATATAAATGCATTTACACACCTTTGCAAACAGAGAAGACCTAGATCAGATGGCTCCTGTAGGGGCCGTCTGATCTGGGTCTGCTCTGTTTGCTTATGAAATTTTAATAGATCAGTGACTGTACAGTTTCAATCAATACCAAAAAGTCCTGTGTACATATGTCATATGCTATTATAAAAATTCAGCTATAAATATTCATGATGTCATTATTTTTGACATGACTATTCAACAGGGAAAGGTTTCCAGTGGAACGGGTAATCTTTGTGTAAGTCTGTAGAGTCGATTTGGTATAAAAGCCTATAATTTACTAAAGGGTTTTGAATGAGAAACTGCAGATCCTGATCAGAGTGCTCCTCAATGAGCCTTCTGATCTGGATCTACATTGTTTTCTTATGCCAGTGTGCTAGTTTCCTGTATTCCAAGGGATCTCGTTTATCCCATTTGTTAAAAATCTTGACAAATCATGCCATCAACAGCATGCTAAAAATTGGAAATTTTATAAGATGTGCTGCAATTTGATTGATTTCAAATAGTCTTTTAGCTCTTCTTACTGTTTTGGATAGAAATATATTGCAACACCATTCGTGTTGTTGAACTTTTCTTGAAAAAAGTTAATCTTGATCTTAACCCAGGCTTCAAATACAGGAAGCAAGTGTACTGACATTTGCAAACAGTGTAGACCCAGATCAGAGGACTCCTAGTAGAACCCTCTGATCAGGGTCTGCAATGTTTAACATTCAAATCCTCTAGGAAGTTTAAGCATTTGTATGCAATCAGCATTTCAAAGTTTTAACTTCAGCTGTAAAGGAAGTAGCCTTATCAGCAAACTGAACTGTTTGCATGCTAATAGGAACTTCTTGATTACAAATGCAAATGGTTCGGATCCAGATGAAATACCAGGTTATTCACCTTCTCATCAGGATTCAATGTGTGGCACTCAGATTTCATTGTTTAACCCTTTATTACATGAATATGCATTAAGAAATAATAAATGTATGAATATAAATAGCAAAATTTTTATAATGGCATCATGAACGAGGGAATAGTTGGCCATAAAACTGACTAGAATCAGATCTATATTATTTCATAAGCAAACAGAGCTGACATTTGGGTTTACTCTAATTGTAAAGGTGTATCTTATTCTATGAGATAAGTGATTAAAACTTTCAAAATTACAGCAGATGACAAGTTTCGCTGATGACAGTTAGTTAGAATGTAAACTACATGTATCTTAACCCTTCGCTTGCTAATCGCTCAATATACCTACCTGTAAATAGTGAAGACTCAGGTGAGACAGCTCCTGCAGGAGCTGTCTCATCAGGGTCTGCACTATTTACAAGTTGATTGTGGAACAAGTGCACTCCACAGCAGTGATTGCACAGCGAAATACTTGTATACAGTGAAGATAAATGTAATTATACAACAGGACATGGGTAAAGAAGGAGGAATGTATTTTAAAGGGGATGTCCCTACATTTGACGCGTTTCATAAACACTTAAAATGTACAAAACTCATTTGTTTATATGCTAAAAAGTAGTATATCGCAAAAATCCCCATCCAATTACAGTTTATAATGTGTTTGATATCGCCGATCCCGTTTTTACTCCCCGATGTTTCAGTTTTATTCGGGTTTGGTTTTAGTTTCGTAACTGTTCGCCCTATTCGCGATTCTCCGACCACTTCCGAGAAAGCTATTACGTAAACAATGGAGGGATCAGGTGTTCATTGGCAAAACGCGGAAGAATTTAACAGAAAAGGCCGAGAATATTGTGTTGTAGAACAAAAATTATCAGCATTGATGAAATCGGTTTATTTGTATCACAGGGACATTTTTCGATATAAGTTCAAATTGGGAATCTTCATAATAATGATAGAGCATAACAAATACCAAGTTTTATGATATTATTGAAAATATGCGATCATTGCAGGGACTTCCTCTTTAAAATTCAGCAAGCGAAGGGTTAATAATTCACTTACAGGGTATCTAAAATAGGACTATTGTGTCATTATGTATTTTAACTTAATAATCTTCCTTAACCCTTACAACGCTGAATTTTCTAATGGACTATTTCTAAATTGAAACCGGTCAAGCTTATGGTAAATATTTAGGGATTTTTCTAAAGAAAAGTGTAATATGACAAACAGTGCAGACCCTGATGAGAGGGCTCCTATGGTCTACACTGTTTGCATAGGACATTAGTGACTCGTGTCCCGCATTGTAAGGGTTAACCTTTTGAATACAGGAATCAAGTTGACTTACATTTGCAAACAATGTAGACACAGATCAGACAGCTCCTAGTGGATCTCTCTGATCAGGGTATGCGCTATTTGTCATTCAATATCCTCTGACAAATTATACCCTTTTAAACTAAAAGAAATCTACCTTTAAACAGTGGACTACTCCACTGTGAAAGTTCAGCATTGAAAGGGTTAAAAAACTGGAAATGGACAAGTGTTTGTTTGCCGTGTTACTGTTCTTGGTAATAAATACAGTGTAGCTAATTTACCCTAACCCTTTCCTTGTTCTATATTTATTCCAAATTTCATTACCTGTTGAATATTCATGGACAAATAGTTATAAAGAAAATAATTTAAGAAATATGGTAGGTGGAACATTGCAGCCATTTTAGAAACTAAAGAAACAGATCTATCAAATTCCATTAGCAAACAGAGCAGACCCTGATCAGATGGCTCCTATAGGAGCCATCTGATCTGGGTCTTTTCTGTTTGCAAATGCATGAAAAAGCATTTATATGGGGGAAAGTGCTATTAAAATAGTAGAACACCCAGCAGAGGAAGATAAAGGTGTGTATTCAAATACTTGATTGCCATTTTTCCACCAAACCCTTTTTTGTGACCACTCATTAGATCCGGTTTTTTTTCAAGATGATTCTAAAGAGTGGTCACAACATAGGTTTTATCGGAGAAATAATGGAACTATTCTTGAAAATGACAAAATGTTATAATTTATGCATCTTACATTGGCCTCTGACAAGGTCTCCTCTCTGCATAAGTTTGTAAATGCTGAACAAGTTGTTATGGCACTGTTTTCTACAGGTGGATTCTCCCACCACTAACAACCTTTGCAAACAGTTTGGATCCAGATCAGACCCCACTTAATGTGGGGCCTGATCTGAGATCCAATCTGTTTGTAAGTGAGACTCAACTTCTGAAAAACTTTGAAAGAAAATTGATATTTATGAATATGCTGCAGACGACAAAATTACCCAGTGTGCAAAGAGTTAAATATAATCCAGTAGCAAAATAATGTAGACCATGATCAAACTCCTGTTGAAGTCTGATGTATTTGCCAAAGTTTGTCTGTTCAGACATTTGGGAATGTGAATCTGTAGAGTAATCAGTGTATGGCTATAGAGTAACCTTTCTATAGTGAACACAATTATAAGGAATACAAATTACATGTAGTGTCTTTTAACCCTTTACTCCATGTAAGAAATAATGACATCATGAATATTAATAAGATTGATTTTTAAAATGGCATTTTAACAAATAAAAAATATGTCAAACCAGAAACTGTAGAATCAGATCTATATTATTCCACAAGCAAACAGAGCAGACCCTGATCAGACGGCTCCTATAGGAGCTGTCTGATCTGGGTCTACTCTGTTTGCAAAGATTTAGAAGTAGAAAGATGTAATTTATGGAGTAATGGGTTAAAGCAAATGACAGCTTAATACAAATTAAAGATAATACAGAATTCACCTTTCTGAATATTTTTTGTTTAGTTTAAATAAAACAGGCTTATTTTGACTAGTCTTTGTAGAGAGAGTTTTCATTGTATATTTTTGATTATGTCATAGATGTTGGAAAGTGTTTTGTGCTTTGAAGGTTGAAAGGCTGGAGGTATAAGGCTAACCGGACGTTTGTGTCAGACATCAACAGATCCACAAAACTATGGAAGGCTACAGTCAACCCACAGTTTGAGGGCATGGATGGAGAAGACATGCTCAGGATGGCTGGAGGAAGGAAATCAAGAATACTTCAGTAAGCAAAGTGACCATTGTGTAACATATGTATGGCCACTTATCGTAAGTTCTATCATAGGGCAATCGCAAATTCCAGTTAGCTTTTTACAGCTTGTGCATAATATTCAAATGCGATTGCGGTACATTAGAACTTAGATAATTCTGTCTTTCGAAGCAAGCCTTTATTGCTGTACAGTAGAATTCTGATAATATCGGCCATGTGAATAGTAGTGATTATACCACAGGGGGCCATTTCGTTGGTCTAGATGGTCTAAAAAGTAAAAAAATGATTGGGTCAATTAAGTGTTATATACAAGGGTTCCAACTCCAGATTCACTGATTTTTACATTATTAGCTACTAAGACATGTAGTTGAGGGCTTATTTCTTGTCTTATTTTAACCCTTTACTCCCTAAATACCACTGTGCAAATAGAGTAGACCCAGACCAACCAGTTTGCATAGAATAATTTTTATTCTGGCATATGGCAGAAACTGTAGAATCCGATTTATTTGAAGTCATACGCAAACACAGCAGACCCTACAAGAGCCTTCAGATGTGTGTCAGCTTTATATGCAAAGGTGTGAAAAAGCAGTAAAGGATTAAGAGAGAAATTAGACAAAGGATTCAGCAAAAATAATATTTGAGAGGAATATATGATTTTGGATGTTTTATGATTGAGATTGAGACAGCTGTATTATTTTTGTTTTGTAAAGTAAACCTTCTCCAGCCATGGTAACAAGAGAGCAGGCCATTACTGCATCCAACCTACCAGAGAGCTTTGACTGGAGGAATGTTGATGGTGTTAATTATGTATCACCAATTAGGAATCAAGGTATGGAAGTTTTGTTTTTATGCCCCGGCCTTTAGGCAATGGGGGCATTAAGTTTTACCCTTGTCCGTATGTCTGTCTGTCCTGTAAAAATTTCATCAAAGATTTCTTGACTTATGTATGCTGGAATGATTTGGTATTTGGTCTGAAGCATAGTCATGGTGAGTTGTACTGTGTCTCCCCTTTTCAAGTCAGTCTTTCAGTGTGGGCATCTGTGTTCCATGGACACATTTTCCTTAATATTTAAAATTACAGCAAGATTAATCCATATTAGCTTGTCTGCTTTTCTAAAGAACTAAAAGCTAACATTTTCCCTCAAATAGATGTTTTTTCTTGCTTTTGGAAAGTCAATACCATAACCCTTTCCCTGTTGAATATTCATCTAAGAAATAATGACATCATGAATATGTATTAACCCTTTCCTCCATAAACAAACCTTTCAATGCCTCTGTAAAAGTCACTTTCTGAAACCATTGTGATAAATAGAGCATTTGCTCCTATAGGAGCAATTGCTCTATTTATCACAATGGTTTCAAACTACAACATTCTAAAAAAAATTCCTTTTCTCTCGTTAATGCTCCTTTTCGGTAGATTTATTCAAAGTGGTTGGATCTTAAAATAGCCTATGAGGGAATGGGTTAAGTGAATTTTATAATGGCATATTTATGCAGGATTTGTTGTGTATTGGCAGAAACTGTACAATCAGATTTTTTATAATCTCATAAGCAAACAGAGAAGACCCCGTTCAAACAGCTACTACAGATGTCTGATCTTGGTCTACTCTGTTGCAAAGGCATACAAAGGCATTTATATGAAGGAAAGGGTAAAGTAATGGTGGATACTCATTACCCCATGTACATACTGGTATCTGTGTGTAAATGACCAGAATTGTATGGATCATAGGATGCTTTAGATCTAAAATTATCTCAAATAAAATAAGTTGGATTGTCTTTTTCTCATGATAAATGGTTTCTTTTAACCTTTTACCTGATAGAGACACCTTTTAATACCTTTGCAAACATAGTATTCCCAGATCAGATGGCTCCTACATGAGCCGTCTGATCAAGGTTTGCCCTGTTTGCTTATGAAATTGTATAAACCTGATACTACAGTTTCTGCCATGGCCAAACATTCCTTTGTTAATTGGGCATTAAAGAAATTCATTTAATGAATATTCATGAAGGCATGAATATTCTTGTACAAATATTCTTCAGGTGAAGGATTAGGGGTTCCTTTATTGGTAAGAAAAAATAAGTATTAAAAGTTGGATGCAGATTTTGGAAGATGCATTGTTATATGTAATGTTGCAATTGATTTTAACACTCCCCTCAACACATACATGCATCTCATCTGAGGGGACATTTTATACATGTGCTTTTGTCCTTTTTCTGTTAGTCAGTGGTATTACCTGGGTGTTCCTCTGTGCACAGAACAATGCAATTTGTACCATGCACAGAAAACAATTAATGGACATCGAGATATGACTGACGTACTGTTAACCCATTCCCTCATATTGACGACTTTTGACGAGTCTGTAAAAGTCACTTTGTGAAACTATTGTGATAAATAGAGCATTTGCTCCTATAGGAGCAAATGCTCTATTTATCACAATGGTTTCAAACTACAAAATTCTAAAAAAAAATCCTTTTCTCTAGTTAATGTTCCTTTTCCGCAGATTTATCCAATGAGGTTGTATCTAAAAATAGCCTATGCGGTAATGGGTAAAAGCAATGTAAAACTTGAAACAAAGAAACAAAATATCTTGTGGAGCACACTGCTGATTGTTGTTTCTGTTTTATATCTTAAGAGCATTATTATTGCAGCTTCCTGTGGCAGCTGTTATGCTTTTTCTGCTATGGGCATGAATGAGGCTCGTGTCAGGGTGATGACCAACAACACACAGACTCCCGTCTTCTCACCTCAGGATATTGTCGAGTGCAGTGAATATTCACAAGGTATGTGTGTTTGAATGCTGTTGCATTTTGTGTGACTGATCTGTGCTGACCCTGTCCTTGATGAATGTAAGAATTTATTACTTTAACCCTTTACTCCATAAATACACCTTTACAAACGGAGTAGACCCAGATCAGACAGCTCCTGTAGGAGCCGTCTGAACGGGGTCTACTCTGTTTGCTTATGAGGTAATATACATGTAGATGTAATTCTACCGATTCTGTAGGGATAAAAATTCCTTTGTTCATAGTACTGTTATAAAAATCAGTTAATTGATATTCATGATATCATTATTTCTTGCATAAATATTTATGGAGTAATAGGTTAAGGACATAAGTTGAAATTTTGTAACGTCCCATGAAACTTTTTGCCATGACAGAATCAGATCTATCACTTTATGTATACAAACAGAGCAAACCAGATCAGACAGCATTTACAGGAGTTCTGCATGAATATTCATGAATTAAAAGGTTAAAATAATTCACTTGAGTAAACTGTTTGAATTTTAATCAGATACTAATTAGGGCCCTGCATTAAATGCAGGAGCCCTATAGGAATCACATTTTCTGTCTGTCCATCTGCCTGTCAGTCCGTCAACACTTGATGTGACGTGATAACTCAAACAGTACTTCACATACTGGTTTCATATTAAGGGCATATGCTTAGTGTCATCAGAGGAAGGCACCTATAGTTTTTGGGTTGAATCAGATTACTGTGTCTAGAGTTACCTGCCCTTGATTCAATGCCATTAGCTTTTGTCAACACTTTTGATGTGCCCTTGATTCATCAAAAATGCCATCAACATTTGTTAACATTTTTGATGTGACTTACTCAAACATTACTTCAGGTATTTGGTTTATATTAAGGGCATATGCTTAGTATTATGACAGGAAGACACCTATACTTTTTAGGTTGAATGGGATCACCATGTCCAGAGTTATCTGCCCTTGATTTATCAAAAATGCCATATTCAACAAAAGGTCATGTGCAGGACCCTCATCGACTGAGTCAGTTTTCTAATTTCATTATTGTCTCGGTAGGATCCAAACCGTTTGTCATGCTGACACCCAAAGAGTGTAGTTAACAGTTTTGCAATTATCCCTTGTACTGTCTTGTACAGGCTGTGATGGGGGATTTCCCTACCTCATTGGTGGCAAGTATGCTGAAGACTTTGGTCTGGTGGTGGAGCAATGCAATCCATACACAGGCAGAGATGGCAAGTGCTCCACAGTGCCCAGCTGTCCCAGGTTCTACTCCACTAAATATGAGTATGTTGGAGGATTCTATGGCGCGTAAGTGACTTTCAAAATAAGTGAACCTAATCCTTTGAAAAGATTATTTTGATTCTGTATCATGGTGAAAAAGTTGTGACTCGACTGGGACTCAAACCCAGGGCCTCTTGCTTGCCATGCCGACACTCTACCGACTGAGCTACCAAGCCACACAGTAAAGCCTATCAACTTATTTCACCACAATCTCTACCCGGCTATAGTTCTTTGCCCACTATAATATATATGTGTAAGCAAGTCTTCTTCAATATTATGATTTGTCTGTTAAAATTATATTTCACCTTTCCTTGTCATGCCCCTCCCACAAGGTAGCAGGCATAATGCCGTGCTGGTACATCCCCCAAATTTATATGTCCAGCTCCTGATACACCAATGGGAGGATTTACATCAAAATTTCACAACATTGATGTGAAGATGTTCATAAAGATGGGAATTTTTGCTCTGACGATTTCTACCAGAGTAATTAGACTTTTAACTTTTCTTCACAGTATAACATATAGGGAAAATTGTTTGATTTAGAGACAATATCACCAAGGTAGCATCAGATTCTATGGACACAGTTTTCTAGTTATGAAAAAGCGATACATTTGTATATTGCTTTGCACATGTTGGTTGGTACATCGGTCAGCTTGTTTCAGATCAATAACTCATAGATCTTTTTGTCCCCCCGCAGAAGGCAGAGTGTAAATGTTTAGTACCATAAAGGAATGTTGGCTTGCAAGTATTTCTGTGGGCTTGCAAGTATCTTTCGCCTTGACCTTGGAACACCAGAGATATGGCCTTTTGTTTGCCAAGTATGTAATGTTTTTGCCTGTCTAGAGCTATCTCTCAGAAATTGTTTTGAGTTTTTTCTTTTAAACTTTATGAAAATGTCAAGTAGCATAGGAACATGTGGCCCAGCAAGTATCATTTATATTGACCTTGGAACACTAGTGTTATGGCCCTTTGTCTGTCTGGAGCCATACCTCAGAAACTGTTTATAGAGTTTTTCTATGAAACTGAAAATGTTAAGCAGCATAAGGATATACAGCCCTGAAAGTAAAATTTTAATTATGCCCCCTTTGACGATAGTCAGGGGGCATTATGTTTTGCACATGTCCGTCCGTCCGTGTGCCACGCTTTTAGGTGCGTTTGGTTGTCACAGTTTTTCAAGTGTTATAAGTCCGTAATTTCTACACTTATACACATGAAACTTCACATACACATCAATTACCATCTGTGCTATCATTTGGCACCCCACCCATGCTGCCCGCAAGCCCAAGGTCGAGGTCAAATGACTTTTGCAGTTGGTTGTCACATTTACGTGCAGTTTTTTGTCACAGTTTTTTCATTGTCTTATATCTCCCTAACCACTGTAGCTATTGCCATGGAATTGCATATACACATTAAACACCATCCATACTTTCATTGCACACCCAGCCCATGCTGCCCACAAGCCCAAGGTCAAATGACTTGGAAATTTTATGTGCAGCTAGGCAATCACCTACACGGGGGCATCACTGTGTCTTACAGACACAATTTTCTAGTTCACCTTGAAACACTAGATTTATGGCCCTTTGCAAATATGTAATGTTTTAGTCTGTCCGTAGCCATTTGTCAAAATCTGATTCTGCAGTGTCTGCCATGTCCAAAGTTTCTAGTGTCTGTATGTCATTATAAAAATTCTTCCAATTAATATTCTTGAAGTTGTTATTTTTTACATTAATACTTATGAAAAGATTAACTGATTCTCCAGTTCTTATCTCTAATAAGCATGACTTTATGCTTAAAAAGTTTGAGTATTTAGTTTTAACTACAAGTTTTCTCATTCATTATTTTCACACAATTTTTCACCCAGTTCATTTTTCAAAATTCAAGCTATAATCGGATTGTCTACCCAAAATGCAATCAGGGTTACTCGGCATCTCATCAGGATCCAAACTGTTTGCATAGGTAATCACTCATCTGCCCACAGCAGGCTAAAGGTTAAATATGCTCCTGGACAAGTGTTAGAAATATCTGTCCATATTAGAGTGCACAACTCCAAAAGTATTTGATAAAGAGTTATGCAACTTTGCAAGATTGCTTGATTAACCCTTTCCTTCACATAAACACCTTTTAACATATCTGCAAACAGGGTAGAACCAGATCAGAAGACTTGCGTAGGAGCCTTCTAATCAGGGTCTGCTGTGTTTGCTAATGGAATTTGATAGATCATCATCTGTTTCTTCAGTTTTTGAAATGGCTAAAATGTTTCACCTTCCATATTTCATTATATAACTATTTTGTCCATAAATCTTCAGTTGGTATTGAAGTAAATGTAGAACAGGGAAAGGATTAATATAAATGAACTTGTGCATATGTGTTATAGATGTGATAAACACTCAGTAACTCAAGAGTTATAACCTTTGATATAGGCTTTACACAGTCAGGGGTATATACAATGTAAACGGGGATATCCCAGTCACTAGTTTAACCCTTTCCCTCATATAGACGACTCTGTAAAAGTCACTTTGTGAAACCATTGTGATAAATAGAGCATTTGCTCCTATTGGAGCAAATGCTCTACTTATCAGAATGGTTTCAAACTACAAAATTCTTAAAGTTTCCTTTTCTCTAGTTGATGCTCCTTTTCGGTAGATTTATTCAAATAGGTTGTATCTAAAAATAGCCTATGAGGTAACTTTGAATGCTGAATTTTAAAGTGGAATAGTCCATCACTGTTTAAAGGTACAGTTCATTCTGACTGTATAACAGGTATAATTTGTGAGAGGATTTTGAATGACAAACAGTGTGTTACGCACGCACGCTGGCCGCGTGTGTTTGTTTTCCTCATAAGCCTAACGACGGATCCAGAGTGTACGGTTACGAGAATGGGTGGGGTTGGCAAACCGATCAGGACAACATTCGCTGAATGAGTTAACAATTTATTTAAAGGATAAATAAATTTATGCAGATCTAGATATCAAATGAATAATAACCGACTAATTGAAACTGTCATTGATGCTTTATAATATATCAATGCCTTCGCTATAGAGTCTGAATGCAGTCTATTCAAAGATCAACAGTGTAGATCTAGATTCCGAGATGCGTCTACAGTAGTCCCTGTTTAACGCCAGAGTAGATTTACGGTTATGAATAATTTATATAAATAAAGGATGTATATTTGTTATATGTTTATAGTATAGTTTGTATTTACATTTCCACTGGGTGGCTTAAGCTAGTCATCTTAATATTCCTGCTATACAGTAGAGTGATGCAGTAAAGTGTTATTGTAAGTTTGGAAGCTGACGGCGCTCGGTTTCCCGCTTACTTATATAGAAGCTTGCGTCATGATATTTGCTGGTTGCATCACAGCGGTAATCTGCCTCCCTATCCAATGAGAATGCGGTATTAGCCCATTACGACATCCTCGTCCAATCAGCTGCAGTGCGACGAAATCCACGCGGAAAACCCCTCCGCCGTATCAAATATAGCTCTCCGTTCTCCTGGTCTTGAGAACGATCATTTCTAGTTGAAACTGGACTAACACTGTCCAGAGTAAATATTAAATGCCTACAAATCATTCATTAAGCAAGGGCAACATATTTAAGACTGCCACGGTGTTACAATCCTGAGTAAAGACGGCGCCAATAGTTGAACATGAATTATCAGTGCCATGCTTACCAACAGGAAATGGCGGTTTCAAAGTGTAAACAAGCTACAGATTCTTGGAGTTATCATGGCAATTCAATACATATTAAGGTAAGACCGAGCTATGCATTGAAGTACATGATATATCCATAGCCTATAAATACCCACAAGTGCCCTAATTAGCCGTGAAACAGGCAATGATTAGCAGTTTGGTTCAGGGTAGAAGTGTCAACGTGAGGTTCTCGTATGTAAACACGCCCTTCATCTGAACAACTCTTGTGCATGTATGCAGATACTTTGCAAAGAAATATCGTTGTACACGTACACACAAGGGTTTATTTTTACTAAACTATATGAATATGTGACATAAGAGTACCTTTCATTACACTTCCCCCTCCCTTATTACATAATCCTCCTGGATTATACAACATAATTAAACACAATGCATGTTTAAACTTGTTATTTTGCCATTACTATGGATCTCACACATTTAAATAGAAATAAAAGACTGAAAAAGATACCATGGCTTTGTTGTCTATCAATTAATAAAGAATATATTATTAAAACACAGTGTTATTTTGTCTCCTGTTCTCCCAGAAACCCCACTGGTCCCATTTATATATATTCCCAGTGTACTGTCAAACCCTGAGTTTAATATTCGCACTGTCAAGTAATGCTGTCATCCTGTCAGTGTCCCGCCATCTGTCAGCGCGTTCCATTGACGTCAGTATACTTCTGGAAACGCGTGTGTCCAACACTGATCCTCTGGCAACATTCCTAATATACTGAAAGTTATAATATCTCAGCTTGGCATCTGCTTTGTGCTTAGTACTTTCTGGCTTAGGCCTTGCAGCTCCTTCCAGTGCCATGAAGTTATATTTGTCAAGGAGAGCCCTCCTGCTCAAATCCACCGGAAAACTTCCTGTTTTGCTTTGCTCCAGGAACATCGCAGCATATTCGTGGGCCATCAGTTTTTGGTCAGGCGTCATGGTTCTCCAGTTCTTTGGAGGCCACACCATGCTCCCATTGTCTCCTTCAATGTTCAGCTCCGAGATTTTTGACCAGTCCCGTTGAGCAGGGGGACACATGGGCATGGCACCCCTCATCAGTATCCTGGTGGCGCGAACTCTTAACTGTTCTGTTTGTGCAACCGCTGATGCCACCGATGAAACCTCCGAGCGGTCGTCTTCCTCGGACTCACTGTCAGAAGAATCTGTTGCAGAATCATCTTCTAACCGAATGTCATCCTTATAACTCTCCAAACCCTCCTCATCATTCTCTTCCTGCTGGATTGTTCTCGGTTTCTTTGAAACGGGGATTTCCCTCTCTTTACTTCTCTGCCTCTTCTTCTCTACTGACTTTGTTGGCATATCCACCTCTCCAACAACACTCCCAGACTCAACACCCCCCTTGTCTCTGCTCTGACTATTTCCTCTGACATCTTTCCGACTACTACTATCCCCCTTCTCGTTCATCCTTACAATGTTTTGCTCCTTTTCAGTTCTAAATTGTTCATCAGATCCGCTCCTCTTGTCCATCACTGTCCTCCGATCTCCACTCCTCTCCTTTGATCTGCTCTTTTCCTTATCTGTCCTACTCCTCTCCTTTGATCTGCTCTTTTCTTTCTCTGTCCTACTCCTCTCCCTTGATTTACTCTCCTCCTCTTCCTTCCTTTTGTCCATCTTCTCCTGACCTCTGCTCCTTCCTACATTTTTCTCGACCTTCCATCCCTGATTCAGCCGCTCCAACAAGCCCACACTACCCTCCATTGACTCCGCCCATTTCCGCATCAAACTTCTTGCTTCAGCGGCATTCTCATCAGCATAATCCGCCACATAATCCACAATCCTTACATAGTCTGCGGGATGCTTTGCAAAGTAAAAACCGACACCTCGGCTGAAATGACGGTCCTGTACCCCTTCCAGTCGGTGGATGTTGAGTGCATGTGTCTTCAAATCAGCAACTCTGGTAAAGGTCTTCTCCCTCTTAGTACACCATGGGCAGATCACTGTCATGCGTGTATGCGCTGGCCCAACCAAATGCTTTTTCAAAGCTGCCCAGGTAGTAAACATGGCATCACACAGCCAGCATGGTTCCCTGAAAAACACACACAAAAGGTGCTTTTGAGCCAAAGGGAAAAGGATTCCAATTTAACAAATAAAGTGTCCTTCCACGATCGGTTTGCCCCACCATCTTTAAAGGCTCAATGTTAATATGGTCATGTCTTAAGGGTAAGGGTTCGAAATTATGCTACCGTATAACTGGCATGGAGTACGATATTTTAAAACGGCTGGTTTTAAACGCGCACTATCCCGAATGTACTCGCAATTTTTGCTTCAGACGCGATTTCGCACATTTTCTTTGATCGGCATTTTATTTGACAGTTTGTAACTTCTACAGCTTTTACACTACCTTTTATTTATTAATACTTAGGTTACATGTCTACACACAAATACTCCTTCAAATGTCATGCACATATACTATATACACACAATGTTATTTTACAGAATACACATAAAAGGTAAATTGTTTTTGTCAACAAATCAAAAACGAAAACATGGATGTATAGGTGTTCACTAATTATCCTGCACCTGGGATGCTCTTCTCATCTGGTCTAATTCTCTTTTAATCCATATAGGAATTCTATTTCCTTGATATGGGTATAGCCTGTCTACATGGTACGCCTTCGACGAACCTGAAGATGTTCTCTTTACCATGCATATGAGATCATCAATAGCTCTAGTGATAACAAATGGGCCTTTCCATTTGTTTACTAATTTAGAGCTGACACCCACTTTCCTGGTTGGATCATGTAACCATACCAGTTGCCCTGTCTTAAATGTCTTCTTCTTTGAATTAGAATCATAATGTTTCTTTTGGTAATTTGCTGCATGCTTAAGGTTCCTCCTTGCTATTTCATGACACTCTTTGAGCTTATCTTGGAGATTATATATGAAGTTTTCTTGATCTTCCTCTTGGTGTTCCTCTTTAGGACGGCAGATGACTGCCTGTATGGGAAGCACAATCTCTCGCCCAAAAACCATTTTGTTAGGCGTTACTTTTGTGCTGCTTTGAGGGGAAGACCTATAAGCCATCAACACTTGCTGGAGATACACGTCCCATTTATTCTGATCAGAGGTGCAGAAACACTTCAGCATAGAGATCAGAGTGCGATTGAATCTCTCAATGAGACCATTAGCCTGAGGTCTCATAGATGTAGCATGTGTTTTCTCTATTTTTAGCAGCTCACATAGCTGTTCCATTAGTTTGGACTCAAAACATCTGCCTTGGTCAGTATAGATTTGTAAAGGTGTACCAAATCTACTTATAAAGTTATCAATCAGTGCTTGTGCTACTGTTTCTGATTGCAGATCAGGAATTGCAACACATTCTGTCCATTTGGTGAACCAGTCAGCAATGACTAAGATGTACTTATTTCCTCTACAGGTAACAGGAAGCGGGCCCAAGATGTCCATCATGACCCTCTCCATTGGCTCCCCTACCAAATACTGCCCTAAAGGTGCTTTATTTGAAGCACGAGAGAGCTTCTTTGCTTCACAATCATCACACCGAGTGCAATATTTACGGACCGAGTCTACCATTCCTGGCCAGTAGAATGTTTGCCGAATCTTACTCAATGTTTTATCAACACCAAGATGTCCAGAGCTGGGAAGGTCATGGTGATACTTCATAATATCATTTTGACGACTCTTTGGTGCAACTAGCTGATGAAATGTTTCTCTGTTATCATCAAACTTCCTATATAACGTACCGGCTATTATCTCCAAACGGTCCCACTGACGCCAGAGTGTCTTAAGCTCAGATACCCCTGGTGAGACATCTGACCAAATGGGTCTAGGTTTATTCTCTTGGATGGCCATTTTAATTGGTCCTATACAGGGATCAGCATCCTGGTCACGTGCAAGTTCGATTGGATCCCAGCCATTCAGTAATGCTTGATTCTCAGTGAGTTCAGAAGCCTCTCCCCTTTTGGCTTCACTTCTAGTAACTACCCTAACTTCCTCAAGAATTGACTTTTCCAGATTTTCACTTTCAGTTTCTTCCTCCAATTTCTCCTGAATTTCTTGTTGGTGTTTGCATGCTTTACACGGCCTTCTTGATAGAGCATCTGCATTGCCATGGCTTCGCCCACCACGATGTATAACAGTAATGTTATACGTATTCAGCTCCTGTAACCACCTAGCAACTTGACCAGTAGGCACCCGAAGTGTTCTTATCCAGCTTACAGCTGAATTATCTGTCCTAACCAGTATCTCCTGGCCATAAAGATAGTTATGAAAATGTTTCAGAGCTGTTATAACAGCTAGTAGTTCCTTTCTGGTTATGCAGTATGACCTTTCGTGAACATTCATGGATTTGCTCATATATGCTATAACTTTCTCGTCTCCGTCTTGCACCTGCGAAAGAACTGCGCCCACCCCTTCGTTTGAAGCATCAGTGTCCAGTATGAATACCGACCCTGTTACAGGGTATGCCAAGACTGGTGTAGTTGTAAGAGCTTCTTTTAACGTGTCAAATGCATCCTGGCAATCTGCGGTCCAGTTGAACTTCTTGTTCTTTTCGCATAGCTTGTGCAAAGGCCGGGCAATGTCGGAAAAACCCTTTACAAACCTCCGGTAATATGAGGCTAGTCCTAGAAAGCTTCGAACTTCTTTTACTTTAGAAGGTTTAGGCCAGTCCTTTACGACCCTGACCTTTTCTGGATCAGTCTTTACACCATCTTCAGTGATTATATGGCCTAAGCATTTGGCTGATTTCTGAAAGAAGATACATTTGGAAGGCTTCAGTTTCAGGCGTGCCACCCTCAACCTTTGGAACACATGTTCCAAGCGTTCGAGGCATTCGTCTATCGCTTTTCCTGGTGTTATGATGTCATCCATGTACAATAATGATTCTTTCCACTGCAATCCTCTTAGCACATCTTCCATTAACCTCTGAAAAGTTGAAGGAGCATTGACGAGGCCAAATGGCATAACCCGGAAGTGGTACAGCCCCTGGCTAGTTGAGAACGCTGTCTTAGCTTTATCGGTTTCCTCCATCTCTATTTGCCAGAAACCCGAACAGAGGTCCATACAGTTAAACCACTTTGATCCAGAAAGGGCATCAAAACAGTCATCTACCCTTGGGATAGGATATGCGTCTTTGACAGTGACGTCATTGAGGCGTCTGTAGTCAACACAGAATCTAGTTGACCCGTCTTTCTTGGTGACAAGCACTGCAGGTGAAGACCATGGACTTTTTGAGGGCTCTATTACTCCCTTCTCCAACATCTTTTCTACTTCTTGTGTCTCTGTATCTCTTTTTCCATAGGGTTGTCTCCTAGGAGGTTGTCGTATTGGATTTGCATTACCTGTGTTTATTGTGTGTTTCACTCTATCCGTACACCCAAGGTCATCGGAAGATTTGGCAAAAACATCGTGATACTTTAACAGTAATTTTGCAAATCTATCTCTGTCTGTCTGACTCAGGTGACTAACTGACCTGTCAAACATTTCCTTTAAGTGATCTGGAAGAACGGCTTCTTGGCCTACGGTATATTAGTTACATTAACAGAATTAGCTGCACAACGTTCGAATTCTGTTTCCTCTTGGTCGTCTTCTTCTATCTCATAACAAAGTCCTAATTCCATACCTTCAGTTATGGTAGTGATCTGTTCTGAATGATTCAGAACTCCTATAAATGCATTGCTATCACGTGGCGTGATTATGCCTGGCATTATCTTAATTTCACCATAGTCCTGTGTTTCCTTTCCTTTGGTATTGATAAATGCTATTTCTGGGAGTGTAACTGACTCGGGTACCTCCACAGGTACCAACATGCAGCTGTGTGATGGTATCTCTACCATTTCTTTGGCTATTACTCTGCATATCCCCTCAGAGTTGCCTGCTGTGCAACAGTGTATGCTGCTTCCATCTTTAGTATAAAGATCCAGCGATTCCAAATCCCAGTATTTAATATGTTTCCTAATGAAATCCTGCCCCAATATTCCTTCAAGTGAGATGTCGCACACAGCAAATGTCATGCCTGTCTCAAAATCGCCTAGATTTAAAATAATATCTGCATAGCCATGCACCTTGATCTTTGTGTCATCAACACCCTGTATAGAAACTTCTCTATGGTAGAGTGGAATATTGCTTTTTCCCCTACATCTATCATAAGTAGCTTTTGACAGGAGCGTAATAGTCGCCCCACTGTCAATTAAGAAATTTATTTCATGTTTGTCAATAGACCCTCTGGTATAAAACCCATTATCCAGACTGCCCATGTTACTACCCATGTGTCCAATTTTCGGCTTTGTGTTCGGTGTTTTTGAAAATTCAGTCTGGCTAGGTCGATTTGTATCAAAACTCACCACATCACGACCTACTGATGTGATGGACTCCCGTTTCCCTGGTTCCTAGAGGACTTCCACCCATTTGGCTTTTTCTTGGGACATTCTCTGTACAAATGATCACTCGATCCACATTGGTAACATGTTCTAGAAGAATTCAAATTCCTTGACTGACCCCTAGTCTCTAACTTCTGGAGACGTTGCTCTATCTTTCTAAGGCTACTTTTTATCCCCTCAATTTCATCCTCTTGCTTCCCACATTCACGCTTATCAATGTGGCTATTTTCGCCTGATGAAAATCCCGAGCTAGATACACTTCGAACTTGAGACCTAGCATTCACATCCGTCTTCCCCATCACCTCTTCATAGCGCTCAACAATCTCTACTGCCTCCCTAATGGTCCTACAGTCTCTGTCCATGAGCCTGCACCTCATCTCAGGCGAGACATTCTTATAGAATTGTTGCAAGGCCAGCATCTCTTGTGCCTCCCTGTCTAAGGTCACATATGCTTTTTGTGAATACAGACGGATCTCATCACCGAATGCCCCTATTGTCTCGTTTCTCCCCCTAGCTCTATTCTGTAGCTTAGAAATCCAGCGGCTCTGTTGCCGCTTACTCCCAAAACGCTGTCCTAAATTAAATATCAAAGACCTATATGAATTCTTCTCCCCATGAGGCAGGGAACTATAATGGACCCTGGCCTGCTGCTTCAAAGAAGTTGCCAAATAAAGTAACTTTTCTCTTTCGGACCATTGGCACAATTCAGCGCACTCTTCAAAGTAAGAGATATATTGGTCCCAGTCCTCTTCTCCCGTGTATGGATCTGGTTTTATGTGCGGAGCCGCCTTGTGTCTTATATTACCGTTTCCTCTCTCCCTTCTGACATATTCATGGTCCCCAGGTCCATCCATCTCACCCTTGTCGTACTCTTGTACAGGATCCGCTTGCTGGTTGTTAAAATTGAAATTGATTTCAGAGTCGGAGTCCTGGTTGTCTGACATTATTTGCGATGGTAGTTGAGCTTCCTATAATAATGCAGACAGTTACCAACTGTGCAGGAATATTAAGATGGCTAAACAAAGATGCTGCAATAAATGCTGAAAATAATTGGTTGTGTCCAACAACTTTACACTTGGACAATATTAAATACTTCAAAACGTGTGCATAGGAAGTTCTCACCCCGAAGTTGCCTTCAAAAAGATCGTGTTTATATGTCCTCTCTCGCTACGAATACACACAGGACGGATCCACAAAGTTTACAAAATCCGCACGTCCGGAATTCCGTTCAATTCCCGGGAAAATCCGCAAGATAAAAATCCGGACTGTTTGGAAAATCCGCACGATCAAAATCCGTAATTCCGTACAGGTAAGATCCGCACAGTCAGCAAAATTCCGCACATCAAAATTCCGCACGGCCGAAAATCCGTACAGTGCCTGAATCCGCACGCTATTAATCCGTATGCAGGTTGGCTGCCGTGGCCTGTGTTTTAAATAAATATCTGTAGGCTCGTATTTTGCGTTAAAATAAATTAACATCCCTCAGTTCTGACACCATTGTTACGCACGCACGCTGGTCGCGCGTTTTTGTTTTCCTCATAAGCCTAACGACGGATCCAGAGTGTACGGTTACGAGAATGGGTGGGGTTGGCAAACCGATCAGGACAACATTCGCTGAATGAGTTAACAATTTATTTAAAGGATAAATAAATTTATGCAGATCTAGATATCAAATGAATAATAACCGACTAATTGAAACTGTCATTGATGCTTTATAATATATCAATGCCTTCGCTATAGAGTCTGAATGCAGTCTATTCAAAGATCAACAGTGTAGATCTAGATTCCGAGATGCGTCTACAGTAGTCCCTGTTTAACGCCAGAGTAGATTTACGGTTATGAATAATTTATATAAATAAAGGATGTATATTTGTTATATGTTTATAGTATAGTTTGTATTTACATTTCCACTGGGTGGCTTAAGCTAGTCATCTTAATATTCCTGCTATACAGTAGAGTGATGCAGTAAAGTGTTATTGTAAGTTTGGAAGCTGACGGCGCTCGGTTTCCCGCTTACTTATATAGAAGCTTGCGTCATGATATTTGCTGGTTGCATCACAGCGGTAATCTGCCTCCCTATCCAATGAGAATGCGATATTAGCCCATTACGACATCCTCGTCCAATCAGCTGCAGTGCGACGAAATCCACGCGGAAAACCCCTCCGCCGTATCAAATATAGCTCTCCGTTCTCCTGGTCTTGAGAACGATCATTTCTAGTTGAAACTGGACTAACACTGTCCAGAGTAAATATTAAATGCCTACAAATCATTCATTAAGCAAGGGCAACATATTTAAGACTGCCACGGTGTTACAATCCTGAGTAAAGACGGCGCCAATAGTTGAACATGAATTATCAGTGCCATGCTTACCAACAGGAAATGGCGGTTTCAAAGTGTAAACAAGCTACAGATTCTTGGAGTTATCATGGCAATTCAATACATATTAAGGTAAGACCGAGCTATGCATTGAAGTACATGATATATCCATAGCCTATAAATACCCACAAGTGCCCTAATTAGCCGTGAAACAGGCAATGATTAGCAGTTTGGTTCAGGGTAGAAGTGTCAACGTGAGGTTCTCGTATGTAAACACGCCCTTCATCTGAACAACTCTTGTGCATGTATGCAGATACTTTGCAAAGAAATATCGTTGTACACGTACACACAAGGGTTTATTTTTACTAAACTATATGAATATGTGACATAAGAGTACCTTTCATTACAAGTGCAAACCCTGATCAAAGGACTCCTAGGAGCCATCTGATCCGGGTCTACACTATTTACGAATGACAGCCAAGTCATTTCCCACATTCAAAGGGCTAATTTGTTGTACAGACCAGTCCAGCTGCTACATGTAACCACATTTAATGAAATGTTACATTATGTGAAGTTAATTATTTTGTTAAGAACAGAAACATTACAATAAGTTTCTGTTAAGAAATCTTGTTTCTTACAATTCTTCCCTAAGTTTTAAAAGGAGAGGGAAATCACCTCCATTTTCAAATCTTGGCCTCTCCTTTTCTTGGCCATCTGTCTCTCTGTGATGTTGTTTTGTTATCATACTTCTGCCAGCAAGTGACACATGTTTTCTTCAAACTCTTGTTCACTTCAGGTGTAATGAAGCCTCGATGAGAATCAACCTGGTCAAGTATGGACCAATGGCCGTAGCCTTTGAGGTCTACAACGATTTCATGCATTACAGTTCTGGTATCTATCACCATGTTGAAAGTCTGCAGGATAAGTTCAATCCTTTTGAGATCACCAATCATGCAGTCTTACTGGTTGGCTATGGTACAGACACAACAGATCAATCAAATCCACAGGATTTCTGGATTGTGAAGAACAGCTGGGGAGAGAGCTGGGGAGAAAGTGGCTACTTCAGAATTCGTCGAGGCAATGATGAGTGTAGCATTGAGAGCATTGCTGTTCAGTCATTCCCTATTATGTAATTCTTGACTTTGTTATGAGATTCAACCCTATTCTCCATAAATACATCACCTTTGTAAACAGAGTTAACCTTGATCAGATTGCTCCTGTGGAAGCCATCTGATCAGGGACTACTCTGTTTGCTTTCAAATGTAATATATAATAAATGTAATATGTCCATGGTGAGGGTATAATAAAGATTTGCTCAGAGTTTGGTATTTTGTCAACGTTAACCCTTTCAGTGTAGGACTAGAGTGAGTAGAGTCCCTTTGTCCTGACAGTTTAGGCCCAGAGGAGCCCTCTCATCAGGGTCTGCACCATTTTGTCATGCTCCTTTATTTAAAAAAAATCCCTGAATATTCGGTAAGCTAGAATAGTCAATTTTTGTGTCACCTGCCCAGAGGCAGTGTGTGTGTCACTTAGGGATCACTTTTCCATCACTTTCTTTTTTTTGGTCATTTCTAAACTAATCATTTTAGAGCTTTAAAATTTCACGTGTTTTTCTCTCATTGAGGACCATTGATGTAACTAGGGTCCATCACTCTGCATGCAATACTTTTTTGAGTTACTCCCCTTAGTTCACTTTCTTTTTTTGGCTGTCATTTCTAAACTAATAATTATAGAGCTTTCAAATTTCACATGTGTCTTCCTCTCATTGAGGACCATTGGTGTTACTAGGGTCCATAACTCTGAATGCAATACTTTTTGAGTAATTCCCCTTTGTTATGATTTCGCACTCCAGCATATTAGCAGTTTTTATATCAGCTACGAGCAGGTGACGCATGTTTTCCTCCGAACACTCCTGTTAAATTCAGCACTGAAAGGGTTAATCCTGAATATTTTAGTGCCATATGTGTTTATATAAACTAATAGGTATATATTATATAACCATTGAATACACTGCATTAGTATTTGTAGAGTAGGACTAACCAACTTGATTAGAGACATGAAGATTCTGCATCTCAAATTCTTCTGTAAGCATAATATACTGGAGTCTTATCTCAAGTTTTTATTTCAAAGAAAATGAAACGTAGATTCAGCAGTTTTCTTTCCATGGTGTAAACTACATGAATGGGCATATATAGCTCAGAAACATTAGCTCCTTGTGGAGTTATGGTCCATTGTTTGCAGAAACTAGTAATAAAGGATTTATCTGCTCTCTAACTCCTACATTAGTCAACTTGGTCTACTCTGCCTGCAAATGTGTGTAAAGGTGTCTGTGATGTAAATGCTTTACATGTAGGTTGTATTTCAAATTAATGTGAAATAGGTTGTTTAACAGTGGTATTGATACTTGTTCTAAAACCTTTAGACTGCTGAGCAAATTATTTTTACACAGTTTTCACCCACTACATTTTCAGTCAGCAGTCAAACTATAATCAGTTTGTCTACTTAAATGTAATCAGGGTGTCAAACATTTGGATCCTGATGAGACGGTAAGTTGCGCAGCATTTCATCTGGGTACAAATTGTTTGCAAAGGTAACAATGGAGCAGGCTAAAGGTCATGTGTTTTTTGTTGTTGTATGTGGGGTCTATGATTGGATGTAAACTACTTTCTACAGTGATGAATTATTTCATAGATTGTATTTATGGAGATGATCAGATTTATATATATTTTTTATAATTGATAAACAATAAGCATTTTAGCTGTGATATTTAATATGTGTTACCTTGTTAACCCCCCACCCCCTTTTCAAATCATTCAATTCTTAGAATCATGTGTTTATTTGGGCTGTCACTTAAAGTGTCAGTATTTCATGAAGAACCTCAGGGCCGTTCCATTTTAATGTGTATCTGGGTGAGGAAGACACTTTAAAAAACAGCTATGCATGGGTGGGTTTCGCTGCAAAAATGGTACTACATGTATTTGGTTTGTGCATTAGTTAAAAACTTCTATGGGTGGGTGGCCGAATTTGAAAGTGCCTTCCTGCACCCCCATACACATTTAAATGGAACATCCCTCATGGTAGTCTATAGGCATCATATGAAACAAATAGCATCATTTCAAGTATAAAAGACCATCAACCTACAAGAAGTCAGCTGGAAGGTTTCAAATAAAAAAAAATCTGAAGTTTGTTTGAACCTTCAGCTAAATGATTATTAGTTACCACTTGACCAATGAGGATACATCTGGCTTACCATACTGAAATGACTCGTTATTAACCCTTTTCATGCCAGTGACATATTCTTATACCAGTTATGATTACGTAAACAGACAGGATTCAGATGAGACTCCACTGGTCTGATTATTACATCATAAACAGCAGACCATGATTGGACAGCTCCTACAAGAACCGTCTTATCTGGGTCTACTCTGCTTGCAAAGGCATAGAGAAACATATTTATGGAGTAAACTACAGTGTCTTAAGGATGTGATTGCTTAATGCAGAGCAACAGTTAATTACTGTCGCCCTCATTGAGCTCCAACCTGCTTTTACCTTTTGAATGCTGAAGTGGCCCATCTGTCTTTAACACTTTCCTTTTTTAGAATTCATATATAAAGAAATAATGACAAGATGAATATTTATTAGCCAAACTTTTATTATCGCATATGATCTGTACACAACTACACATGACGTTTTGTCATTGGTAGAAACTGTTGAGTCAATTCTAATTTCTTATGCGAACAGAGCAGACCCTGATCAGACAGCTCCTATAGGAGCCATCTGATCTGGGTCTTCTCTGTTTGCAAAGGAATGAAAACATGTTTATATGAAGCAAAGGATCAAGTCCAATCAGAATGAATGGCTTAAATTTGCTAGAGGGTTATGAATAAAAAAAAATAGTGCCGACCCTGATCAAAAGGCTCAACTAGGAGCCTTCTGATCTGGGACTACATATACACCATTTGCTTATGCCAGTAAATTGTTTCCTTCAATCAATGGGTAAGAGACCAATAATTAAATATCTTTAATAGTCACTTCAGACAAGTTTTAGATTTTAACATAAATGTGATCAAGGTATGACCAGAATGAAGATTATCAAAGATAAAAAAGCTTCTAAGTGTTCTGTACATCAATTTATTTTAAAATCTTCCATTTTATTTTTTTACATACAAAATGTCTGCAGTCAAATACATATGTTTATATATTATGTTAAGCGTTTAAGAAAAATGGTCATTTGCTGGAGGGAACTCCTTGAAGACCAGAGCTACAAAAGCTACAGATGACCCTAATTAAGAAGGATCCCTAAACAGCCAGATCTATAGAACAGAGACCAACATAAGATGAATAAACTACAGTAAAACGTCGATAATCCGAGGAGCGATTTTCCGAGTATATGGCCTAATCCGAGGGAATTTGTATGGTCCGGACAGGAAATCTATTATTTCAATACAACTATGTACCGTGTAATCCGAGTCTCGATAATCCGATTTTTCGAGCACGCTTCTCGGTCCCTTCAATCAATTGCTTCATTAAATTACCTGCCTAATCCGAGCATGCATCGCGGACACTTCGAAGTCAATTTATCACACCTCCATTGTTGATGTCTCGCGACTCCGTGTGTCCCCAGCAATTAGAGGTGCCACTGTGTTAGTTTGCTACTATGTGTGAATAACACCGGGACCAACAGTATACACGTATGTTGGCAGTAATTGTGAGCGCATAATTGTGTATAATGCATCGATTCTTTACTTATATATAAGTGAAAACGGTAAACACCATTCACAGCCGAGACCGAAGTTTCACTGTAGTTTGCTCCGTTCAACGGACCCTTCACAATAAAACCAAATTTGGTTTCAAACTATTAGACATAGAACAGTCGTAGCTTCTAACCTCATACTTATGGATTTTAGTTTGCCTAAGTTTCCATTCGTCGACATTTCATTTTAGTTTTGGATGTTTAAAAAACAATATCGCTTCGTTCCCGTACTGTTTCGTGATAAGAAAAATCAGGGCGAGTTGAAATAATTAATAATCGGAACACTCGGTGTTATTCGTCTGAAATACTCAATAAAGATTGTTTACTCTCGTAATAAGCGTTTGGTTGAACGAGACTTTTCTAAAAATACGCAAACATATCAATTTATCTTTTATGCATTCTGTAGGCAAACAACACATGTATGTGCATACACTGTACGATATATTTGACACGTTGAATCCACAAAGTATGAATTCATGGATAATCCGAGGGTAGCGGTAATCCGAGCATTTTCTCAGTTCCCGACAGTCCTCGGATTATCGCCATTTTACTGTAAAACATTTTTAAGACGAGCTCTATTTTCCCACCAAACCCTGTGTTGTGATTATTCTTTAAAATTGTTTCTTTGAGACAATTCTAAAGAGTGGTCGTAACATAGAGTGGAGAAATGACTACCCACCTTTATTACTCAGATTTGCTCTGATGGATATTTTATTTCATAAGCAAACACAACTCCCTGGACAGATGGCTCCTATTGGAGCCTTCTGATCTGAGTCTACCCTGTTTGCAACGGTGACAAAAAGCTCTCGTATGAGGAAAAGCATCAAAATCATGTTTAGCAAGCAAACTTCACAACTGGTTCGTGTACAGAATCAGTGTCCCATGAAGCTAGTCCATTCAGGACAGATCTTGCAGATTTTGAATGGAATGTTACATTATATTTAGCCCTTAATTTGCTGAATAATTAAAACTGGTTCCTCATTTTATGAATATTACTCCATAAATACACTGTTCTACACCCTTGCAAACAGAATAGACCAAGATCAGACTGCTCATGTAGGAGCTGTTTGATCAGGGTCTGCTCTGTTTGCTTAGGACCTAGTATAGATATGATTCTACAGATTCTGCCTTAGTCAAAGAATCGTGTGTCTATGTGATATTATAACAAGTAATCTAATAAATACTTAAGATGTCAATATTGTCATTCATGAATATTCATGGTGTAAAGGGTTAATTAAACAAAGAAATGTATCCAAATTTATCACTTGAGAAAATAATATTTATGACAAACTGTGCAGACTCTAATAAAAGGGCTCCCCAGGAGCCCCTTGATCTGGGTCTAGAGTTTGCAAAGGTATTATATACTTGGTTTCTGAACTTAAGGGTTAATCTTTGTCACACTGCATCACTCTTGTAGGTGGGTTAGTGATTTCCAAACATTTTGCTCCATACAAACCTATTTGATGATACTATACAGAGCCCTAGGCCAGAATTTAGACATATTCTCTATATGTTTCTGCCAAACCCTAGTTTGTTGGTACTCATTAGAAGCATCAGTACCAATCAGAAAAAGGTTTGGTGGAGAAAATAAGAGTTTTGGACAAACCTGCATGTATCTTACTTACAGCTCTGATAATGCACTTTTGAAAGAAATAAATACTTCATGAATATTTATGTTAGAAATTATGAAATCAATATTAATCAGATTAATATTTAAAATGGCATATTAACACATGCAATTTTGGACAAAGCAGGAACTGAACAATCATATATATTATTCCATAAGCAAACAGAGCCGATCTTGATCAGACAGCTTCTATAGGAGCCATCTGCTCTGGGTCTACTCTGTTTGAAAATGCATAATATGGAGTAACTGAATAACCCTTTCCTCCATGGGCTATTTTTAGATCCAACCGCTTTCAATGAATCTACCTAAAAGGAGCATTAACCAGAGAAAAGGAACATTTGGGAATATTGTAGTTTGAAACCATTGTGATAAATAGAGCATTTGCTCCTATAGGAGCAAACGCTCTATTTATCACAATGGTTTCAAGAAATGACTATTACAGAGGCGTAAAAAGGCATATTTATGGGGTAAAGGATTAAAGTGTTGAAGCAGAAGACAATTTTTAATGACTGATGTTACTGGCTCCTCCTGTCATTTAGACTCTGGAAGTGTTTCCAGTTTTTCCGTTGCTGATCAACCTCTCACTATTCCTATAATGCTAGCTGTACTTTGGTATTGAATATCTTTTCAATTCCAGACATTCAAAATAAGGCTGAAAAGCTCTTATTTTAGTCACCATAAACATGGCTTGCTGACCCCACAAGTTCATCTTGAGCCATGTTCAAAGCCATACTGCAGAGCACATTGATAAAATCATGTCCATGAACACTAGCAGTACTACGTTGGACTGTCGATTTCTGCTCCCAAGTCCAGCCGCCTGAATTTGTCCAGATTGTAAAAACATGCCTTCACAACACGACCACCAAAGAATCTGCCATTCAAGTCTATGATAGCTGAAAAATTATATAAATTACAAGATCCATTAGATTTTTGGATACCCGTGTATTAATGTGTAACTATTTCATGCATATTCATAAACATTTTACTTGTAGACTCAGCATAAAGTCTGAAATAACAAATGATTCTGACAAGAAATCTTTGACAAAAATTTTAAAGTATGGATGGACAATGGCCTAAAGGCGGGGGATAAAAAGCTTAGCATCTTCCTTTAATCCGTGAATATTCATGTAAATCGTCGAAACTATTATTTCATAAGCAGGAGCCATATGATCCTGGTCTACTCTATTTGCAAAGGCATTAAAAGGTGTATGTATGGAGTAAAAGGTTATTAAGTACATTCTACTATATCAGCATACCTTTTATTGCAGAATCTATTCTATCAAACTCGACAAAAATTCTGACTGCCTCATCGTCAGGACACTCTGGCATCTGTAAACAAAAAAATTATGCAGATCAAGAAATAAATCTACATGTACACATATCTATGTGACTTTCAATACATGCTCAGTTTCTTTCACTGCACTACTGTTTTCACCAAAAAAATAACTTTCTCAAACAGTCTTGATGGAGATGAGACGCAGCTTGCCCCTTTACTCTAATCCTGTGTTTTTAGGCATTTGCAAGCAGAGTAGATCCAGATCAGACAGTTTCTGCAGAAGCTGTCCAATCAAGGTCTTTTCTGTTTGCTTATGCATTGCAGATATTTCCTTATCTGTTTAATAAAGAATTAAATTAATTTATATTCATAATGGATAACGTTTTGCATGAACATTTATCAAGTAAAGACTATTCATCCCTGATGTGTCAATTAAAACATTTATAAGAATATCCTTAATTTCTCCACCAAACACTTTGTTTAGACTACTCTTTAGAATCACCTCTTCGAGATGTTTTACTTTATGCATCTCATCTTATCTATTGAACATACACATATCAGTGATACAACAATCAACCAAATAACCACTGACACAATTTCAATACCTTTCTGCCATTTGGATAATTATAAATGGAACTAATGTGAAAACCCTGATGAAACATCTCATGTAAGAGCAATTTTTATCTGTTTATACATTACTTACACATATTTGTCTGACTGAACATTTAATAGAATTACAGCAACCTGGATCTGCACTTTTTGCAGGGTTAGCTTATTTGACACCAACTCTGCCTAATAAATGATCACTAGCATATTTTTTCAGTACACTAGCTCTACAATGGCCACTTATTGAACAAACATCTTTAATCATTTCAAAGTTTAGTTTTCAGTGTGAAATAGCTCACCACTTTATAACTATAGTCCATTCAGTTTGAAAGGCTAAAACTTGCTATAGGATTTTGAATTGCAAACAGTGTAGAACCTGATCAGAGGGCTCCTAGAGGAGCCTTCTGATCAGGGTCTACACTGTTTGCAAAAGCCTGTGCATGTGTGTCCTGTATGCAAAGGGTTAAACGCAGGTGGCTGCTTCATGTTTTACTGTACAGTGATAGACCTACCTCAAATATGAGACACTTGATGACTTTTCCATACTTGCCACACTCCTCGAAGGTTTCACCCTCTAACTCTTCATCAACCTCCCCAGGACCAACCATATTCTGAAAATATTGCCACAAAATGCTCTGAAACGAGGGCAGTTCTAATATCTAATTTGTGTAATTGCATGGGCTAATAATGCCTTTAAATTAGGTTTTCTAAAGGTTAATGTTTACTCTAATGTTTTTGTTAACTCCATTTACAGCCAGTATTCATGAAGGGTGGGGTGGGGTGGGGCTGGGGCTGGGGCTGGGGCTGGGGCTGGGGCTGGGGCTGGGGCTGAATGCTTTAAGCCTTTTCACGACTTTGAATACAGAGTACACCCAGATCAGACGACTCCTGTAGGAACTGTCTGATTGGGATCTGTTCTGTTTGCTTTAGACATGATATAGATCTAGTTCTACAGTTTTTGTCAAAGCAAAATATTCCCTTGAAAATTTTATATTATAACAAGAGATGTCACAGTCAGGTGACAAATGCCCCCAAAAATTGTACCCTGTGACCTTGACCTTTGAGTCATGGACCAGGGAGTTAACACATCGTCTTTGTGTGGTGAACATTTGTGCCTGGTTCCTTTGAAATCCATTCACAGATAAATAAGTAATTATACCCTGTGACCTTGACCTTTGACATATGGACCAGGGAGCTGAACGCGACACATCGTCTTTGTCTGGTGAACATCTGTGCCAAGTTATATTGAAATCCATTGATAGATAAAGATGTTACAGACCGGACACGAAATTTGTGACAAAGTAATTGTACCCTGTGACCTTGGCCTTTGACCCATGGACTAGGGAGTTGAAAGCGACACATTATCTTTGTCTGGTGAACATTTGTGCCAAATCATATTGAAATCCATTGATATATAAAGAAGTTACAGACCGGACACGAAATTTGTGACAAAGTAATTGTACCCTGTGACCTTGACCTTTGACCTATGGACCTGGGAGTTGAAAGCGACACATCGTCTTTGTGTGGTGAACATTTGTGCCAAGTTATATTGAAATCCATTGATATATAAAGAAGTTACAGACCGGACACGACATTTGTGACAAAGTAATTGTACCCTGTGACCTTGACCTTTGACCTATGGACCTGGGAGTTGAAAGCGACACATCGTCTTTGTGTGGTGAACATTTGTGCCAAGTTATATTGAAATCCATTGATAGATAAAGAAGTTACAGACTGGACACGAAATTTGTTACAAAGTTATTTTACCCTGTGACCTTGACCTTTGACCCATGGACCTGGGAGTTGAACGCGACACATTGTCTTTGTGTGGTGAACATTTGTGCCAAGTTATATTGAAATACATAAATAGATAAAGAAGTTACAGGCCGGACACGATATTTGTGACAAAGTAATTGTACCCTGTGACCTTGACCTTTTACCCATTGACCTGGGAGTTGAACGCGACACATCGTCTTTGTGTGGTGAACATTTGTGCCAAGTTATTTTGAAATCCATCCACAGATAAAGAAGTTATAGAAGGGACACGAATTTGGGACGGACGGATGGAAGGACAGACGGACGGACGGACGGACAGATGGACAATGCGATTACTATATGCACGCCTTTGGGGGCATAAAAATTCAGTGAATAAACATTCAAGATGTCATTATTAAATGAATATCGAACAGGTAAAGTGTTACACCTTTACCCCTTGATACTCATAATAATTAGATTAATCTTTTATATTGGCATATGAACACAGGATAGTTTGGCTCGGGCAGAAACTGTAGAATAAGATCTATATATTATAGCATTAGCAAACAGAGCAGAATCTGATCAGATGGCTCCAAAATGAAGAACAGGGTTAAATGATCTGAATTAACTGGGATTTACTTAACCCATTACCTCATAGGCTATTTTTAGATACAACATCTTTGAATTAATATACCGAAAAGGAGCATTAATTAGAGAAAAGGAAAATTTTAGAATTTCATAGTTTTAAACCATTGTGATAAATAGAGCATTTGCTCCTATAGGAGCAAATGCTCTATTTGTCACAATGGTTTCACAAAGTGACTTTTACAGAGTCTTCAAAAGTCGTCAATATGAGGGAAAGGGTTAATCAAAAAAAGATCAAATCATGAAATGGGTTAGTCAACATTCAGTCTTATCTTTTTTTGTCCTTTGCAAAATGAAACAGCAAATTAGTTTTCTTGGCAAATAGGTTCTCAGACATTTGATGATAAATTTATGTTCAAAGAGGAGAAACTGAAATGGATGTTTGTACTTACTCTTAATAAAATGACTTTTGTTGGATTTCTCATTAAGTTAGCATTAGTAACACCCCCTTCTCTCGGTGTGTCTGAAATAAACAACAGAAATTAATCTCCAACAGTAATATACAAAACTTTTCTTTGAAAATAACTCACAAAATGTTGTTCATATTACCCCTAAAACATTTCCCTAATGAACACTTGTGCACGAAATGATCCCTTCATGAATATGAACTTAATTTCAATAAGGTAAAATTTAAAATGGATTTTTTTGCTAAAACAAAACTGTAAAATTGCAAAAGGCATTTTTGGCTTATATAAAATCTGTAGGATCAGATCTGTATAAGTTCATAAGCAAACAGACCCTGATCAGGCGGCTACAATAGGAGCAGTCTGATCAGGGTCTAGTCTGTTTTCAAAGGCATGAAAAAGTTTCTGTATGAAGGAAAGGGTTAATAGAAACAAGAACTGTCACTTATAAGTGGCATATGTCGCATGACTTGCAGGCTGCATTATGCTGCCACCTGCTTGAAAGAGTGGCACTGACATTAATTGTTAAATGTCCGGTTTAGAGGAATTTTTCTGTATAAGGTCTGAACATTTGAAAATGTTAATCATGGGGAAAACAAACAAATGAAAGAATATAAGTATAGACCCAGGATAGCAATGGAGGAATCATTTTAAAGATTTTAGCTATGTGGATGAACATCAAAAACAAGCTAATCAAACCACTTCAGCTATGTGACTGCACTTACCCTTCGGCAGATCCCTTTCATGTATGATTTTACCGCCCCGCTTGCTGGTTTTCTCTACAAATAATGCCGTACTCATGCCCTGTTCAGACTTGCCCAAACCCTGTCCTTCTCTGTAACCATACTTGGACATGATCTTGGCTGCCACTGATAAACTGCAGAGGCAAGTTATGAATTAAACAAAGAAGTTCAACACAAGCAAAACCTAATTCTTTATGATCGCCAATACTAAACAAATGCTTCTAGCCAACAGTTGGAGGATATTCAATGATCAATTTCAAATATTTCATGTTTTATTCAAGATGAATGCATACACACCACAGATCTTAACCCTTCACCCATAAAAATGCCTTTGCAAATAGAGTAAACACAGACCAGACGGCTCCTATAGGAACCATCTTATCAGAATCTGCTCTATTAGCTTATAAAATAATATAAGATCTGATTATCTAGTTTCTGCAATGACCTAATAAAATTGTGTTCATACGCCATTATAAAGAATCACCTGATTGGTATTCAGGTTGTCCTTATTTCTAACACGAATATTCATGATGTAAGTGTTTAACTTAAGTTGTTGAAGCAATCACCTTCACAACAGTATGCAAGAAATGCATGGACAGTAAAACCTGTCTTAAGGGACCATTAAAAAGATCTAAGTATGGGTCTCTAAGACAGGTGGTAGCTCAATGCAGGTCAAAAGTAATATAGAAAGCTTCTTATGGAGTTTTCTGCATTACCTTTGCCCTGCATTAAGCAACATCCCGCTTTTAAGATGTTTATGTTCAATAAATGAATGGTTGTGTTCAATAATTGTTATCACAATGGTTTCAAGAAGTGACTATTACAGAGGCGTAGAAAGGTGTATTTATGGAGGAAAGGGTTAAGCTACAACCTGTATGTTGAAAAACCTATATTTCTTTATTCAATGGTTATTATAAAGGGTTTTACTCATTTTATTCACCATTAGTTTCCCCTCAAAAGTAAGGGATCATTTATTAAAGTGTGGGAGTTCATTAGGGAGAATACCATGAACAGCATTGAAAGTAAAAATTGGTATTTCGACAGAAAGAAAACTGATCAATTTGTAACAGCCCATTTATTCCAATATACATTGCATACTATACCCAGCCCATTTATTCCAATATACATTGCACACTATACCAAGAAATTTTCTGCATATTGTGTGATTATATGTAATGATGGACAAGAAATCTTACCCGCCAGCTGGCAACATTGATCCCCCAGTCTGAGAATCTGAAAAAATATATACAATGTTTATGTAAGACACCCTTTACCTTATAAATATCAAGGCAAGAATCTGCCTAATTCTGTAAGTCATTTTCTAGAAAGATATTATTGACTAGAGAATTATGTCCATTGGACATGGATACCATGTTCACTAAGTCATAGGGTGTAACTGTGTCTTGTGACATGAAAAGTGACATATTTCTGTCAAAAATTATTAAAGTTGCAGTGCTTTACCTTATGCACATCTAAATGTATCTGTTGTTCATCTGTGGCAGAATGACTTTTTTCTTATGCAACTTCTCCCTATTTTGGATTTCATATTCGTAACAGTTCAATTAACTTCAGCAATATTCACTTCATATATTGCTATGGTATACATTTTAAACAGAGACATGAGCTAATGGGTTAAAAGCCTTTTTTTCACAAATAGCTTTTATATTTCTCCACCGAACCCAATGTTGTGATAACTTTAGTATTTGAAATACACCCCTTATTCAATGACTCTGACATAAACTGACAATGCATATCCCTTATTCAATGGCTCTGACATAAACTAACAATGCATATCCCTAATTCTAAGGCTCTGACATAAACTAACAATGCATATCCCTTATTCAATGGCTCTGACATAAACTGACGATGCATATCCCTTATTCAATGGCCCTGACATAAACTAACAATGCATATTCATACCATCTCTTTTTATTGGCGGCTCCTCTAATAGGATTGATGGAGGTGCTATGGCTGCTCCACCCATGTCGGGCTTTCCTGAAAAAATAAGGTAAAACATGAAATTAGCTGCTGATTGAAATACTGTATCCTATAGCCTTATGATCAGGGTGTGCTCTGTTTGCTAATGGAATTTGATAGATCTATTTCTTACTTTCTAAAATGGCTACAATGTTCCACCTTCCAAATTTCATCGTAAATATTTTGTCCATGAATATTCAGTATTAAGCAATTAAATTTGAATAAATGTAGAACAGGGAAAGGGTTAACTCTTCACAAAGAAATTGTTGTCTGCAAAAGATCTTTCAGTCGATATTAAATTATTTTTCACAATACATAATCTTGAGTGTGAAACTTTGGATGCAGATGAGATGCTGAGTTACTCAGTGTATGCAAAGGTAATAACAAACTAGAAATGTTTTTGGTACAAAAACTGATGTCTCCCCCATCCCCATCCTGCCCCCGCGCATACAAAATTTTCCATGTAAAAATTTCAAAGTCCCATAACTCTGCAGAAAATCATCGAACTTGAACAGGAATAAGATATGCACAACTAGACATGGTGCTGATCAATCCTAAGGAGTTTCATGAAATTCTGACCAAAAGGTTTTGGAGAAACCATGCAGACACAATTTTCGAAGTAAAAATTTCAAAGTCCAACAACTCATTGCTTCTCAATGAACCGGAACAGGTATTAGATATGCACAGCTAGGCATGGTGCTGATCAATCCCTATTAAGTTTCATGAAAATCCAACCAAAGCTTTTGGAGAATCCGTGCGGACAAAATTTTCCATATAAAAATTTCAAAGTCCCATAACTCTGCAGAAAATCATCGAACCGGAACAGGAATAAAATATGCACAACTAGGCATGGTGCTCAATCCTATGAAGTTTCATGAAAATGCGACCAAAGCTTTTGGAGAAACCGCACGGACAAATTAAAATCGGACAGACAAACGCCACACACAAAAACAAAATGTCTCCCAGTATAAAAGAGTAGACCCAGATCAAATGGCTCCTGTAGGTGTCTTCTAATTAGGTTCTGCTCTGTTAACTTATGAAACTAGAATTATCACTAAAGATGATGGAAAAACCACGCTTAGCTGCCTTGATCGCAAATCAAACTAAAGACCTAGTTTTTGACCCCATGTGATCAACTTTAAATCTTGTCCGAGATTTTATCAAGACAATCATTCTGACCAAGTTTCATGAAGATTGGACAAATAATGTGAGCACTAGCGTTCACAAGGTTTTTCTACTGTTTGGTCAAGTGACCTGGTTTTTGACTCCAAGTGACCCACTTTCAAACTCATCCAAGATTTTATCAAGACAATCATTCTGACCAAGTTTCATGGAGATTGGACTAAACTTGTGACCACTAGGGTGTTCACTGTGCCAGGTTGTGCCACGGTCAGACAGACAGACCAACTGACCGACCAACACACTGACTCCTATATACTCCCTCTCAAACTTCGTTTGTGGGGGTATAATAATATAGATCTGATATTCTACAGTTGCTGCCATGCCAAAGAGTTTTGGCTTTTAAACCTATTTCAAAGTCTTTAAACATGTTATTTCTCATTACAAAGCTTACGTCTAGTAGGTCGCTCATATTCATCTTCCTCCTCTCTTCTTCTTCTTGATCTTTCCATTTCTCCAACATCTCTGTCCCTTTCTCTTTCCCTTCTTCTTCTACAATTAACATAGAAAACTACAGTAGTGAAAGGTAAACATTTTTACAAGCCACAGGTAAGAATTTAAATGTTATAAACATGATATAACAGCGGATTTATAAAAGAAAACTGATTACTTCATTATTCATAAACAGCTAATCAGCATTTTTCATTTCTATAAAACATTTCTCACAAATTATGATAATAACAAAAAACATTTTGTTTAGGTCCAACTTATCCTTGAAAGCAATTCATATATTCATCATTATGGTAAGTTTCTACAATAGTCAAGAAATCTCAGCTTTTGCTATTATAATAATGATATTCTTTGCAAAGATATTCTTTCAAAAAAGGTCGAATACATTTCCCTCATCTATCACTGCTATACGCAAGTCGATGAGAACCTTTACAAAGAGTCTGGATCCAGATGAAATGCTGAGTAATGCAGCATTTCATTTGTATCCAAACCGTTCAACACTCTGTCTATGTCTCAGTATTGGTAGCAACTGTAGGATCAGATCTATTAAAATTTCATTAACAAACAGATGAAACCCTGATCAGACGGCTCCTACAGGAGCCGTCTGATCTGGGTCTATTCTGTTTGCAAAGGCATGAAAGGGTGTTTATATGAAAGAAACAGGTTAATAGCTGTGCTGTACAATTTACCTTTTTCTGTCCTCTTCTTCTTTTTCTCTCTCTCTTTTTCTATCATCTTCCTCTCTGTCCTTCTGCTTCTGCTCTTTTCGTTTCTTCATCAAATCTTCATAGTCATTTGGTCGTAGTGGGTTGTACTCATCTTTCACTCCTGTCAGAGAGGGAACTGGGTCACTGGGTACAAAAGGAGACCCACCCAAGGACATAGGCCCTATGTCTCGACTTATATTCTCAAGCTACAAGGGAAATATGAACAACAATGTCTGAGATTCACATATCTTTAGGAGTCACCCTTTTCATGTTGAATATTCGTGTAAGAAATAATGATATCATTAATATTAATAAGATTCATTTTTATAATGGCATATAAAAATATAGCATTTTGGCTCAGGCAGAATGTGTAGAATCATATAGATCTATATTATACCATAAGCAAACAGAGCAGATTCTGATCAGATATCTCCTACAGGAGTCATCTGATCTGGGTCTACTCTGTTTAAAAATGTGCGAAACCGCTTTTATACGAGGGAAAGGATCAAAATTAAATGAAAAACAAGAGATGTTTGTAAAACATGTATACCCCCAGACCCCCTGACCTTTGATCTAGTGACCTCAACTATAGAGTTTATCTAGCGGTCATGACTAATCACCACAGCAACTTTGAAGATCCTAAGCCAAACCACTGATCATTTATTGATCTGAAAACATTTCACAAGTTAAGGTCATGGTGGCCTTGACCTTTGACTTAATGACCTCAACAACTATAGGGGTCATCTAGTGGTCATGACCAACTACCACAGCAAGTTTGAAGATCCCAAACCAAACCATTGAGCAGTTATTAATCGGAAACCATTTCATCAGTTAAGCTCACGATGACCTTGATCTTTGATCTAGTGACCTCAAAAACACTAGGGGTCATCTAGTGGTCATGACCAACCACCACAGCAAGTTTGAAGATCCTAGGCCAAACCCTTGAGCAGTTATTGATCGTTAACCATTTCACCAGTTAAGGTCATGGTGACCTTGACCTTTAACCTAGTGACCTCAAAACAACAGGCCTCATCTAGTTGTCAGATCCTAAGCCAAACCCTTGAGCAGTTATTGATCAGAAACCGTTTTACCCGTTAAGGTCTTGGTGACCTTGACCTTTGACCTAGTGACCTCAAAAGCAATAGGGGTCATCCAGTTGTCATGACCAACTAATGCAGCAAGTTTGAAGATTCTAAGCCAAACCCTTGAGCAGTTATTGATCGGAAACCATTTAACCAGTTAAGGTCATGGTGACCTTGACCTTTGACCTAGTGACCTCAAAAACAATAGTGGTCATCTAGTGGTCATGACCAACCACCACAGCAAGTTTGAAGATCCTAAGCCAAACCCTTGAGCAGTTATAGATCGGAAACAATTTCACCAGTTAAGGTCATGGTGACCTTGACCTTTGACCTCAAAAACAACAGGGCTCATCTAGTGGTCATGAACCAACCACCACAACAAGTTTGAAGATCCTAAGCCAAACCCTTGAGCAGTTATTTATCGGAAATGATTTCACCAGTTAAGGTCATTGTGACCTTGACCTTTGACCTAGTGACCTCAAAAACACTAGGAGTCATCTAGTGGTCATGACCAACCACCTAAGCAAATTTGGAGATCCTAAGCCAAACCCTTGAGCAGTTATTGATCAGAAACCATTTTATCAGTTAAGGTCATGGTGACCTTGACCTTTGACCTAGTGACCTCAAAAACTATAGGGGTCATCCAGTGGTCATGACCAACTATCACAGCAAGTTTGAAGATTCTAAGCCAAACCCTTGAGCAGTTATTGATCGGAAACCATTTCACCATTTTAGGTCATTGTGACCTTGACCTTTGACCTAGTGACCTCAAAAACAATAGGGGTCATCTACTTGTCATGACCAACCACCACAGCAAGTTTGAAGATTCTATGCCATGTCGTTTATTAGTTATCATTCGGAAACCATCGATCTACCGACCGACCGACCGACCGACCGACCGACCACCGACCGACCGACCGACCGACCGACCGACCGACATGTGCAAAGCAATATACCCCCATTTTTTCAAAAGGGGGGTATAAAAATAAAAGGACAGGTCAAATTGCTCTACTATGTTTATTCCATTACCTGTTCAATATTCATATATAGGTATAATGACATCATGAAAATTTATTATCTGATGTTCTTTTTATACAATCACTGTACCATGATGTGGAATAGTTTACCACATCAGATCAAAACTACATCTGATTTGCAATCATTTAAGGTAGCAGTGAGGTGACATCTCCTTGGTTCCCTGAATGATAAGAGACTTACTTATTTACTGTGGTCCGATACAAATTATAGAAAATCTATGTTCTGCCTTGCTAGGGCTGTTCCATTTAAATGTGTATTGCAGTAAGGCACTTTAAAAAACAGCTATGCATGGATGGGTTTTGCTGCGAAAATGGTACTAATTGGTTTGTGCATTAGTAAAAACCTTTTATGGGTGGTAGGCCGAATTTGAAAGTGCCTTCCTGCACCCCCTACACATTTAAATGGAAAAGCCATTATTAGTTTTCCACACCATAATGGAAATAAGACTTTCCCGTTTTTCTGTTTTGTTTTATTCTGGGTAAATGACTTCATGTTCTGGAGCTTCTTGTATCTAATACATTCTAGGTTATTTATTTGTTTACTAGATTGTATGCAATATCATATTTTAATGCAGATCAGAGGATATACAGTTGAATCGGTTGCCATGTGATTTCTTTGATTTTATGCATTAATTTGTGTGCCATGACATAAATAATAATGAAAAATGGGTTAAGTTATCCAAATGTATCATCGTACTCATCAAGTAGGGCTGTAAAGATACATTCGAATTCGATTTACTTGAATACAGCCTTGTCTGAATCGTATTTGTTATTCGCCACGTCCCGAATCGAATATTTACGAATATAAATTCATGAGAATGAAAAATACATGATGTGAACTGAAATCACTTGAATATACCTTAACAATAAGGAATCTACTGGAAATGCCCTCATTTCAAGGCACATACCGCACTATTTCGTAGTGTTCATCGTATAACCCCACCCACAACAGATCACAGGATATTTTCACAGCACTGATTGACAATTCATAGGGCAGATATTTGATGTTGGTTTTCCAAAAAATCAAATGTCTCTAATATATTGGCCAGTTTAAAATGTGTTCATAATTGAATTCACAATTAAATGTCAAACTCCGTTATATATCGGAATTTCCCATTTTAAGACATCCGAAAACTGTCTACATAAACAACATGTTCAGTAACGAGCAAACCGTTGAAATAGATAATGGAACACAAACTATTTGCAAAATATGCCACCATGGTATTGAGAAACTTCCAAATTCAATATTAAATTGGTTATCACCCTTATGACCGCTGCTTATACATGCAATCAAAAAACTAAAAGTACTGCCTACTACTGACTACTAAATGTTTGTCATTAAATCCATTCATTGTACAGTTGCCGGGACCAAAATCTGTATGAGATTGATTTTGTTCAGAAAAGAAATAGACTATTGTTGTAGATGGTAGATGCTAAGTTTATTTTTTCCCAGAAAATGTGGATATACTTGTACTCCTCAAATAGAATATTTCACTATAAGTTACTAAGCACCTGCTACCTAGTAGTATTACTACCAGGGTGACTGTTCTAGTCATATGTGTTATAGCCAGTATTTTGCCACATCTATAGTCATCTCCAGTCATTGTTTGCCAAAGAGCTGACATTTTCTGTCATTTGAATCCAAAGTTCTTTAACATTACATTAACATTACATGTGTTTTAACATTTGGACAGTACCATTTCATTTTGAGTATCAAGCAAGTACTATAATCTATTCAGCAGAGTTGACTAATATTGTTGTCAATGATCATTATAGTACACGTATTCATGTTCATGAATAAATATTCGTATTCGCCACCCTGTATTTGTGATACGTATCATATTTGCCTCTTGGTGTATTCATACAGCCCTATTTTCAAGTGGTGAAAGAAGCAACAACAAACATTTATCTTTATAAAAACAAACTGTTAAAAAATTACCTATTTAATATTCATAGTGTCATTATTTCTTACATGAATATTCATGGAGTAAAGAGTTAAGCAGTCACCTGTTTTAAAAACCACACTCATGTTTATCCAGTAAGTGCTCACTATAAAGAGGTTCAACTGGACATGAACCCTCAGTCCTGACTCACCTTGCCTGTCTGCATGTTAAACTTGAGTGGACTATCATAGGTATCCCCCGTTCTCTTCAGGTCAATAACAGGTGCAAGAGTGTTACCACCTTTTCTCTGAGGCTGGAGACAGAAAAACAAATCATTTTTAACCCTGATAAAGCTGCAAAAACTGGTCTCCATTTATTTCCCTTTCCTCCATAAATACACCTTTCTAAGCCTCTGTAAAAATAACCTATTGAAACCATTGTGATAAATAGAGCATTTGCTCCTATAGGAGCAAATGCTCTATTTATCACAATAGTTTCAAATTACAAAATTCTAAAATTTTCCTTTTCTCAAGTTAATGCTCCTTTTCGGTAGATTTATTCAAAGTGGTTGGATCTAAAAATAGCCTATGACAGAATGGGTTAATAAACTTTCTTAATTCTTAAAGATGTTTTACTTCTTAAGATTTCATAAATCTTTCTGAAAGTATTGACTGACTGTCAAACAACATGAATACTGATCAGGAATAAGTTACTTGACATCTGATCTGGACCCAAGCTGTTTGAGTATGTCAGTCACTTTGCTAATAGCTCAATTTGCTTTACCAGCATGAGCTAGTTCAAACACAAGATAATCAAAGCAAATTGTAAAACAAGTGTATAAAATGACCAGTGAGAAACATCTGTTTAACGGAGGCACAAACGCTTCTTAATAAACTTGGCTGAAAGGATGTTCAGTGATGGAAGCACAGTTTATCATATTGTTGCAGCCCTAGTACGTAACACACATTTCTTTCAGGCATTATCTGCTGCTGACGGGAATGTCATAAAAAATCGTCAATATGAGGGAATGGGTTAAATAGTTTTCACAAAGATACTTGAAAAAAAAAATATTCCTGCAGAAAACAACTTTAACTGACATAAATTTCAACTAACCTTACAATCATAACTTAATGAATTGCTTCTCATTCAGTTATTAATAGCACTAACTCCTACAATATATGTGTACTTTGGGGGTTATTTAACCTCTTTACTCCATAGATACACATTTTTTAATGTATTTGCAAACAGAGTAGACCCAGATAAGACAGCTCCTGTAACAGCCGTCTGATCTGGGTCTGCTTTGTTTGCTTATGAAATTATATTGATCTGATTCTAGTTTCTGCAATTGACAATAATTCTCTTGTTCTAAATGATATTACAAATATCAAGCTAATCAACATTCATACATACATTATTTCTTAGATGAATATTCATGGAGTAAAAGGGTTATGAATAGTTAAGGGTTATTTAACTGCTCTATGTTTATTCCAAATTTAGACACCTGCTGAATATTCATGGACAAATAGCTATTCATGGACAAATAGCTATAACGAAATATGGAAGATGGAAAATTGCAGCCATTTAGAAAGTAAAGAAACATATCTTTCAAATTCCATTAGCAAACAGAGCAGACTGTTTGGGTCTGATCTGGGTCTTCTCTGTTTGCAAATGCATGAAAACACGTTTATACCATATGAAAATGTAGGATTTCAAAATATCCTGAGCTGCTCAATTACCAGCATAATTTTCATCTATTGTTTACACAAGGCCCATTAGCCCTTTCTTTCTTCTACATTTATCCCAAATTTCAATACCTACTGAATATTCATGGACAAAACAGTTATAATGAAATATGGAAGGTGGAACATTGTAGCCATTTGAGAAAGGAAAGAAACATATACTATGTATATCAAATTCCATTAGCAAACAGAACAGACCCTGATCAGACGGCTTCTATAGAAGCCGTCTGATCTGGGTCTATTACGTTTGAAGATGTATGAAAAGGTGTTTAAATATGAAGGAAAGGGTTAAGTGATGATTAAAAGTGGTCAACAACAGCATCTGAACATGAGAATTACTTCGTTAGTACACAACTAATCTGATTTTAAAAAGCAGGTAGACTCAGATCAGATGGCTCTTGTAGGAGCTGTCTGATCAGGGTCTGCTCTGTTTGCTTATGAAATAATATAGTTCTGATTCTACAGTTTCTGAAAAGGTCAAAGGTTCCATTGTTTAGCTATCATTATAAAACTGTGGTCAATAAATATTCATGAGGTGATAGAATTTTGTATAATTATTCAAAGGGGAAAGGGTTATGCAAAAATGATTATGATACAAATGTTTCAGAATATTAACAAACATACTTTCAGATTTAGTAACTTGAATTAAACCAAAATTTAAATTCTAAGACAAACCTTTGACTGAACCACCGACGCCTTTTTAGCCTGCAGCTGTGATTTCATCAACTTGTAATTGGATGACCATCCAGCTAAAATAAACAATGAAATGTTTAGATAGTTTTTTGTTCTCTTTAGACAGTTTTTGTTCTTTTTGTAAAAAGCATAGACAAGAATCATTAGATAAGTGTGTTAAACAAGAGGGCCATGATGGAGCTGATATGGCTCACCAGACAATCAGAGAGAAGATTTTCAAAGTTTTCCCTATGTTTCTATAAAACAAGAGCTGTCTGCAGACAGCGTGCTCCACTTTCTTTAGTGCTGGATAGTGTAGTGGAAGTCTAAGTCAGAAAGGGGAGATAACAACAGCAAAATTAATTTAAGGGTTACCTACCCTTGTGAAATGGGTCCCCCTTGTAATAGTTAATATGTATACCAAAGATGAACCAAATATCTTGGACAGTTTCTGAGACATGGACCTGCAACTTAACCAACAATGAAAATTCTAAGTCGAAAAAGGGGCATAACTATGGCAAAATTAATTTAGGGTTATCTACCCTTGTGAAATGGATTCCCCTTGTGATAGTAAACATACATACCAAATACGAACCAAATATTTTTGATGGTTTCTGAGAAAAGGACCTTAACAAACAGGTGCTGGATAGTGTAGTTGAAGACTAAGTCAGAAAGGGGAGATAACAACAGCAAAATTAATTTAAGGGTTACCTACCCTTGTGAAATGGGTCCCCCTTGTAATAGTTAATATGTATACCAAAGATGAACCAAATATCTTGGACAGTTTCTGAGACATGGACCTGAACATAAAACTTAACCAACAATGAAAATTCTAAGTCGAAAAAGGGGCATAACTATGGCAAAATTAATTTTAGGGTTACCTACCCTTGTGAAATGGGTTTCCCTTGTCATAGTTAACATACATACCAAATATGAACCAAATATCTTTGATTGTTTCTGAGAAAAGGACCTTAACAAAAAGGTTAACCAACGCCGACGCCGACGAGAGGGTCATGACAATAGCTCCACTTTTTGAAAAAGTGGAGCTAACAACCCATATGAGCAGTGTCACAGACAGACAGATGGTTTCTTTTATCGGGTTTTATGTTGTTGTAACAGTATTTCAATCATATCACAACGTCCAGCTAATTACAGGTGGAGGAAGACCCCAGAAGTTTTTCTGTGCACGGAACAAACTGCATTGTTTGGTGCACAGAAGAACATCCAGGTAGAACCACTGACCTACTGCAAGCCAGCTGGAAGGCTTCCTCACATGAAAATTTCAAATGCCCAGAAAGGGATTCGAACCCGCAGCAGTGAGGGGCTAAGCGATCGTCAGTCGAAGACTGACCACCACTCAGCCACAGAGGCCCCCTGCAGACAGAAAGACAGGCTCAGATCCCCAAATGTCACCCTGCTAAAGCAGGTGACACAAAAAGTCATTTCCAAGCCGCTGATCCTGCTGTACTCTCCTGGTTTATAGTCCATTATCCCTTTACTCCATAAATATATGCTTTTGTATGCTTTTGCATTTTTCAGAGTAGACTCAGATCAGTTCCTGTGGGAGTCATCTGATCAGAGTCTGCTCTATTTGCTTATGAACTAACATAGATATGGTTCTAGTTTCTGCTGCCATTATAAAATTATTCTAATTAATTTTCATGATGGCATTATGTCTTACATGAATATTCATGAGGTAAAGGATATTCATTGACTTTGTATTGAATTTTTTTGGTGAGATTTATAGGTATGACGGATATACATAACTTCCATACAGATCCTCAAGAACATATCAGTATTCTTCAACAAACTAACACAGCTTGTCTTGTTTTGATGCCATACCTGTAATACTGTTATGTATGTACAGATCTGATGTGAAATACATGTACCAATATGAAAATGTATGACTTCGAAAGTTCTCAAACAGGTCACTTACCAACAACAGCCTGGCCTCGTCCCGTCTCCTCCTGGTCAATATCAAGATCATCGTACAATGACATGGCTGATATTCAAGCCTGAAAGAGGAAAAATTATTACGGTACATGCACAAGGTCATTGTGGTGAGTTTGTGCTAGAACGCCACTGTTTCTTTACTTATCACCGTAAAAAGATTTCACCCGATCCCCATTTGTAACTTTTTTTCAAATTTTAACCAGCACCTTCACATAAGCATCAATTAATCTATAATGGAGTGAAGACATAATTATACAGGGTGATGGTCGTTTCGTCGACCTTCCCGTTCGTCAACCTTATTTTATATAGTAGACTCAAAAGATGTTTCGTCTACCTTATAATTACCGGTACATAGGGATTATGTTTTCACACCTATGCCGCGGCTATGTATTTGATGTAAGGTTTTCAATTAGGCATGTGTCGGAAATTATCGCAAACTGCCAAATCAAGATCATATTATATTTGATATGAACGGGAAGGTCGACAAAACGACCATAAATCCATGTATGCTAGCTTCCTATGGGATTCGTGCTTTCCTATCAACTCGTGGATTGTGTTTACAATCACATAGATTTCTCAAAACAGAGTTCATTTCCGTGACCCAGTTTTTTGTCAATAACCTATTTGAAAAGGGCTTTTTAATATGTGGACATTTCTGCAGACCCTTGCTTGGACCTTTTTTGGGCCATAATCTACGAAAACATTTAACTCGATGCTATTTATCTGCAATTTTGGAAAACGCCATTAAGTCATCAATGGTTATGTTTATTTTGTATAATCATTTATTTCAAATTAATCATTGTTACGAATTTTTGTCGGACCGAATTTAGTCCTGCAAAAAGTCCCAGAACATGAATTTTCTTGCCCAGAAATGCTACTTTAATACTGACTAATTAAAGCCCACGAATCAACAGGAAATAGGTCAAGATTTTGTAGCAGCCAACTCGGCCTATTTAGCAAGTAACATTAACATAGTGGATGATTTTTATCTGAAAATTTATTAGTTCAAGATAAATAAATGTTTTAAAATATTACTATGCAATGAAAAATAGACTTGGAAGGCACAACTGTCATACTGATTACTCATACGATAATTTAAAATTTAAGGACCACAAATCACCAGGTCAGGAATATAGCATACATGTACATACATGTATTCCCGTGGAACCAGTAATGATGCACTTAGGGGCAGTATTGGAATTTGCATAAAACATGATAGATAAATAAAATTTTGAATATGCATATATTCAAGGGGAATTACTTCTATTTATATTTAAAACTATAAGTGGTTAGTTAATAAAGCAAAACAAGAGGGCCAGAATGGCCCTGACATCGCTCACCAGACAATCAGAGGAGAAGATTTTCAAAGTTTTCACATATGTTTCTATTGAAAACTTAACACCCCAGGGGCGGTGCCAATTTTGACCCCAGGGACACAATTTATATAACTTTTGTAGAGGACCTGAACATGATGCTGAAAGAATGTAGTGAAAGAATGGATAGAGCATAGACCACTGGAACTTGTATTAATTCTTTGGATGCTAGAGGCGGATTCTCCCACCACTAATGACCTATGCAAACAGTTTGGATCCAGATCAGGGCCCACATAATGTGGGGCCTGATCTGATATCCAAATTGTTTGTAAATGAGACTGAACTTCTGAAAAACTTAGAAAGTGTGTAGTGGGATTCTCCCACCACTAATGACCTATGCAAACAGTTTGGATCCAGATCAGGGCCAATATAATGTGGGGCCTGATCTGATATCCAAACTGTTTGTCAATGAGACTGAACTTCTGAAAAACTTAGAAAGAAATTGTGTAGTACGGATAACTTATGAATATGCTGCAGACAACCATTTAGCAGATGACAAAATTACCCAGCATGCAAAGAGTTAAGCTGAAATTCACAACAGATATGCTCTATATTGATATCTGGTAGCTTAATGCAGGGCATAGGTATGAAAAAAAGCTTTAAGAGTGTTCTGCATATTAAGAACTATCCACAGTTTTCTCAATCTTAAATGAGTGTGTGTTATTTCTCTAAACACAATTTCTACTCTACTGATCAGGCTAAGGGTGATTATATAAGAACTCACACTGACTGGTCTCAGCTCTGCAGGCTGATATATTAAGGAGAAACCTTTAGACTGTCGTTTCTGTCTATACACACAGGGCAGGGCCAATTTTAACCCAAGAACTATGATACTTATAAAACCCATTAAGTTATGCTAAGTAAATCTATACACCAAATATCTACGCTCTGGGACATGTAGTTTCTGACAAGAATACTTTTAAAGTTTTTCCTATGCATAACTAGTGATCCTATGGGCTGTTTAAGTAGTCAGCTTCAAAAAACTGGCAATCCCTGGGGTGGGACCAATTTTTACCCTAGGGGCATAATTTATATAACTTTTGTAGAAGCCCTGAAGTTGAAGCTATGTGCCAAATATGAAAGCTGAGGACCTTCTAGTTTTAGAGGAGATGATGTTCAAAGTTTTCACAATATGTTTCTATTGAAAACTGGAAACCCCTGGGGCAGGGCCAATTTTGACCCCAGGGGTATAATTTATATAACTTTTGTAGAGGACCAACAGATGATGCTATGTGCCAAAGATAAAAGCTGAGAACCCTGTAGATTCAGAGGAGAAGATTTTTAAAGGTTCAAATTGTTGACGACTGACGACGGACGATGCACGCCGACGGACGACGGACATCAGGCAATCACAAAAGCTCACCCTGAGCACTTTGTGTGGTGAGCTAAAAAAAGTGAAAATTATGAAAGAAAAATTTGCCCTGAATGACTGGTACAGGCTAAAACGGGAACCAGTAATGACGCAGTTAGTAAACAAGTCAATAAAATCAATGTATGCAACCTTATCATCGGGAAATTACTTTTCATTTGTTTGGTTGGCTATGCTTCAGAGTTTAAATGCAACATACGTCTCAAATTTATCTAAATTTATAGCAATAAAATGACAAATTCCAAAAATAAAAATAAAACCATTCCAACCACTGCCATTTGTTACATTGAAGAGATGATAATTTACAGATTAGCTTAATTTGGTCTATTTTTCAAAATATCATACATCACATCCAGATGTGTGACTCCATGGAACGACCTACCAGAAGATAAAGTGAAGTCAAAGACTGTAAATAGTTTTAAAAGTGGACTAAATGACTATTGGAAACGCAAACCCAACAAGTTCAAATATGACTTCTAATTACTACTACATGTATATTCATGCGCACACACAACAAACGTATTCAAGATTGGTCACGACAAGTGGAAACACTTAAAATTGACCTGTAAACTACAGGTAAACATAACCTAAACTACATAGTGCATCAACCCTCTTTTATATTTCAATTATTCTTTTTAAAATATTATGATGAAAATACAGATTATATTAAGCAAACTATTTATTCTGAAGTTAACCCCTTCCTTGTTCTATATTTAGTCCAAATTTTGATATATACTGATCATTCATAACAAAAAAGTTATGATAAAATATTGAAGGTGGAACAGTGTTCATACACATCATACACTTCGTACACAAGCAAAGAAACATATCTATCAAATTCTATTAGCAATTTCTGATCAGGGTCGACTCTGTTTGCAAATGCGTGAAAACACCTTTATATGAGGGGAATGTTTAAATTACTGCATGTGCCTGATTTATGGTTTAGTTAATGCAAATCAATTAATAGCATGTGTGTGTCTTTCGGTAGGTGTGATAATCAAATCAAAGGTATAACCCATGTTTGTTTGATAATCCAATTAGACACACGACCACTGTTTCAGTTGATTCGGTCTAGCAAGTGTCACTAATACTTTAGCACTGATTGAATTATGGACAAAATTATTAATGATAGCTGTATTTGATTGGATTATCACCTTAAATTTGGTGAAAATGATCAACTCTTATCTGGTTTACATTGTATGCATAGGACAAAATTTATGTACTCTATTTAGTTACTGGGTATACTAATTGTACGTCACACATATACGTGTTACTGGGGTTTAAATGGTTAAAATAGCCTTTCCTACAGCACAGGATTTAGGCATCATGATCATAATTTCATGTAACAACAACAATAATAATGATTGTAATATTGTCATCATATTTACCATTTAAGATTTCAATAAAATAAAAGACGGTATAAAATTTATAAATGAAATAAATGATTGCACTCGCCATTAAAACAAGTACACTAAAATCTATCAAATAAATATTATTATTAATTATCAATAAATAACATTTATGACATTATATTACCAACAAATTTGTGTCACAATTTATATCACTTCCAAATAAATAATGGCTAAATCACGTCACGGTAATAAACAGTTTGACGAAACCACTACCACTTTTGTTCATAAAGTCCAGTTTGACGAACCGGTAGTTTGAAACTTTGACGAAACCACCATAATCCCAAGGATTTCCCTCATCAGACAAATAAATATAAAGATACGATTTAAATTGGGTGGACACGAGCAGTACTGCTCAAGAAGGACGATCAACGTACAGGCAGGTAAGTTACATCTGAAAGAAGCTGTGCATCAAAATCACTTTTCCAAGTAACGCAGTGTTGAATTTCTTGAATTCACACACTTTTCTCGCCGGAAGTCACTAAACGGTGATTGTATACAAAATAATTTTTCGTAAATTTCATCATAGATGGTAGTGAATAGTTCCTACCATCACTGCCCCCGTAAATACTAACCGAAATCGCATTCGCATCTTCTCTAGCAGTTATTTCATTTCCTAAATTATCTTATTTAATAATGATTTAGTTGATTTTTGGTTATATTCTGACTAATGAACGAGATCATTGCTGAATTAGTTTTTTACCTGAGAAACTGTACATTACCACAATTCTTCATCTCGCGAGAACAAGCGAGATTCTGTCTTTCCGTAATTTCCCAACCATGGGTCAGTATTTTCTTAAACACGTGGTGACTAAAACAATTGCTACTGAATTTAATTAGACCCTGTTTGGTGGCAAATTCTTTTAGAATTATGATAAATCAAGATTTTGTCCTCCTTCGTATATAAATATATCGGTGATTGGACGAAACGTGTCTATTTGTATACCGAGTAGCGAGCCCGGGTGCTGGTGGTTTCGCCAAGCTACCGTTTCGTCTTAGCTTTGTGTAGTGGTGTAGTCGAAATAGGATGTGACCACTTGTTTCGCCAAGCTGGTATTACATGTTAGGGGCCGTCTGTCCAGGGTCTCTGTTTGCTTATAGAATAAACTGGACATCGGATCATTTGATTCTTCACTTCAGTGTCTGCTATGACCAGAATCTCCTGTGCTCATTTGCCTTTATAAAAAAAGCAGCCAATTGAAAGTTTTATTATATATATCCAGTTTGATAATCCACTTTCAGACCTTTACTCTATGTTTACTCAATATATTTTGTTAATCAAACTGGTAGGGCAGTGTTGGAGCCAGGATTTAAAAAGATGAGGAGCTTCCTTTTTAGAAACTGGGATTTTGTACGGAAATCTGCGGACATCTTCGGCCAAGTGCTGAATGACTCGGGAGTCTCGGATTCTATTTTGGAACAATGCTTTGAATATTAATTAGGTTATCACATGTACAATGGCTGACACTGGTTGTTGATCTACATATAAATCAAATGTTTATTTTTTATATGTGGTTATCACATGTATGTACAATGGCTGACACTGGTTGTTGATCTACATATAAATCAAATGTTTATTTTTGATATGTAAATTTGAATCTTACGACAGATTCTGGCCAATAGCAAACGCTGTTCCTTTGGTTTCCGTAGGAATTCTTCTATTTTTTTCGACACAAACAACCATTTACTAACCATACTGTTTAGTGTTAAATAAGTGTTAAGGTACGTAGATTCCGATTCTCAAGTTAGTTTGAAACGCAAAATTTGCGGAAAGTTGCACAGCATATATCTTTCAACAACTCGGTACAGCATCTTTGACACTTGAATTTTGGCTGATTTTGGTTATAGGAAGGGTACCTAGATCCCCCAAAGTAGTCGCTGATTTTTTTTTTAGATATTGTTATTTAATTCTTTTTTTACAGCAGACACATTTTTACCGTATTCATTTCATTTTACTATTTATAGAGGTTGTGGGCATGGGATTAAAGTCGGACCGGGACAGGCAAACATTACTTTACTCTACGAGTTTTTAATTTTCATTTGTGAGTCGTGTTTTAATGTTTTATCATCAGCGCAATTAATTAACAGTGTAGTCGGGGAAAATCTGTAGATCTTTGGTAGTTTTATGCATATGTTCTCTGCTAAGGCTTGACATGTTGCCATGACTGATGAGCATCTAGTAAAAAGAACTCTTACTACTGGTACCTCAATTTTTGGAACAGTTGCTGCCATAGTCGTAGTAAAAGGGCTCATCCTGGACTAGATATCTAAAACTTTTAAAAGAGGCTTATCAGAATTCAACTGTTATCTGTTTTCAATAGTAGTGAATATCGTATGATATTCCCCACTTTTGACAAGGATTCAATGCAAACTTAAATGGCAAATCTTGCTAGGATGTAGTTTTTGTCCATCACTTACCAGCTGTATGAATTACTTAGAAGTTAGAACAAGAGAAAAAGAATGTGTATCAGATTGAGATTATTATTAATCTGAATATTGCAAATAAGTATAATTTCATTTGAATATTTCAGGTAAGCCAAGAGGTATCCGTACTGCACGTAAATACGTTGACCATCGCCGTGATCAGAGATGGCACGACAATGATTACAAAAAGGCTCACTTGCCATCTAGGTGGGTCAAGCCTTTCCAAGGAGCTTCCCATGCCAAGGGCATCGTTCTAGAAAAAGTGTAAGTTTCAACAAGTTCATATATTGCTATATACAGCAAGCTTATAGATAGCAAATATTCCATTCTTTGGTGGCATTTATGATGATCTTTGCCAACACTGGATCTAGATGAGAATCTAAGTAACTCTGTGATTCATCAGAAGCCAAACTGTATGTATGTATATATGTTTGAAAAGGTATGGAAGAAAATCAAAAGATGTTAAAACCAAATAAAACTGGGAATTGAAATTTACTAGAGTTTGCAATTGCTTGAAAACCATATAAGTTCAGGAGTCTTTTCGGAAGATTTTATTCTGAACTGTCATAATTGCTTTGTCACAAAATCATTAAAAAGTCTGTGTCACATTTGCATGAGCATTCTTGTTCAGAATGGCTAACTGAAGTGTTATTATGTAGTGAACTCACTTTCCCCCCACTTTTGCCACCCCCACCCCCCCTCTGGATGCTTCTTGCAGGATTCACGCCTTTTTCTGGTTCTACACAGGTCCGTTAAAAGGACCCATTCCAAAGCAAATTTTTGATTAAAATGCTAACAAAAATGCAAAATAAGTTAAAAATGGGACTAAAAATGCTTTCCAAATCATTGAGTTTTATGCGCAAAAATTTCCCAATTATTGAAATGCATTTTTCCAAAATTCCTCTAGAGACAAAGGGAAGTTAAAGGAACCAACTGTAGTATATTGTTCCTGAAAATAGTGAAATAATTTTTGCTGAAGTCAGTGGTATACATTTTATTTCCTGTCAGTTAAGAATCTTGGTTTTGCCTTGTTTGTCGTTTAATATGAGATAAATATTGTAACATTAATTTAAATTAGTGAACAGCTTTTACATGTGAATTAAAAGTAATTTTCTCTTCGTTTCAGTGGTGTTGAAGCCAAACAGCCAAACTCTGCCATCAGGAAATGTGTCAGGGTCCAGTTGATCAAGAACGGCAAAAAGATCACAGCCTTTGTCCCCAATGACGGTTGTCTAAACTACATTGAGGTAAGACTTCCAAAGTTATCTCGAATAGTAAAGACCACAGCCTTTTCCCCAATGACAGTTGTCTAAACTACATTGAGGTAAGGCTTCCGAAGTTGTTATACCCTACACAGGCAAAGTTATCTTGGATAGTAAAGATGACAGCCTTTGTCCCCAATGACAGTTGTCTAAACTATATTGAGGTAAGGCTTCAGAAGTTGTTATACCCTACACAACAAAGTTTCACGGGGTATATAGTTTTTGACTGGTTCGTCCGTCCGTCAGTTTGTGTATTATAATACATTGTTGCTCATCTAGCACTTTCATTTCTTGACTTATTATCTCAAATTTGCTTTAAAAATTGTCATGAATAAAAGTCAGATTTTCAGAGGAATCTGTCATGGGGAACCACTTTTTTTTCTCTGACAATGTGGCGGCATAGGGTATGTGAGCTAGTTAAGTTCTTTAATCTTGAGTATTAATGATCACAGCCTTTGTCCCCAGTGATAATTTATGTAAAGTATCCAAAGTTATCTTGAGTAGTGAAGATCCCAGCCTTTGTCCCCATTGATAATTGTCTAAACTAGTAAACTACATTGAGGTAAGGCTTCCAAAGTTACCTTGAGTAGTAAAGATCATTGTCTTTGTCCCCCATGACAGTTGTCTAAACAACATTCCAAAGTCACATAAATGTCAACTACTGTTAACCCTTTCCTTCATATAATCTTTTTTCTTGTCTTTGCAACCAGAGTAAACCCAGATCTGTGTTTGCTGTTTGCCTATGAAAATATATAGATCTGATTCTACACCAAGACGAAAAATCCTTTGTTAATAATAGTTAATTTTAGATACTTAAGTGGTTGCTTAATGCAGGGTGAAAGTCATGCAGAAAGCTCCAAGACCGATATTTATACTACATTTAACGTCCAGTTTATTGTACTTGTCATGATGTAGGTACTTGGCTGTTAGCCCTTTCAAAGGGACTACATGTATTCCCAAATTCGAAAAGGTCATACAATGAATATTCAGGGTAATTTTTTAAGAAAACCTGTAATATGACAAACTGTAGATCCTGAAGAGAGGGCTCATCTGGGTTTACTCTGTACAGGCCTTTAATAGCACGTGTTCCACACTGAAAAAGTGTTAATGAATGATGCCTTTCCTGTCATACTATTTGTTGGAGACCTGTAGCAGCATTAACCTATTCTCTGTTGAATATTTATATAAGAAATAATGATACCATGAATATTTATTATCTGAATATTAAAATGGCCTATGTACACATGAATTGTTTTAAATGGTAGAAACTGTAGTGAGATCTGTCATAATTCATAAGCGAACCAAACAGACCCTGATCAGATGGCTTCTACAGGAGGCAAGGTGTGAAAATGTGTTTTAATATATGAAGGAAATGTTAAGTAATTTTTATGCTCCCCACTTCTATTAAGCAGTGGTGATAGATTCTACTCTTGACCTTCTATCTGTCAGTCAATACATTGTATTGTCTTTTCATCAGTCAATATATGCATTTGCAGACTGAGATATGGTTACGTAGAGCACTCAGGCCATATGATACCATACATGTAGCTAGTTAGCTACATAGTTGTACACAAGGCCTCACTATTGTATGGACACAATTCCTATTTTGTGCATAAAGAGAGTAACAAAGATTTGTAGAAGCACAGGGTTGCTTTTAATTTCTTGTTAACCTTAATCTTGCTTTTGACAAAAGGGTTTTGTTTTTTCAGGAAAATGACGAGGTTTTGGTTGCTGGTTTCGGACGAAAGGGACACGCCGTCGGTGATATTCCCGGTGTACGTTTCAAGATTGTCAAAGTGGCCAATGTCTCGCTATTGGCTCTGTTTAAGGGAAAGAAGGAGCGACCGAGGTCTTAAATGTACATTATTGCAAAATAAACCTTGTCATTAGCCTTGTGTTGAAATTTGTTGACACCTGGATTTGTGATGCCTCTGTTTCTAAAAGAGAGAGGGCATTTAAATTCACCCTTGTCCGTCAGTCCCAGTCTGTCACACTCTTTTATGTAGAGCTTAATCCTTTCCCTGTTGAATAATCATGTAAGAACTAAGAAATGATACAGTGAATATTTAGTAGCTCAAATGAGCGTTTGTAATCTTCAGGCATCTGTCTGTCCATCAACAATTGTTTTGAAACATCTCTGACACCACAGGGTAGAATCATTAGAATGTAGCCAACATTACATAATTGATCTCGGTATCTTGCTTTATCAAAATTGCTAAAATAATCTGGATCCATGTATTAGAAGTTTTTTAAAAGTCCTCCAAAACCGGTGGTCCAATTTGAATGATATTTGGTAGTATGGCCATCTTGTCTCCATTTACCTGTGATGGTTGTGACTATCTAGTGGTTTCGCAGGTGAGCAATATAGGGCTCAGACTGATCACATGGCTCCTACTGGAGCCGTCTGATCTTGGTCTACTGTATTTGGAAAGGCGTTGAGGAGTGAAAAGACATTTATATGAAGGAAAGAGTTTACTTTCAAATCAATTCGGCCTCAAGCTGCGACGTCGTGAAAGTGGTTCTACACATGTGGGAGACGGGAAACTCGTCTGTTGTTTCACATTGAAAACGGTCTATATTATGCGAGAAATAAAAATCATAACCAAGGTAATGATAAAAAATGCATTCCCACTAATAAACAAATGCATACACAGCAACGTCATTTATATAAAGTTCACATTGTTGAGGACTATTAATCCTTTTCTCCATTAATATGCCTTTGCAAACAGTAGACCCAGATCAGATGGCCCCTGATCAGGGTTTGCTAATATAGATCTACAGTTTCTGCCATTGCTAAAAAAATATGTCCATGTGCAATTAATCTAATATTCACGATGTCATCAATTCTTGCATAAATATTCATGGAGTAAAGTGTTAAAGGCTAATAGGTAAATGTTTGAAGAATCATTGTAAATTTGAAACCTATATACACTTCGGTGAAATGCGAACAATCTTTGCATTCATAATGAAAAATTATTACCAATGCTTATATTTGATTTGTATCAAGTGACTTTTTGAAAATAAGGAGGGGCCATTAATTAGGGCAACTGCCAGATTGTAATGCTATTCAAAGTGCATCATTTGCCTAATCAAACATTTTGGTACCAAGTTTCATTGGCAACCAGCCAGTACCTAGATATGGTTCCAGGCCAAAACATCCCATATTTTATGAAAGTATCAAAGGACTGTGACTGCTATAAATAGGTGAATTGTCATGGTGATTGGCCGACAATTTACCTGGGGTGACCCTGTTCTTCCATTTTTTTCCAAACACGGTAAAGTAAGAGGTCCACACTGTATGAGACAACCCTTTTCCTCATGAATATTGACAGACTAGTAGTATTTCATCAACAAACGGGACATACCCTATCAGATGGCTCCTTTAGGAATGGTCTGTCTGATCTGGGTCTGCAGTTTGCCAAAGCATTTATATGAGGGAAAGGGTTAACCCTTCATATAAACTCCTTTAAATGCATTGTGTTTCTAGAGGAACCGTCTGATCAGGGTCTGTCCCGTTTGCTTATGGAATTTGATAGATATGTTTCTTTAGTTTCTAAAATGGCTACAATGTTCCACCTTCCGTATTTCACTTAACTATTTTGTCCATGAATATTCAGTAGATATGGAAAATTGGAATAAGTATAGAACAGGGAAAGGGTTAACAAAGAAATGCAAGACTACTATGGACGAGATACATTTATACAGAAACTGTTCAGTTTGGATTTAACTCTTCTCCAAATGAATATTCATGGAAGACACATTAACTATAATTGGCCTGAACTTTTGTAATGGAATAACATAGACAAGACAATTTTTGGCCATGACAGAAACTTTGATCAGGTCCATATTATTCCATAAGCTAATGGGACAGAATTTAATCAAATGGAGCTCTCTGATCTGGATCTACTCTGTTTCCAAATGCATAAATATGCATCTGTATCAAAGTATTAATATGCCTCAAATTTACCGAATTAACCCTTTCAACACATAGTAACCCTTTTTTGCAAAAAATGATGGATTCAATTAAAAAAGCTTGCGATAGGTCGGTGGTTCTACCTGGATCTTCTGTGAACGAAATAATGCAATTTGTTCCATGCGCGGAAGAGCCTATGGGCTCTTTCTCCACCTGTAATTTGCTGGACGTCATGATGTGACTGAAATACTGTTAAAACGACGTAAAACTCAATAGTGTGGAGAGCGTTACAGGGAATGGGATTTACATTTGTATTAATAAACCCCATTGCAGATAATTGCAGCCCTTAGGGAGCTTTCTGCATGACTTTCACCCAGCATTAAGCTGCTACCTGTCTTAAAGATCCATGTATTAGTGCCGCTTTGAACATCAGGTTTACGGTTTAGAGTAGTTTTACTGTATGTATAAGCAGAGTAGACTCATCAGACCTCTCCTACAGAAGCTGTTTTAGCTGGATGTACCTTAACTCATTCCCTCCTACTGATGCATTTTTGTGTCTCTGTAAAGCATATGCTCTATCACAATATGCTAAAACGGCTAAAACTGCTGCATGGAATTTCAAACAACTCACTGCGGAAATTTCAAAGAGTGCAAAACACAGCAGCCCGCATCATAACCAGAACTCCTCGATATAATCATATCACGCCGGTTCTGAAGGAACTTCACTGGCTTCCGGTTCAACATCGGATTGAATTCAAAATTCTGACTCTTACGTATAAAGCCATGCACAATGAATCTCCCAAGTACATTGTCGACATGCTTGACGTATACAGGCCGCGCAGAGAGTTAAGGTCAGCAAGTAGATCATTGTCGTTGGTCGTGCCAAAAAGTCGTAAGGTAAAATACGGTGAGAGAAGTGTCATGCATGCAGCTCCGAAACTTTGGAATGCTCTACCTTCAGGCATTAGAGACGCAAGGTCACTGGCATGTTTCAAAAGGTGTCTGAAAACGCATTTTTTCAACATTTGTTACTAGGACAGTTTTGTTTAGAATAGGAATGGCTTTCAGCCAACCTATTAAGCTAACAGGTTACCCAATAGTCATGTACAGTGGCAACTAAGCTAAGGATAGGAATGGCTTTCAGTCAACCTATTAAGCTAACAGTTGACCCAGTAGTCATGTACAGTGGCAACTGAGTTCAGGATAGGAATGGCTTTCAGCCAACCTATCAAGCTAACAGTTGACCCAATAGTCATATAAATGGAATGATTTTCAGTCAGCCCATTTATTCTAATTTATGATATTGATGAGCATGGCTTTCAGTCAACTTGTCTGTATCAAGTTTGTTAATATAGATTATTCTAATTTGTGATATCGATGAGCATGGCTTTCAGTCAACTTGTCTGTATCAAGTTTTGTTAATACAGAGTATTCTAATTTGTGATATTGATGAGCATGGCTTTCAGTCAACTTGTCTGTATGAAGTTTGTTAATACAGTTTATGCTATTCCTTGCGGATAGTGATTTCATATCTATTGTATATCTTTTGCATATCTTTCACTGACCGGATGGAAAATCATGTACATGTAGTTCCTTCCGGCTAGCGATTTCATATATATTGTACATCTTTCATTGTCTGGATAGATAATCATGCGGATCGTTTCCGGCTAGTGATTTCATCCATGTGAAGCGCTTTTGAATGCACATATCCAGTGTGAAAAGAGCGCTATATAAATGTGGTATAATAATAATAATAATAATAAAATTCTAAAATTCTCCTTTTCTATAGTTAATGTTCCTTTTCGGTAGATTTATTCAAAGAGGTTGGGTCTAAAAATAGTGTAGGAGGAAATGAGTTAATTACCGTAAGTATTCACACCCAGTCTCTCACTAACCCCCCCCCCCCCCCCCCCCCCCCCCCCCCCCCATTACACCAGTGAGCTAAGTTGGGCCAATATGACAATTTCCCTGTTCTATATTCAAAATGTTAACACCCACTGAATAAAATAGTTACATGTATAATGTAAGCCTAATATGGAAGGTAGAACATTGTAGCCATTTTAGCAACTAAAATAGATCTATCGAATTCCATTAGCAAACAGCAGACCCTGATCAGACGGCTCTTATAGGAGCCGTCTGATCTGGGTCTACGCTGAAAATGCATGAAAACACGTATGTATGAAGGTAGGGGTTAAATCAGATTGACATAGGAACAGATAGTGTAGACCCTGATCAGATGTCTGCTGAGGGAGCCATTTAATCTGAATCTAAAATATTTGCTTAACCCTTTACTCCATGAATATTCATGTAAGAAAGAATGACATCATAGATATTGATTAGACAAATTGTTATAATAGCACATGGACACGAAGTTTTTTTGCCATGGCAAAAAAATAGAATCATATCTATAGCATTCAACAGAGCAGACCCTGATCAGACAGCTCCTAAAGCAGGCATCCAATCTGGGTCTACTATAAAATCTGAAGGGAGGTGATCCCCCGAGAGCAAAATTTGCAACACAAAAAGAGAAAATTGCAGACTCGGTGTTATTGAGTCTGTTCATGAACAGTAATTGAAAGTGCAACACTGCTCACGCCCCCTCGCAAAGCGGTATTCAATTTTCAGAACAAGTACTGAAATTAATGATCTCGAAGGATCAGAAGGTATAACAACACTGAGATTGTTTGCAAAGGCGTAGAAATGAGTAAAGTTTGTCTACTTACGGTAATATGGTGACAAAGGCATGAAATGGTGAGATTTATCTGTTTGCAAAGTCTTGAATTGGTAGGATTATCTGTCTGCAAAGGCATAGAATGGTGGGATTATCTGTCTGCAAAGTCTTAAAATGATAGAATCATCTGTTTGCAAAGGCATAGAATGGTGGGATTTATCTGTCTGCAAAGTCTTGAAATGGTGGGATTATCTGTTTGCAAATGCATGAAATGGTGGGATTATCTGTTTGCATAGGTAGGAAATGGCGATATTATCTGTCTGCAAAGTCTTGCATTGGTGGGATTATCTGTTTGCAAAGTCTTGAAATGGTGGGATTATCTGTCTGCAAAGGCATGAAATGGTGGGATTTTCTGTTTGCAATGGCATGAAATGGTGGGATTATGTCTGCTGTCTTGAAATGGTTGGATTTATCTGTCTGCAAAGTCTCGAAATGGTGGGATTATCTGTCTGCAAAGGCATGAAATAGTGGGATTATCTGTTTGCAGTCTTGAAATGGTGGGGTTATCTGTTTCCAAAGGCATGAAATGGTGGGTTTATCTGTTTGCAAAGTCTTGAAAATGGTGGGATGATTGGTTTGCAAAAGCATAAAATGGTGGAATTATCTGTTTGCAAAGTCTTAAAAATGGTGGGATAATTTGTTTGCAAAGGCATATAATGGTGGGATTATCTGTCTGCAAAGGTATGAAATAGTGGGATTATGTCTGCAAAGTCTTGAAATGGTTGGATAATCAGTTTGCAAAGGCATAAAATGGTGGGATTATCTGTCTGCAAAGGCATGAAATGGGAGAATCTGTTTGCAAACTCTTGTAATGGTGGAATTATCTGTCTGCAAAGGCATGAAATGGTGATTATCTGTTTGCAAAGTCTTGAAATTATAGGATTATTTGTTTGCAAAGGCAAGAAGTGATGGGATTATCTGTTTGCAACGTCTTGAAATGGTGGAATTATCTATTTGCAAAGGCATAAAATGGTGGGATTATCCGTTTGCAAAGGCATAGATATTGGGAGTATCTGTTTGCAAAGTCTTGAAACGGTGATATTTTCTGTTTGCAAAGGCATGAAATGGTGGGATTATGTTTGCAAAGTGTTGAAATGGTGGGATTATCTGTTTGCATAGGCATGCAATGGTGGGATTATCTGTTTGAAAAGTCTTAAAATGGTGGGATAATCTATTTGTAAAGGCATGAAATGGCGAGATTATCCGTTTGCAAAGGCATGAAATGGTGGGGGTATCTGTTTCAAAGTCTTGCAAATGTGGGATTATCTGTTTGCAAAGTCTTGAAATGGTGGGATTATCTGTGTGTAAAGTCTTGAAATGGTGGGATTATCTGTTTGCAAAGGCTTGAAATGGTGGAATGATGTTTGCAAAGGCTTGGAATGGTGGTAGTATCTGTTTGCAAAGGCATGAAATGGTGGGATTATCTGTTTGCAAGGGCATAGAATGATAGGATTATCTGTTGGCGAAGGCTCTAAAATGGTGGGATTATCTGTATGCGAAGTCTTGAAATGATATGATTATCTGTTTGCAAAGGCATGAAATGCAAAGGCATGAAATGATAGAATCATCTGTTTGCAAAGGCATGAAATGGTAGTATTATCTGTTTGCAAAGGCATGAAATGATAGAATTAAAATGGTGGGATTATCTTTTTGCGAAGTCTTGAAACGATAGGGTTATCTGTTAGCAAAGTCATAAATTGTGGGATTATATGTTTGCAAAGGCATAAAATGGTGGGGTTTATCTGTTTGGAAAGGCATGAAATAGTGGGATAGCTGTTTGCAAAGGAAAGAAATGGTGGGAGTATCTGTCTGCAAATACTTGAAATGGTGGGATTATCTGTTTGCAAAGGAAAGAAATGGTGGTATTTTCTATTTGCAAAGGCTTGAAATGGTGGGATTATCTGTTTGCAAAGGCTTGAAATGGTGGGATTATCTGTTTGCAAAGGAAAGAAATGGTGGGATTATCTGTTCGCAAAGGAAAGAAATATCTGTTTGCAAAGGCTATTTACACTGTTTGTCTTTTAGGGTGGGGATGGAATAAGTGTGAGGTTGGGCGCCCATAAACCGGTTTAACCCCCCAGTGACTTTTGTCACTGACCGTTCCAAGGCGGTACTTCCATCTTCCCCCTATTGTATGTTTGTTTTGTCTTTGTGCGTCTCTTGATGTTTTTATAGTTATGTACATTTGCTGTTTCCTTGTGTTGCTGTTCGGGCGACTGTTTGTTCTGTATGTGGTGTTTCCTGCATGACTCATTTTTGTACTTTGAAATGGTGGGATTATCTGTTTGCAAAGGCTTGAAATGGTGGGATTATCTGTTTGCAAAGGAAAGAAATGGTGGGATTATCTGTTCGCAAAGGAAAGAAATGGTGGGATTATCTGTTTGCAAAGGAAATAAATGGTGGGATTATCTGTTTGCAAAGGCTTGAAATGGTGGGATTTTCTATTTGCAAAGGAAAGAAATGGTGGGATTATCTGTTTGCAAAGGCTTGAAATGGTGGTATTTTCTATTTGCAAAGGATAGAAATGGTGGTATTTTCTATTTGCAAAGGAAAGAAATGGTGGGATTATCTGTCTGCAAATGCTTGAAATGGTGGGATTATCTGTTTGCAAAGGAAAGAAATGGTGGGATTATCTGTTCGCAAAGGAAATAAATATATGTTTGCAAAGGCTATTTACACTGTTTGCCTTTTAGGGTGGGGATGGAATAAGTGTGAGGTTGGGCGCCCATAAACCGGTTTAACCCCCCAGTGACTTTTGTCACTGACCGTTCCAAGGCGGTACTTCCATCTTCCCCCTATTGTATGTTTGTTTTGTCTTTGTGCGTCTCTTGATGTTTTTTTTATAGTTATGTACATTTGCTGTTTCCTTGTGTTGCTGTTCGGGCGACTGTTTGTTCTGTATGTGGTGTTTCCTGCATGACTCATTTTTGTACTTTTGAAATGGTGGGATTATCTGTTTGCAAAGGCTTGAAATGGTGGGATTATCTGTTTGCAAAGGAAAGAAATGGTGGGATTATCTGTTCGCAAAGGAAAGAAATGGTGGGATTATCTGTTTGCAAAGGCTTGAAATGGTGGGATTTTCTATTTGCAAAGGATAGAAATGGTGGTATTTTCTGTTTGCAAATGAAAGAAATGGTGGGATTATCTGTCTGCAAAGGCTTGAAATGGTGGGATTATCTGTTTGCAAAGGAAATAAATGGTGGGATTATCTGTTCGCAAAGGAAAGAAATGGTGGGATTATCTGTTTGCAAAGGAAAGAAATGGTGGGATTATCTGTTTGCAAAGGCTTGAAATGGTGGGATTTTCTATTTGCAAAGGAAAGAAATGGTGGTATTTTCTATTTGAAAAGGAAAGAAATGGTGGGATTATCTGTCTGCAAAGGCTTGAAATGGTGGGATTATCTGTTTGCAAAGGAAATAAATGGTGGGATTATCTGTTTGCAAAGGCTTGAAATGGTGGTATTTTCTATTTGAAAAGGATTGAAATGGTGGTATTTTCTGTTTGAAAAGGAAAGAAATGGTGGGATTATCTGTCTGCAAAGGCTTGAAATGGTGGTATTTTCTATTTGCAAAGGAAAGAAATGGTGGGATTATCTGTCTGCAAAGGCTTGAAATGGTGGGATTATTTGGTTGCAAAGGCTTGAAATGGTGGGATTATCTGTTTGCAAAAGCTTGAAAGGGTGGTATTACTTGTTTGCAAAGGCTTGAAATGGTGGGATTATCTGTCTGCAAAGGTTTAAAATGGTGGTATTATCTGTTTGCAAAGGCATGAAATGGTGGTATTACTTGTTTGCAAAGACTTGAAATGGTGGTATTATCTGTCTGCAAATTCTTGAAATGGTGGCATTACTTGTTTGCAAAGGCTTGAAATGGTGGGATTATCTGTTTGCAAAGGCTTGAAAGGCTGGTATTACTTGTTTGCAAAGGCTTGAAAGGGTGATATTACTTGTTTGCAAAGGCATGTAATTGTGAGATTATCTATTTGCAATGGCTTGAAATAGTGAGATTATCAGTTTGCAAAGTCTTGAAATGGTGAGATTATCAAGCAAATTGAAAATCAGAACAAAATTTGCAAATAAAAGCATATCATTTATTGTTTACATTCAGATGACAAATGTACAGAGAGATGATAAAATATAAAACTATATAAATGGCACAAATGCATGTCAAGAAAAGAACACTTGTATCAAAAACATGTTATATTAAAAGCTAGTGTAAATTTGTAAAAAATCAAAATTGCTAAAAAACAGCTGCATATTTATGCATTAACCCCTTGAATGCTGTACTTTCAAAGTGGACTGGTCCACCAGCATGATCGATGAGTCTATTCAGGATGAAAGATCGATGAGTCTATTCAGGATGAAACGGCATAATATGCCAGAAGATTTTGAATTACAAACAGTGCAGATCCTGATCAGAGCCCTCTGATCTGGGTCTACATTGTTTGCATATTGCTGGTATACCTGTTACCCACACTCAAAGGGTTAAATAGAATGGTTTAAATGTAGAAAAATGACCAACATAATCAGCAGTAGAAAACATTTGGCTGCATAATTTTCGTTTTAGTAGAAACATGGCCAGGTTCCAAGTTGCAATTCCATAAAATGGATTGTAAGGTACTGATGCACCAGCCTCTCAATACTGATTCTTTTAAAATAGGTATTTTAGTAATATTCAGAGAGGGTTTATTTGACAAAACAATGTTGACCAAATTCACAGATCTCCTACAAGAGATCTCTGATCAGAATCTACACCATTTACAAATAATTAAATTTGGCATCCACAATAAGACAGTGCCTTCACTCCCATTGTACATTTAAACAATTATGATATAATCTGATTCTACAAATTTCAACCCTATTCCTGAATCACAACCTGCCTGACATCAGCAAACAACTGGGAACTAAATAAGTAACTTGGTGTTTGATGAAGATCCAAGCCCTTTGACACTATCAACATCATATTGTCCCAAAGCACTGTATGAAGCAAACGACAGTAAACATCTTGCAGTAGTAGTCATGCAGAGAGTAAAAACTCGCTAAGGTTTTACACTTAACTTCAATGAATATTCATATAAGAAATATAATACACCATCAATATTAAATGGATTGGTTTTTCTAATGGTATATGAACAGGAATATTTGGCCAAGATAGAAAATGTAGAATCCGATCTACTGTATTTTATTTTATAACCAAACGGAGCAGACCCTATCAGATGGTTCCTACAGGAGCCGTCTGATCTGGGTCTACTCAGTTTGCAGTCGTTAAAATGCATAGCTATGGAGGAAAAGGTTAAACAGAGTGAAAAGGATTTTAGATGTTATACATGTACTTCATTTATAATAAATAATATAACACCATATGCTCTGGTATGTATGTCAAAATGAAGGCACAACTGTTACTCAATATTTTGGCACTTGTTTAATTGGTAAACAAAATTAAGCACTTGCGATTGGCAGTATTACAAGCTACAGGAAACAATAATCTCAGGAATTAGATTCCTTGATACATTACTACATAATACACAATGATGACAAAGTTTTCCTAACAACAGTATAATCTATAAAACCAATGTTTGGGTTTGACACTAGCTTTCATACATCTTTCTATTATTTTTATTTTTACAAAAGACTATTTACTGAAATACAGGAAAACAAAATATGATTTAACTGAAATACAGAAACTTTCTGATCTGGGTCTACTGTTTGCAGAGAAAGGTGGTAATGAGGAAAAGGGTACAGTTTGATCGTTAAAGGAAAGATTTTTCGGTAAATGAGCAGTGCCCAAGTATTTTTAGGGATCAGCCAACATTGAAGACCCAAACATACTTTGCAATGCCAAAAAGGTATCTTTCATGGCAGAACTCAGTTGCAAATTAATGAAGCATAGTCCATACCAGCATTCACACTAAAATACAACAAAATGCTTCAACATGGTAAGATTTAAATCACACAAACAGGCAAGAATAACTACACCAGAATTACATAACAGTAATATTTTGCTACAATCTACAAAATTAAATAAAACCTTGAAACTGTTCTCATACTGTATTAACCCATTCTCTCAGATCCTAGTTTTAGACCCAACCTCTTTAAATAAATCTACAGAAAAGGAGCATTAAATAGAGAAAAGGATTTTCTTTAGATTTTTGTAGTTCCGAAACCATTGTGATAAATAGAGCATTTGCTCCTTAGGAGCAAATGCTCTACTTATCACAATGGTTGCAAAAAGTGACTTTATCAGAGGCGTAGAAAGGCGTACTTATGGAGGAAAGGGTTAAGTTATTAACCCTTTCCCTCATTCAAACACTTTTTAAAGACTTTGCAAACAATGTAGACCCAGATCAGACACCTCCTGTAGGAACCATCTGATCAGGGTCTGCTCCGATTGTTTATTAAATCATACCAGACTTGACCCTACAATTTCTACCAATACCAAACATTCATGTGTATACCGTATATGTCATTGTAAACGAGCTGAAATATTCCTGATGTCATTATTTTCTACATGAATATTCAACAGGAAAAGGGTTAAACGACAACTACATGCATCAACATTGACCACCCATACAGACCTTATACACACATTTAATTGTACTTTGGTTTGTATAAATTCAGTGAGATTGCCATAAACATATATTCCTTACAGTGACAATTTTTCATATTCATGTTTTCCTTCATATATTTACCTCTATTCCTCAAAGTGACAATTGGCATCTGTCAGAGGGATAATTACATATATTCCTTTCAGTGACAATTGCCACCAGAGGAATATTTAGATACATATATATATATTCCTTTCAGTGACAACTGCCACCTGAGGATGCAAATCTGGTAAGGCAAACAAAAGAACCGCAATACTGATGATAATGCTGATGTTCTTCCCAAATACTTTATTTTTCAAAACAACATGACTCTAGCCATGCTAGATTTATGACCCTTACTTAGATTATGAAACTTGAGATACGGTAAATACACGACAGTTAACCGATACCCTCATAGGCTATTATAAGACTCAACCTCTTTGAATAAATCTGCTGAAAAGGAGTATTTACTAGAAACAGCACAGCGTGTGGGTGCCGACACTTGTCTGTTGAGACATTAGTCCATAAAGGGGCATAATTTTTTACAAAAAAGTCTTAGAGAGTTATGACCCTAGGTCAGATTGTAGCCCTTGTGACGGTGAACAAGTGTGTGAAATTTCATAAGATTTGCATGAATAGTAAAGAACTAATAACCAACATTAAAGTTGCTGGACGACGACAACGCTGGAGTTAGTATGAGGGAATGGGTCAAACAAATAAAAAACATTTGTACAATATTACAATGCACAGTTCTCTGGAAATTATTTGGTCATTTTCAACAAGTTCGATTATCTTTGGGGTTTGATTAACCTCTAGCCTGTTGTGGGTGGATGAGTGAAAACCTATACAAACAGTTTGGATCTAGCAATGTTTGTCACACAAATCAGCAGTTAAACTTTGGTAAGGTGTTTGTACCCACAATCAACGGCTCAGCATGCAAACAGAGTTTTCAGATGAAATGCTGGATATCTCAGCAGGTTATAAGTCTGAGATCATTCTCAAGTATCTGTTTGGTCAGATGCTTGAGAATGATTTTAGACTCCAGCAAAAAGTTTTATAACCCCTGGCCTGGATCCAAACTGTTTAACACTCACATTGTATTTTTGATAAAAAATGTAAAAAACATTGTAGCATTTCAGCAGATGAAAATTACTTAGTACTAAAAAGGTAAAGGTAAAATATTGCAAAACAGAAGTAATGCTGACATTGTGCTTGGATATTCCTTCATTACCGTCATCCTCCATTAACCCTTTCCCTGTTCAATATTCATGTAAGAAATAATGACATCATGAATATTTATTAACTGAATTTTATAACTGCATATGTGTACAGAATTTTTGTTTTGGTATTGGTAGAAACTGTAGAATCAGATCTATATTCTTCCATAAGCAAACAGCAGACCCTGGTCAGACAGCTCCTACTGGAGCCGTCTGATCTGGGTTTACTCTGTTTGCAAAGGCATGAAAAGGTATTTGTTATGTAAGAAATATTGACATTATGAACGTTTATTACATTCTTTTTCATAATGGAGTATGACTACAAACAGTTATGGTGATGGCATAAACTGTACAATTACAACTGTATTATTTCGTACGACTGAGAAGACCTTGATCAGACAGTTTCTGCAGGAGCCATCTACTCTGGGTATAATCTTTTTGCAAAGGTGTTAAAAGGCTGACATATGGAGTACAGGGTTCACTGTATATTAATTGAAACAGATTAACTGATATATAAGTTTGGAATCTCATCACTTAAGGTTCGATCGATTATACATATCATAAATATATTCATGAGAATCACAACATACATTTAAAAAAAATTAAATTTCCACAATCTTTCCAATTATCACACACATTCACAAACACTACTATGTGTACAACACATCAAATTATTTACAAGTTATTAAAACTATAAATAGTTGATTGAAAGTGTCCTGTATGTCTGGATTTCACCTGAATCTAGATGTAATCATTCTTTAACCCTTTCCCTCATATAAATGCTTTTTCATGCCTTTTCAAACAGAGTTGACCCACATCAGACGACTCCTATTGGAGCTATCTGATCAGAGTCTACTGTTTGTTTATGAAACTAATGAAACTGGAACTACCACAAAGGTGATGAATACCCCAGTGCAGTAGCCTTGATCCCAAATAAAAAATATAGTAAAAGTTCAAGGGCAGATAATTCTGCAATGCCTGGTGCTAAGCACATGAAAACTGCATCTTGCACATATGCTATTTGTGGTTATTATGTATGGCAAGTATGAATTCAATAACTTTCAATTGTTATATGCCAAACTGACAAAGATTACTCAAAGTTGAAAGATGATTCTGCAATGGATGTGCTTAACATATGAAAATTGTGTCTTGCACATCTACTATTCATGGTTATTAGGTATGCCAAATATAAATTCAATAACTTCCAAATTGAAGGAGGAGTTAGCGACACCAACTTTTTAAGTTTAAATGCAAACCAACCGCTGGACAGTCTGCCAGCCTGACTGACTGACCGACTAGCCACCAGTATACCCACTCAAATTTTGTTTGCCGGGGTATAATTAAATAGATCTGATTCTTCAGTGTCTGAAATGGTCAGTAATTTGTTTGTTCATCGGCCATTATAATAAATAAGTAGCAAATATTCATAGAGTCATGAATTATTGTATAAATATTCACGAGGGAAAGGGTTAATACAGTAAAACCTCTCTATAACGGCCACTAAATCGTGTTAATTAGTTGGTATTTAGGGAAGGTGGCTGCTTAAAGCAAGGTGAAACTAAAACAGAACGCTCCTATAGGAGCGTTCTGCTTTACTTTCACTTTGCTTTAAGCAGCCACATGCCTTTGACACAAAATACTTGATGTAATTTAGTGGCCGTTATAGAGAGGCTTTACTGTACTGCCTTAGTTTACGACTCTTTGCAGTGAACATACAAATCCCTGGCACCAAGGTAATATATCTTATTCATCTGATGTTTGCACAAGTAATACAGCTAAAATCCCTTTGTAATGTGATAAAACACTCATGGTCCATGTCCTAACAAACCCACAGGTTTTCTAACTCTCATACTAATTCACCGGCTTGATCTACATCAATGCTTTTCTGAAGTGGAGTTGTGTCCCCTGACAATTGGTCATCTCCCCCTGTTGTAGTAAACTTGTGGATTTCGTCAGCGGTTTGTCGGAATGTTGGCCTTGCTTCAGGATCTTGGTTCCAACATTTTAGCATCAGCTCATATCTGAAATAAAAATTTCCAAAAAGCCATGTAATATTAGAATAATATTAGGTGCCTCATGGTACAGTGGACCCTGCATATAATGAATAAATATGGAGGCTGATAAGAGCATCTCACCTGTCTTAACCCTTCCCTGTTCAATATTCACATAAGATATAATGACAACATGAATATTAGCTCAATTTTAATCATGTAAACTTTTCAAGCAAATTGTTTGCTTTGACAAAAACCACAGAATCTGACAGATCTATATCATGTCTAAAGCAAATAGAGCAGACCCTGATCAAACGACTCCTACAGGAGGTATCAGATCTGGGTCTACTCTGTTTGCAAATACATGAAAAGGCGTTTATATGAGGGAAAGGGTTAACAGTATTTCAATCATATCGCGACATCCTTATGTTGAATCTGATAAATGACCGGACGTGCATTTTGATCAGATGCAGCATTTGGAAGCAAACCCATGTCTACATTTCACACATTTCATTTGCTACAATGAATCAGTAACTGTTTCTGATTATGTACGAAGATCGAAAGAGTGATTAATCTATATTAAATCATCACTAATGAAAGTTCACATAAAGTTTTACAAGGTTATTGTTTTCCAAATCTACAAAATTCAGAAAATGTGTTACTTTAAGAGCATTATGGAATGTTTCCACAGAATACAAATGCTCTCATGATGGGCATTTCTGGACCGAAAAATTTATTACTTAACCCCTTACCTAAGGAATATTTATGTAAGAAATATGGCAAATAAACACAGGAATTTTTGCAATGGCAGTTCTATATTATTCTTTAAGCAACAGAATAAATCCTACAATAACTGCCTGATCTGGGTCTACACTGTGATCTAGGTCTACTCTGTTTGCAAGAGTGTGTTTCTATCAGGTAAAGGGTCAATGCCACACACTTCAAAGAAATCTCAAAATAGTTACATAGTTTCTGGACACTGCCTGGGCTTCTTCATTCTATTGCCTTTCTCCAAGTACTCTAGCAGATTAGCATTTTCCACATCCGGGTATGGAGTTACTCCCCTTGTCAACAGTTCCCAGAGTGAAATACCATACGACCACTGTACAAAGAGACAAAATGCATTACTTTAGTAATAATGTAATTTTTCAACATGGCTCAAACATAAAAATCTTATAATGTATCAGCATCCTGAAATATTCAGCATAAATCAAAACAATTCAAAACTGTATTTGAAGAAAAGAAATCAAAGTAATATCATAAATGTCATGCTAAACAGCAGCTTTCTAATATTTTGTCTGATTGGTTTTATTTAACCCTTTACACCATGAACATGGCCATTCTATGCCATTCCAACAATACTATGTCACTTTAAATGATTGGTTGGCCATCAACTGTAAATACCGAATTTCAAAGATGAAATGGTCCATCTTTGTTTTTAGCCTTTACTTCATGAATGTTCATCTTAGAAATAATGACACCATGAATATTAATTACTGTAAAACAGGTTATATTTGCGTCATGATTATTTCGCGCAAATGTGATTTTGTATTAATTCGAGTCATGATGATTTCGCTACGGCATCCATCTCGCTAAATTAACATAACAGAAATAGATTTGTATAAAACTCTGCCGAACGCTGTAAAAAGGGCAAGGATAAATTTCTGCCGAATGTATGTAACTGCCGTCGGCAAATTAGGGGTTATCAATCGATAATTTATAGCATGCGTTAAGGCCTGTTTTCACCAGTATTCAATTTTGTAATTGTTTTGAGAACATTACCCAAAACTTGGATGTATGGTACAGCGTGACACACCGGTCTACTGATGAAATGGTGGAAATGTAAGCATCAAAGTTACTACTCATTTATTACTTCGGGGTCTTATTTGGATTGAACCTGTCTGCAAAAGAAATGGTTATCACAATTTGTCCATTATGAGGCTAAAGGTTAAATCAGTGCCCCTTTTGAAACTTGGATGGTAAACGTGTGAAAACAAATTGACAAGTTTGTGTATATGTGTTGATCTGTTAAACGCTGCTTGGCATAAGCCGGTATTCAATAGTCAAAATGAGTGAATTGTTTTTCACAAACACATAGATTCAAACCTGTTTCAAAAGTCCGTAATTGTACAAAAACAACCAGATGTTAGCTACGACAATTTACCACTTGCCGTACATGTATACATGTATGTATATAAGAGTTACTTCCATTTCACGGAGATCAATGAAGAAGAGAAACATTCTTCCATTTTCCGGTCTGTATTTTTTATTTAAACACTTTTTTGTTTACTAAACAAACTATATATGGAAGCAATACACTTCATCCAACATTTGGGTTGCACAAAGAATTTTATTAATGCAGAAAACACATGGACTACGACGTGATAAATCTGACCATATTCCGGATATACCGATTTCTGACGTTATGTTACTGATTTATTAGCGAAAATATTGAATTTGCGGGGCAACGCATTCGCGAATTAGTGCGAAATATATATTATCGCTAATAAAACCTGTTTTACAGTAGATGCATTTTTAACCCATTACCTCAAAGGCTATCTATAGATCCTACTTCTTTGAATAATCTAACGAAAAGGAGCAATAACTAGTGAAAAGGAATACACATATTATAAAATTGTGTAGTTTTGAAACCATTGATAGAGCATTTGCTCCTATGGAGCAAATGCTCTAATTATCACAATGGTTTCAGAATGTGCTTTTTACAGAGGTGTCAAAAGGCGTCAATATGAGGGAAAGGGTTAATGGCATTATGAACACAAGAAGTTTTGACTATGGCTAAGATTGTTGAACCTGATCTATATTATTTCATAAGCAAAGTAATGCTGAAATTTCTCTTGCATATTTCTTTATTACTTTCATCCTTCATTAAGCTACCAGCTGTCTAAAAGTCAGGTTTTAACCTTTTTACTCTATGAATATTCATGAAAGAAATAATGACATCATGAACATAAATTAGAGTTTTTATTATGGAAAATCAATGTAGAAATGTTTGGTCACAGTATAAGACTACAGGATCTGTGTATTATAGCATACAGGAGCCATCTGATCTGTGTCTACTCTGTTTGCAAAGGTGTTAAAAAGTGAATCTATGGAGTAAATGATTAACCCGTTCCTCCATTAGGCTATGTTTAGACCCAACCACTTTGAATAAATCTACCGAAAAGGACCATTAACTAGAGAAAAGGAATTTGTTTAAGAATTTTTCTTAGTTTTGAAACCATTGTGATAAATAGAGCATTTGCTCCTATAGGAGCAAATGCTCTATTTATCACAAAGGTTTCAACAGGTGATTGATTTTACAAAGGCGTAGAAAGGTGTATTTAAGGAAGAAAGGGTTAAAAAGTCACATGCAGTATGGAAGGAGGAATTTGAAGAATAAACAGTGCAGACCCTGATCAGCAAGCTCTTCTAAGTGCCCTATTATATTGACATACCAATGCCACAATCAAAGAGCTAGACGTTCTAAGTGTTAATTGACACTTACCATGTCAGACTTAGACGTAAAGGTGACTGACTCTACTGCCTCTGGTGCAGCCCATTTGACTAGTACTTTCAGTTTGTCATCCTCCTTGAAGTAGGTTTCCTTGTTGAACAATTCCTTGGTGAGACCATAATCACACACTTGTACTGTCTTCTGGTCTGTTATCCTATAAACATACATTCACAAATGTCAAAACGAGATTTTCTTCAATTCAATATTTCCCTTTACCTCACAGAAACACCTTTTCACACCATTGCAAACAGAGCAGACCCAAATCAGATGACTCCTGTAAGATCCATCTGATCAGGGTCTGCCTTGTTAGCTTATAGCATAATATAGACATGATTCTACAGTTTCTGCCATGGTTATATATTCTCTTCTTCATAATGTCATTATAACCAGAGGGCCATGGTGGCCCTATATGGCTCACCTGGGAAATGTAGCACTAGACAGAGATGAACTAGTCAAAACCATCTCTGGAAAATGAAGATAAGAGACCCATATTAGTTTTAATTTGTTCATGTGAAGATTATTCACTTTGTTCAAAAAGCATGGTAGTCACATTTAATTCTCAACATGGTCATCATACGACTATTCCTACCAAATTCCATTCAAATTGGACCACTGGTTTTGAAGAAGAAGATTTTTAAAGGTTTTCTACAATGTATACAGTTGAGTTATATAAGGAAATCTAGCAACACCCCTGGCAGTCATGTTTTTTAATATATCCACATGATAAATTTTGATAAAGGGTCACCAGACTACTATTCCTAACAAATACCATTCAAATTGGACCATCGGTTTTGGAGAAGATGATTTTTAAAGGTTTTCTACAATGTATACAGTTGAGTTATATAAGGAAATCTAGCAACACCCCTGGCAGTCATGTTTTTTAATATATCCACATGATAAATTTTGATAAAGGGTCACCAGACTACTATTCCTAACAAATACCATTCAAATTGGACCATCGGTTTTGGAGAAGATGATTTTTAAAGGTTTTCTATACATTTGAGTTATATGAAGAAATGTCATAAGCAAACACAGCAACAATGTTCTGCTATTTTGTCAATGAATATTCAGTAGGTGTTGAACTTTTTGAATAAATATAGAACAGGGAAAGTGAACAGTGAAGTTGAGCTGATACAAGTAAGTTGGAACAAAAACAACAGCACCATTAAAGGTGAGAAGCAAAGTCACTCACTGTCTCATCATATACATGTACATTTATAAACAAAAGGTAAGATTCTGCTTCAAGCTACTGTGGTCAGTTGATACTTACAGGCAGTTTCTGAGGGCCAGGTTGCCATGTACAATATGGACACTCTCTAAGTAGGCCATGGCTTCAGCTACTTGTGTACCAAAGTCCAGTAACTCTAGCACTGTCAAATTCTGTAGAAAAAAGAAAAGCAATGTAAACATCATTAGGTTTTCAGATACCTGCACAAGTAAAATTCACAGTTTAGTGTGGTAAACAAGTGCACTGTCAATTGCAGTGTAGACCCAGACCAGAGAGCTCATAGAGGAGCCCCCTGATCAGGGTCTGTCAATTGCAAACAGTTTAGACCCAGATCAGAGAGCTCATAGAGGAGCCCCCTGATCAGGGTCTGTCAATTGCAAACAGTGTAGACCCAGATCAGAGAGCTCATAGGAGCCCCCTGATCAGGGTCTGTCAATTGCAAAGTGTAGACCCAGATCAGAGAGTTCCTAGAGGAGCCCCCTGATCAGGGTCTGTACTCTTTATCATTCAAAATCCTCTAGCAAATTTACACCTTTTATACTGAATGAACTTTATAGTTAAACACTGATGGGTCATTCCACTTTGAATATTCAGCATAACACAACAGAGTAGACTCTGATCAGATGGCTTCTAGAGGAGTTATCTAATCTGGGTCAAATCTGTTTTGAAAGGCATAATAAAAGGTGTATTTAGTGAGTGAAAGGTTAAACAAGTTTCTCTATAGCAACGCAACTCCACCTATAGTATCTCTTGGGCATCATATTTAGAAACAGCCAAAGGGTAAAATAAGTCAGCAGCTAATAATGACTGGCAGACAGTGATGACTAAAAGTAATCTATCTACTTTGTGTCCAGTTTAGAGGGGTTTACTGTACTATGTGTCTCACACTCTCATTGGCACACAGTAGTAAAACTGCAATTATAACTTACTGGAGTACAGTAGATGTGAAATTACAAGGTGAATGCAACTTTAACAAGAGCCTAACCTGATGCAATGTTCACATGTGGCTACTGGTCTGGGTCTATCCCTTTACTCCATACATACGCCTTTCTATGCGTTTACAAACAGAGAAGAGTCAGACTAGACGGCGCATGCTCCTGCAGGGGTAGTCTCATCAGGGTTTGCTCTGTTTGCTTATGATATAACCCTTTCCCTGTTCTATGTTCATTCCAAATTTCAATACCTACTGAATATTCATGGACAAAACAGTTATAATGGAATATGGAAGGTGGAATATTGTAACCATTTTAGAAAGTTAAAGAAACAGATCTTTGAAATTCTATAAGCAAACAGAGTAGACCCTGATCAGACAGCTCCTCTAGGAGCCATCTGATCTGGGTCTACTCTGTTTGCAAATGCGTGAAAGCACGTTTACATGAGGGAAAGGGATAATATAGATATGATTCTACAGATTTTGCCATGGCCATGTGCTATTATAACAATTGATCTAGTTAATATTCATGGTGTCAATATTTCTTACATGAATAGTCATGGAGTAAAGAGATATTACCACACATTTACAAATCACTTTGTTTCCAATTATGTACTAATAACACAAGCCTTACCCTATTTGAGTCCCTGACATATGATTTGAGGTCCCCATTTTGTGCATATGGTGTAACAATCATAGGGTCATCTGAATGGGTTACACAGATCCCTACAATAGGGGCAACGCCTGTATGCTGGAGATCCTTGTATACTGTGACTGTCTGTAAGAATGCTGATACACTGTCACTGTCTGTCTGTGTGCCTACGATGAAAAGTTCAAACAATAGTTTTAGAGAAATAGAAATAAACTGCAGCTATGTTACCCTATGTAGCTTCATATATACACCTTTTAATGTCTTTTGCAAACAGAGTAGACCAAGATCAGACAGTTTCTGTAGGAGCTGTCTCATCATGGTCTGCGCTATTTGCTTATGGAATAATATAAATCTGATTAAACAGTATTTGGCATAGCTTAACATTTCCTGTTTTCATTGGCCATTATAAATATTCACCAATCTAATATTCATGATGTCATTATTTCTCACATGGATGTTTATGGGGGTAAAGGTTATGCTAAGTGTCTCTAAATAAAGGACATTTCCATACAGTGTGGAGCCAGGGTCTGCACTGTTTGCTTCACAAATTATTTTTGAAAGGTCATACTGTCCTATAGGAGCTGTATGATCAGAGGATGCTGTTTGCTTATGGAATAATATACAGTAAAACCTGTCCTAAGCGGCCATCAAAACAAGTTCTAATTATGGGTCTGTATGCCAGGTAGTAGCTTAATGCAGGTCAAAAGTAATGCAGAAAGCTCCTATAGGAGCTTTCTGCGTTACTTTTGTCCTCCATTAACCAACCACCTGTTTATTAAGACTCCGATATTCAATAAACGAATGGCCACTTAGGACAGGATTTACTGTAGATATTATTTTGCAATTTTTATCATAGCAGCCAAAAATTCCATTTATATATTGATTATGCCATTATAAAAAGATCAGCCGACTTAATATTCAGTCATTATCTTTCACATGCATATTTATTAAATAATGAACTAAATCAGTTTTTTAGAGTGTGAGTCTCAGAACTTAGATAAATCTGTATATTTTCAAAACATAAAGATACAGTAGCAAACTGACTGTAAGTTAACCCTTTCCTCCATAGGCTATTTTTAGACCCAACCTCTTTGAATGAATCTACCCAAAAGGGCATTTTACTAGAGAAAAGTAAAAATTCAGAATTTTGTAGTTTAATACAATTGTGATAAATAGAGCATTTGCTCCAATAGGAGCAACTGCTCTATTTATCACAATGGTTCCAAGAAGTGGTTATTACAGAGGCATAGAAATGTGTATTTATGGAGGAAAGGGCTAAACCTTTCCCTCACATAAACACTTTTTCAAGCCTTTGCAAACACAGCAGACCCATATCAGAAGACTACTGTAGAAGCCATCTGATCAGGGTCTGCTTTGTCTGCTTATGTCATGATATAGATATGATTCTACAGTTTTTGTAAAAGCAAAAAGTAACAAGATTCAGCAAGTAAATATTCATGATGATGCCATGAAAAAAATAAAGCAATTGGTCTGGGTCTGAACTGTTTCTCATTATGTGATTCAAATGTATTGTGACTGAAGACTCTGGCTCACCTTGAAGTGATTTAACAGCTACATCAGTAGAGTTCTCCTCGTCTGTCTTGCTGTATGTGGCCTTGTATGTAATGCCAAAATTACCTGTAAAAAACAAAAACAATGTCTTCATATTAAGCCTTTACTCCATATATATGTAAATCTTTTTTTGCAAACAGAGTAGATCCTGATCAGAAGGCTGCTATAGGAGCCATCTGATCAGGGTCTGCTCTGTTTGCCTCTAGAAAATACAGATCTGATTCTAGTTTCTGAAATGGCCAAACATCCCATTATTTTTCGATTATTATAAAAAGTCAGTTAATCCATTACCTCATAGGCTATTTTAGATCCAAACACTTTGAATAAATCTACAGGAGCCATCCTATCTGGGTAAGCTGTTTGTTTATGAAATTATATAGTTCTGAGTCTACTTCTTATATGAATATCCACGAGGTAAATGGTAAACAACATAGATCCTAATTAGACAAAACTACTTAACCCATTACCTAATAGGCTATTCTTAGATACAACCTCTTTGAATAAATCTACCAAAAAGGAGCATTAACTAGAGAAAAGGAACATTTTTAGAACTTTTTTTGCTCGAAACCATGGTGATAAATAGAGCATTTGCTCCTATAGGAGCAAATGCTCTATTTATCACAATGGTTTCACAAAATGACTTTTACAGAGTCGTCAAAAGTCGTCAATATCAGGCAATGGGTTAAATGCTGCAGCTGATACACCTATACACAGTTTGAGGAGGAAAAATAGTGTTAACCCTTTAATCATTTAACCCATTCCATCTTCTATGTTAATTCAAAATTTTGATTAACTACTGAATATTCAAGGACAATATTATAGTTATAACGAATTATGGAAGGTGGTAAATTGTAGCCATATTAGAAAGTAAAGAAACAGATCTTTCAAATTCAGTTTATAGCAAACAGAGCAGACCCTGATCAGAGGGTTCCTATAGGAGCCATCTGATCTGAGTCTACTCTGTTTGCAAATGCATGAAAACACATTTATATGAAGGAAAGGGTTAAGAAACAATGACATCATAAATAATTATTGACTGAATATCTAAAATGTAAAAGTTTCAAGGTAATGTTTTGCTTTAGCAAAAACCTTAATCAGATCTACATCATGCCATAAGCAAATGGAGCAGACCTTGTTCAGACATCTCCTACAGGGTCTACTCTGTTAACAAAGCATTTATATGATGGTAAGGGTTAAATAGATTCATCAGGATAGCTTATCACTTCAACCCTTTCCCTCATATAAACATATTTTTACGCATTTATATTTTCCTATAGGAGCAGTCTGATCAGGATCTGCTCTGTTTGCTAGTGAAATTTAAAATATCCGTTCCTTTACTTCCTAAAATGGTTACAATGTTCCACCTTCTATATTTCATTTTACTGTTTTGTCCATGAATATTCAGTAGGTGTTGAAACTTGGAATAGGCACAGAACAGGGAAAGGGTTAACTAAACTTTCCCGATTTTATATTCAGAATACTTACTGAAACGAAAAGGGATAGGGATTAGAACAAAAAGACAGGGAAAAAAGATGGGGGAAAAGACAAAAGGTATGGCTGTTCTCATGGTATTGACACAGCTATGCAACTACACCACTCTTAGACAAGAGTGTTCAGAGGAACACATGTGTCACCTGCTCGCTGCTGACACAAAAACTTATTGTTAATGTGAAAAAGGGGAATAACTAAACAATATTGATGCTAGAGTTGTGGCCCTTGTGCATGAAACTTCCTCACATCATGCTTGTCCCATGTGTGAAATTTGAAAGCTCTATAATGATTAGTTTAGAAATGACAGCCAAAAAAAGAAAGTTTGACAGACAGACGGACTGACAGACATACAGACAACGGAAAAGTGATCCCTAAGTGACACACTGCCTCTCGGCAGGTGACACAAAAAGCCTAAGTGCACTCAAAGGACAACAGTTACTAAATATTTCAGGAAATAAGGAAAGTGTTATCATAATAAAAAGATTAGCAGAATATTCGAATCCACAAATCAAACTCTACACATTTGCTGTAATTACCTTTGCCCAGGAGATCTCCAATATCCAGACGTTTTCGTGAGATCAGGAACTGGCTAACGTTGTGTCGTATAGCATCATCATCAATTTTACCGAGCAATTCTTCTATATAGGGGGCAGTGTCTGTAAAAAAAAAAAGGAACTAGAGGTTTTTGTCACAAAAACGGATGTCTCCCCTCTAATAAAAACAATATGTAAAGGGAAATCACTAAAAATGTTATGGACTTTATGATTGATACTTCCCCTCATTATTCGCTTTCCACACCACATTTTTCAAGAGGAAAATGATAACAGCTAATAACTCTAAAAATATTGACACCAGAGTTATGGCCCTTGTGCACGACACTTACTTTCATCATGCCCTCTCCATAAATGAAATGTCATTCCAATAGCATCAGTCGAACAGGAGTTATTGATCCGACAAAAAAATGTAACAAAGGGCAATAACTCCAAAAGTATTGAAGCCAGAGTTATGGCCCTTGTTCATGACACTTTCTCTCATCATGCTCTTTCCATGTATGAAGTTTCAATACAATGGCAAGAGCCATGTAGGAGTTATCATCCGGACAAGAAAGCGTTAAACAAATGTACAAGGGTCAATAACTCTCAATTTATTGAAGCCAGAATTAAGGACCTTATGTATGACACTTTCTCTTATCATGATCTTTCCATGTATGAAGTTTCACTCCAATGGCATGTGCCATATAGGAGTTATCATCCTGACAAAAAATTGTGATTTTTTAACAAAAGGCAATAACTCCAATATTAGTGAAACAAGAGTTATGGACCTTAAGCATGACACTTTCTCTTATCATGATCTTTCCATGTATGAAGTTTCAATCCAATGGCATGAGCCATATAGGAGTTATCGTCCGGACAAAAAATTATGAAAAAACATTACAAGGGCAATAACTCCATTATTAGTGAAGCCAGAGTTATGGACCTTGTGTATGACACTTCCTCTTGTCATGATCTTTCCATATATGAAGTTTCAATCCAATAGCATGAGCCATATAGGAGTTATCGTCCGGACAAAAAATTGTGAATTTTTTTTTACAAGGGCAATAACTCCATTATTAGTGAAGCCAGAGTTATGGACCTTGTGTATGACACTTCCTCTCGTCATGATCTTTCCATAATGAAGTTTCAATCCAATGGCATGAGCCATATAGGAGTTATCGTCCGGACAAAAACGTGTTATTTTTTTTACAAGGGGCAATAACTCCTATATTAGTGAAGCCAGAGTTATGGACCTTGTGCATGACACTTCCTCTCATTATGCTCTTTCCATATATGAAGTTTCAATCAACTGGCATCAGGCATATTGAAGTTATCGTCCGGACAAAAAGTGTGACGGACAGACAGACAGACAGACAACTCTCACGAAAACAATATGTCTCCCCCATATAAATATGGGGGGAGACATAATTCTTCCATCACACATACCAGTAAACCAAGATTTGAAATTCTAGCCAATCAGTTTTACAGGTCTGTCATTTAACCTTTAACTACATGTACATTGATTATTTTTTATAAAGGCACATGAACAAAAGAGTTTTGGGCCATAGTAGAAACTGTAGAATCATGAATATCTATATTATTTCATAAGCAAACAGAGTAGACCCAGATCAGATGGGTCTTATAGGAGCCATCTGATCTGGGTCTACTCTGTTTTCAAAGGCGTAGAAATGCGTATACATATATATGGCGTAAAGGGTTAACTACATGTACTAAGATTTAATCCTTTACTTCATAAATACTAGTGTTGGAAATTGGACCCAAACATTTTGATCGATAATTGATTAAAAATCATGATTAAATTCTATTATGGCAGGGCTTATTTGAGTTTCGGCAAAGATCAATGATGGGTTGTAGATTTGCAATCAATGTATATCAAGACCAGTCTTTCTGTCTAAAAGATGACATTTGATTAGGGTAAATTTCGTTTTAAATCTTAAAATACAAAATTATTCTGCTCAATTAAAATGATGTGACAAACAATATATAAAACTCAGATGCATTGGCTTTTACTGTTTGCAAAACTGTGTGGAGCATTTTACATTGATACAGTTCACATTGGATTGTAAAAATGTAATTACAAGAGGGCCAGAATGGCCCTGACATCGCTCACCAGACAATAAGAGGAGAAGATTTTCAAAGTTTTCACTATATGTTTCTATTGAAAACTTAACACCCCAGGGGCGGTGCCAATTTTGACCCCAGGGACACAATTTATATAACTTTTGTAGAGGACCTGAACATGATGCTAAAAGAATGTAGTGAAAGAATGGATAGAGCATTAGACCACTGGATCTTGTATTCTTTGGATGCTAGAGGCGGATTCTCCCACCACTAATGACCTATGCAAACAGTTTGGATCCAGATCAGGCCCCACATAATGTGGGGCCTGATCTGATATCCAAATTGTTTGTAAATGAGACTGAACTTCTGTGTGTAGTGGGATTCTCCCGCCACTAATGACCTATGCAAACAGTTTGGATCCAGATCAGGGCCAACATAATGTGGTGCCTGATCTGATATCCAAACTGATTGTCAATGAGACTGAACTTCTGAAAAACTTAGAAAGAAAGTGTGTAGTGGGATTCTCCCACCACTAATGACCTATGCAAACACTTTGGATCCAGATCAGGGCCAACATAATGTGGTGCCTGATCTGATATCCGAACTGTTTGTCAATGAGACTGAACTTCTGAAAAACTCAGTAAGAAAGTGTGTAGTTAGGATAACTTGTGAATATGCTGCAGACAACAATTTAGCAGATGACAAAATTACCCAGCATGCAAAGAGTTAAGCTGAAATTCACAACAGATATGCTCTATATTGATAGCTGGTAGCTTAATGCAGGGCATAGGTATGAAAAAAAGCTTTAAGAGTATTCTGCATTTTGAGAATTATCCACAGTTTTCTCAATCTTAAATGAGTGTGTGTTATTTGTCTAAACACAATTTCTACTCTACCGATCAGGCTAAGGGTGATTATATAAGAAGTCCCACTGACTGGTCTCAGCTAAGAATGATATTAAGGAGAAACCTTTAGAATGTAATTTCTGGTGTAAACAAGTATATACACACAGGGCAGGGCCAATTTTAACCCCAGAACTATGATACTTATAAAACTCATAAAGTTATGCTAAGTAAATCTATACACCAAATATCTAAGCTCTGGGACATGTAGTTTCTGACAAGAATATTTTTAAAGTTTTTCCTATGCATAACTGGTGATTCCATAGGCTGTTTACGCAGTCAGCTATTAAAAACTGGAAATCCCTGGGGTGGGACCAATTTTGACCCTAGGGGCATAATTTATATAACTTTTGTAGAAGTCCTGAAGTTGAAGCTATGTGCCAAATATGAAAGCTGAGGACCTTCTAGTTTTAGAGGAGATGATGTTCAAAGTTTTCACTATATGTCTCTATTGAAAACTGAAAACCCCTGGGGCAGGGCCAATTTTGACCCCAGGGGTATAATTTATATAACTTTTGTAGAGGACCTACATATGATGCTATGTGCCAAAGATGAAAGCTGAGACCCCTGTAGATTCAGAGGAGAAGAACTTTAAAGGTTCAAATTGTTAACGACGGACGACACAGGACGCACGACGCACGCCGATGGACATCAGGCGATCACAAAAGCTCACCCTGAGCACTTTGTGCTCTGGTGAGCTAAAAAAGGTCAGTTTTACAATTATATAACGATCAAACACTAACAAAAATTTATTATAAAACACTTTAATGCAAGTTCTTATTTCTATACCAAAAACTTTCAGAAGATAATATTACCATCCGGAAGATGAAAATGCTACACAAAACTCCCCTTGTCATATCCTCCTAAGGCTTTTATCTCAATCATATGTGGCTTTTTTTATTTACACCAAATACAGTTCGAAATGTGACTATTTCATCAGATCAATCATTAGAAAATTTTGGTTACTATATAATTATTTAAGACAGTGTGATAAAACAAATCTGACAGACGTTTCGTTCAAAACTAGTAAAAAAAATCCGTGAATTAATACATGCGAAAACATTGAATGAAAGGACCCTGAGGAAACCAAGTAATGAGACCGTACCTTATATTCTGTAATTTATACTTCCAATAGATCTGGTCTATTCTGTTTGCAAATGCGTGAAAAAGCATTTATATGAAGGAAAGGGATGACATGAAAAATATGAAGCACTCTCCTGGCATTCAAATAGTGATGACATAGTGATAATAATACCTTTGTCATCTGGGATGGAGCCATTCATATCTGCCTTCACTGACAGGTGATTCATGTCAATCTCTTCATCTTCCTCTCTCTTCCCTTCTGTATCCTTCCACACATCTGGAATGTAATCTTGACTAGGCTTATGTTTGCGGTGACGTCGTATCACACAGATTGTCAGCAGTAGGATGATAGCAATGATTGGCAGGACGACACCAAGGATGATGCCGACAGCTATAGGTTTATCGTCCTCTCCATCATCTACATAACTCAGGTAACCTACCTCAGTCAGCATGTTGCCTATCTGGAGCTGCAAATATTTGGGTTATAGTAATTACAAACTGCAAATGTTTGATAACCTACACAAATTGTTTGGATCCAGATGAGACAACAAGTCAAATCACCCTCCAATTAGGACCTAAACTGTTTGTCACGGACATATTTTTAAGGAAACAGAGTAGACCCAGATCAGACGGCTCCTGTAAGAGCCATCTGATCTGGGTTTGCTCTGTTTGCTTATGAAATTATATAGATCCGATTCTACAGTTTCTGCTGATGTCAGAACTGCACTTGTTCATTATTTACCCTTTCCCTTAAATATATAAATGCCTTTTCACACATTTAAATTGTGAACAGAGTAGACCCAGATCAGAGGGCTCGAACAGGAGCCTTCTGATCAGTCAGCTCTTTTTGCTTTAGACATGATAAAGATCTGATTCTACAGTTTTTGTCAAAGCAAAATAATTCCTTGAAAAGTTTCAATAATTGGAATTCAGCTAATAAATATTCATGATGTCATTATTTCTTACATGGATACTGAACAGAAAAAAGGGTTAAAGTTCAGCTAATAAATATTCATGATGTCATTATGTGCTGATGTAGTTAGTCTAAAAAATGTCTCTCATAAACAACAATTTTTAACTTGAAAACAATTCTTATTTTCCTCTTCTATCTTAATATTTTCTGAACAATGTATGATCAAGTTATATTTGTGTTAAACCTACAGAGACCACAGCATTTCCATTGTTGTCCACAGCCACTGGCTCTTCCGGGGCCTGGCAGGATATAGCGTCATCTGAGGCTTCTAGCTTAGAACAAGGGATACCACCAACCAACACTTTAACATCCGCTATGATAGGACTGATCCGACGGAAGTTACCCTGAAAATACATCACGTACAGAAAACCCTATAAAACTGAACTTTCAATACAGAAGAATTTATATTATTTTTAGTCAGATGCTTAATCCTTTACCCGATAAAAACACTTTTTAATGTCTGTGCAAACTGAGACGACCCAGATCTGTTCTGTTTGCGGAATAATATAAATCTGATTTTGAAACTTTTATCACAGCCAAAACTTTCATTGTAAAGTTTAATTACAAACAAGAAATGTCGACACGACATCAAACCGGGTTTTCCTTCACTATTAACTGGTGATTTCTAAGTTCAAAGGGGCATAACTCCAAGAAAAATTGGAGAAGGAAAACTCCCCGACAATATGCACATCTACATATTGTGTCCTTGCTACATGCAAGGTTTTATGAAATTCTGTTGAACAGTTTGAGAAGTGTTGTGCTTACAAGGGTAGGGTCAAAAGACCGAGTGATTTCTAAGTTCAAAGGGACATAACTTCCAGAGAAATTGGAGAAGGAAAAATCCCCCAAAATATGCATATCTACATATTGTGTCCTTGCTACATGTAAGGTTTTATGAAAATCTGTTGAGCAGTTTCAGAGGAGTTGCGCTTACATGATTGGCAACCGCCGGTCCGCCCAACCCCCCGACGTACATCACCATTTCAATAACCGGATTTTCTGTGGAAAACCTGGTTAAAAATGCAGTCATAAATCAAACTAATGCTCATGATAACTAACAGCTAACCTTTATCACCATTCTGTTGTTTTTGTCAAATTTCTTCTCATTTTTGCCCCCTGGAGGTGGGTACCTTTCTACTTCTGGGTCTGGGTAATACAGCATAGGGCCAAAGCTGGGGTCAGCTGATATGTTCCTGTAAGTCGTCACCCCATCAAGGTTAAAGCCATACTGCACTTCTTTGGGACTCGTCTCTGTGATATTCTCCCCAGGGAACTCCAGTTTTGGTGTTTTACATACTAGCCATGATGTCAAAGGCTGCAGTACACAACCCTTAGGAAGAGAAATTGAAATACATCTTATAAAACTTTTCTACAATGGCCAATCAAAAAAGTCCAACTCTGGATCTTTAACCCATTGCCTCATATGCCTTATGATGCCTCTGTAATAGTCACTTTTTGAAACCACTGTGACAAATAGAGCATTCGCTCCAATGGAGCAAATGTTCTATTTATCACAATGCTTCCAAAACTACACAATTCTAAATTTTCCTTTTCTCTAGTAAATGCTCCTCTTAAGCAGATCTAACAATAGCCTATGAGGTAATGGGTTAAAGTCAATACAGAATAAATTTGAAAGTTATGCAGAAAGCTCCTACTTTCTGTATACATTGTAACTTTCATCTGCACAAAGCAAAGGAATTTTTTTTTTCCATATTTGAAGATATTTCCCTGAACAACTTGCATCATAAAACACATTCGTGAATCAATGGTAACCGTTTAATTGCCACTTGTAATTTCTTGTTCTAGAGTTAAATTGCGATTTCGCAAATGCATACAGAACCAAAAGAGTGGTTAAGTCTGAAATGTAACTAAAAGCACAAGAAGGCAAATAATATTTCAATGATTATTTATACAGTATTTCCAAGCCCTACTATTTGCCAATGATCAAACAATTTACCATTAACCCTTTCCCTGTTTAACATTTATTCAAGATAATATTAACTCATTAATATTCATGCACAGAATCACTACAATAGAATATGGAAAGGGATTTTTTTTCACTAAGGTGGAAACTGTAATATCAGATTTATAAATTCCAATCAGCAAACAGAGCAGACACTGATCAGACAGCTCCTGTAGGAGCCATCTGATCTGGGTCTACTCTGTTTGCAAATGCGTGAAAATGCATTTATATGAAGGAAACGGATAAACAAACTACAAAAACTATGACTTCTAAAACACATCCTTTCTAGACATATTACCTTTAACCCTTTACCTGATGAATATTCATGTAAGAAATAGCTACATCATTAATATGAATATAAGGGCATATAAAAGCTTAACCCTTCGCTTGCTGAATTTTAAAATACATTTCTCCTTCTTTACCCATGCACTGTTGTATAATTACATATATCTTCACAGTGTACAAGTATTTCGCTGTGCAATCACTGCTGTAGAGTGCACTGGTTGCACAATCAACTTGTAAATAGTGCAGACCCTGATGAGACAGCTCCTGCAGGAGCTGTCTCATCTGGGTCTTCACTATTTACAGGTAGGTATATTGACGCGAATAGCAAGCGAAGAGTTAAGGGACTGCAAGCAAAACCATACTTTAACACAAGTTTCATTGAAGTCCATTTGAGTGTTATATGAACCTAACCCATTATTCACTCTGAAGATCTACTGATGTGAGAGCAGTATGAAACAGACTTAAATGGCAGACACTTCTCGACATGAACATGTACATACCGAAATAACTTTACGCCCATTGAGGTCAACGAAGAACTGTGGTTTCTGAATCAGCTGCATCTGGTTACCTATGGCTGTTATAGAAGTACCACCACTGAAATAATAATAAACAAGATTATGACCCATATTCATTAACATTTTGAGTCTCAATCTGAGGCTAAGGCTCAATCGTTTCCAGCTAATATATTGCTTTAACCCATTCCCTCATAGGCTATTTTTAGACCCAACCTCTTTGAATAAATCTACCGAAAATGGGCATTTACTAGAGAGAAGGAAAATGCTAGAATTGTGAAGTATTGAAACCATTGTGATAAATAGAGCATTTGCTCCATAGGAGCAAATGCTCTATTAATCACAATGGTTTCAAGAAGTGCCTATTACAGAGGCGTAGAAAGGTGTATTTATGAAGGGAAAGGTTAAGTACAGCATGTTTGAAAACATTTGTCTAAAATTTGTGGAAAAGTTGCTAAACCCTTTCAACCCCGAATTATCAACAGCTATTAACCATTGAGCCCATTCAATATAAAGGGCAAAGTTTCAACAATTGTGAATGGTGAAGGCCTAATTTGGATGTAACTTAGCTTTCTCTTCTTAATATTGATAAATTAGTATTCTAGATATTGGTATATAAACTGCTCGCAACAATTAACTCTTTACCTCAGAGAAACGCCTTTCCATGCCTTTGCAAATAGAGCAGACCCAGATCAGAAATGGATGCTATGGCAATGCTATTCTACAAATGGCAGAAATTGTAGAATCTAATCTGTATTATTTTACAAGCAAACAGAGCAGACCCTGATTAGAAGGCTCCTACAAGAGCCATCTGATCTGGATCTACTCTGTTTGCAAAGGCATTAAAAGGGTTATTTAAGAGTAAAGACCTAAAGGGTTCTAGAGTAAAAGAACAAAGTTCTAATGAATATCATGTTTTACCTGAGAATGGTCTTTGTTGGTTCTATTTTGTTAATCAGTGGGTCTTTTTCATAGGTGAATTTTTCAGGGACAAGTTTACGCAGATTTCCAAAGTTAACTTCTACTTCATTATCGTTGGACGATTGCTGTGACGTCACACACTCAAGCATAGTCTGGTTGGCCCTGGAACAGCATAACAATAAAGACTGAATATAGAACAGACAACACTGTATGGAGACATTCATAAAAGAGTATGTGATGATATAAGACATGGAGCATCTAAATTAAGACAAATTATAGCCGTGGCAAACTGTAGAGAATCAAGTCTGTATGATATAAGCATTTATATGTAATGGCATAAAAAACTGGCATTATCAAGTAAAGAGTTGAATTCGTAATACATCTGCTCAACCGTCTTACCTGAAAAAGGCACATGCGCTTCCACCGATATCTACTGTTGTCATGGTCCCTGCATTCATGAAGTTGCCATAGATGAACAGAGTTGTTCCCCCTGACATTGGTCCTCGTTTGGGTGAGAGACCAGTGACCGATGGCTCCTGAGATGGAACAACAACAGTAAGGATGAAGCTAATTTCAACTTTAACCCCTGTCCTTCATATAAACACTTAAATACGTCTTTGCTTACAGATTAGACCCAGATCACTCAGCTACTGTAGCTGTCTGATCAGGGTCTGTTCTGTTTGCTTATGAAATTATAATAGATCTGACTAGAGTTTCTACTAAATTTTGTATGTACATATGCCATTATACATATTCTGCAAATAAATATTCACAATCTGTTTCTCTGCTTTCTGGCTACAATGTTCCACTTTCCATATTTCATTTTAACTATTTTTTCCATGAACATTCAGCAGGTATTGAAATTTGGAATAAACATAGAACTGGGAAAGATTTAAGACCAAGTATTTACCACAAACATGAAGGCCCTGTCTGACACTGTATTGTACTGCCCATTGACCTTGACCGAGATGACACCATCAGTGACCTTCTGTGACCCCACAACCTCACATTCAAACCTGAAAAACATATAAAGGATAACGTCAGATCCTGTGTAGTGAATTAACACTTTACATCAGAGACATAGATCTCATTTTATATTATTTAGCATAGCTATGTATTCAATTGTTTTATATAACAATATATATCTCATTAGGAACCATTCTAAATGCACTGAATTTCTGAAAAGAAATACAAGTTTATAAAATGTCATTTGAGAATGGAAGCAGGCAACAAAACTTACTTGGAGTTGAAAGGATTAACCCTTATCTTCATATAAACACACTTTCAAGCCTTTGCAAAACAGAGTGGAGGCTTATCAGGGTCTCCTGTTAGCTTACGGAACTGTAATAGATCTAACTCCACAGTTTCAACCAACACCAAAAACTCTTGTGTACATATGTCTTTATAAAATTTCAGCTAATAAATATTCATGATCTCATTATTTGTTATATGAATATTCAACAAGGAAAGGGTTCACCATAAAGAAAAAGAATAATTTGCACTGAACTCTTGATATGCTCCTGTTGAAGCAATTAAATATTTACTTCTTCCCTCACATATATGCTTTTTCACCCTTTGCAAACAAAGTAGACCCAGATCATATGGCTCCTGTAGAGCTTTCTGATCAGGGTCTGATCTGATTGCTATGGGAGTATATAGATCTGATCCTACCAATTTTTGTCAAACCAAAATATTTCCCTGAAAAGTCAACAAATAGTCATGATGTGACAATTCACAAAAAGACCCATTAGGGAAAGGGTACATGATATTCTTGTATGAGAAAAGCCATCAGAGTATAAAGAAATGGACATTCACATATCCTTACCTTTGTGAGGATTCATAGTTCTGAGCATGCACTGTGCATGGTCTCCCTGCCACTATCACCTCGAGGTCTGAGTAAGATCTACCAAGATTCAACCCTGTCACTGATATATTACTCTTTCCTTGGACTGGTCCCGCAAGTGGATTAAACTGTAGAGAAATACAACATACCTGTTTACAAACAAAAGATCTGTAATTTTTGACTGTGGGTGCAATATATTGATGAAAATTTGCAGATATTGGAACTACATGTACATACATATTCAGCTTTGCTGTTAGAAGTAGCTGTTACAAGCAAATAAGTAACTACATGTACTACATGTGAAGAGGTAGCCGAAACAAGTAATGAAGTAGCTGTTACAGGTAAAGAAGTAGCCACAACAGGTAAAGAAGTACTCGCTTTAAGTAAGGAAGTAGCCACTACAGGTAAAGAAGTAGCCACTACAGGTAAGGAAGTAGCCGATACAGGTAAAGAAGTAGCCGATAAGTTAAGAAGCACTTGCTGCAAGTAAAGACGAAGCTGATACAAATAAAGAAGTACCCGCTTCAAGTAAAGAAGTACTCGCTACAGGTAGCGATGATGTATAATAACTTACCCTGAGTATTTGTGGGTTAGGACATGTCTCTGTGCGGTCTAGCCATTTTCCTGCTGGGCAGAAAGTCTGCAGTGAACACTCCTGATTCCCGTCTGTATTTGTGGCAGTGCACCAACCACAGTCATAGCCAGGGTCCATACTTAAACACTGGCCGCAGTTAGTAACCATAGGCCCGCACTTGTAGATTTGAACTATAGAGATAGAAATAATATACAGTAGTCACAACCACAACAAGACTACTACAATATTGAGTGCAAAACTATTTAACTGCATTCTGTAATATCTATAAGCACTTGCTCATTGTCTTTCTCATTTATTCAAACAATGTTTTCTTCCATTTCTTTCTAAAGTCATGAACACAGTGTCAAACAGTTTGGATCCTGACGAGGCACGTGAAAGACTCCATGAATATTCATGTAAGAAATAATGACATCATGTCTTTTAATTAAATTATATTTTATAATGGCACATGCACATAGGATTTTGTTACCAAGACAGAAACGGTAGACTCAGATGTATATTATTTCAAATAAAGCAAACAGAGCAGATCCTGATCAGATGGCTCCTACAGGAGAAGTAATTCTAAGGAGCAGCAGCAAGATAGGGGTTTGGATGATAAATAAATATTTCTTTTAAACCTTTCCTCCATAAATACACCTTTCTACCCCTCTGTAAAAGCAACCTGTTCAAACCATTGTGATAAATAAAGCATTTGCTCCTATAGGAGCAAATGCTCTATTTATCACAATGGTTTCAAACTACAAAATTCTAAAAAAAATCTTTTCTCTATTAAATTTTTTGTTAATGTTCCTTTTTGGTAGATTTATTCCAAGTGGCTGGATCTAAAAATAGCCTATGAGGGAAAGGGTTAAACCTTTCCATGTTGAATATTCATTAAGAAATGATGACATAATGAATATTCATTAGCTGGGTTTTTTTATAATAGCATATGTACACTTGAGTTCTTGGTATTGGTAGAAACTGTAGACTCAGATCTATCATACTTTCATAAGCAATCAGAACAGACTCTGATCAGATGGCTCCTATGGGAGGCTTCAGATCTGGGTCTACTGTGTTTGCAAAGGCATGGAAAAGCATTTATATAATGGAAACGTTTAGTTTGGTTTACTATATAAGCTTATATACTGCCCTAATAAAGACTGAATGATCTTTAACCCTTTCCTTCATATAAATGCGTTCTCACGCATTTGCAAACAGAGTAGACCCAGATCAGATGGCTCCTATAGGAGCCATCTGATCAGGGTCTGCTCTGTTTGCTTGTGGAATTTGAAAGATCTGTTTCTTTTCTTTCTTTTATAACTATTTTGTCCATGAATGTTCAGAAGGTACCAATATTGAAATTTGGAATAAACAACCAACATAGAACAGGCAAAGAGTTAAGCAGCTGGAGAATGAACTCTTGTTTTCACAGGCTACGGTCCACTAACCTTTAATCTGCTGTGGGTTGTCTAGCGGAACACTCTTGGCTCCGGATGTGACAGTGAACACTGCTGTGACTATAGGCAGCTGGGTGTCATTAAACTCAAACTTCAAAGGCTCACAGATCAAGTTGGATGATGAAATCTTGCCTGGGCTGTACATCACCTGTTCTTGGAATGTGAACATGCAGTGGATGTTGACCATCTGGTCAGGCTGTTGGAAGAGAAATAAACAGACTGATTGTAGATGTACTCTTATTTTACGCTGCTCTTTCAAGTTTAACCCTTACTCCATTAACCCTTTACTCTATGAATATTCATGCATGAAATAATGACAGCATGAATATTGATTAGCTGAATTTTTATAATGGCACTGTGAACAATGGGATTTTATATCATGACAGAAACTAGAATCAGATATATATACCGTAATTCCATTAGCAAACAGAGCGACTGGTGGAGCCTTCAGATTTATGTCTACTCTGTTTACAAAGGTGTGGAAAGGCGTATTTAAAGAGTAAACGGTTAATATTATATATATACAAAAACTACGACTTCATGAAAATAATTAGATTTTTTTTTTTCGAATATGTAAACAGAAATATTTGGCCATGTCAGAAACTGTAGAACAAGATCTATATTATTTCATTTTAACCCTTTCCTCGATAGGCTATTTTTAGACCCAACCTCTTTGAATGAATCTACCCAAAAGGAGCATTTACTAGAGGAAAGTAAATTTTAGAATTTTATAGTTTGAAACCATTGTAATAAATACAGCATTTGCTCCTCTAGGAGCAAATGCTCTATTTATCACAATGGTTTCAAGAAGTGGTTATTACAGGGGGGTAGAAAAGCGTATTTATGGAGGAAAGTGTTAAAGCAAATAGAGCAGACCCTGATCTGATGTCTCTTACAGGAACTGTTTGATCTGGGTTTACTACGAGCAAAGGCATTACTAATGTATTCATGGAGTAAAGGGTCAACAATAATTATTTTGAAGTTACCATATTTCACTAAACCGGACATATTTCCACAACTCCTAGTCTTGCTGTCTTAAATTTTCGTAGTTGCTGCCTTATTCATGCTTTATATAAATCTATATACTACATCCCTTACTGCTACTGATGTGAACCATACCTGTGTATTACAACCTTTATTGTTACTGCTATGAACCATACCTGTATACTGCATCCCTTACTGTTACTGCTGTGAACCATATCTGTGTAATACAACCTTTATTGCTACTGCTGTGAACTCTACCTGTGTATTACAACCTTTATTACTACTGCTATGAACTATACCTGTGTATTACAACCCTTATGGCTACTGATATGAACCATATCTGTATACTTCAGCCTCTGTTTTCTCTAGGTATGTACCAGCAATATGGAAGAAAGAGTACTGGGTCAAATGTAAATAGTGTCAACCCAAACCAGCTCATATTTCTCTAATCTGTTTTTTGTTCAATTATTCTTTACTATTTGAAACTAAACAAGCTTTCTGATGCAGCACCAATCCCGAGGTTATAAAACTCCTGACTTTGTGTCTAAATTCATTCTCAAGTACATGTATTTGAAAGGCGAGATTCTGAGAGAAATTCAAATATCTGACCAATCTGGTGCTTGAGAATAAAATCAGACTCAGTGAAAGTCTCTTAACCCTGTTCTATGTTTATTTCAAATTTCAATACCTACTGAATATTCATGAACAAAATAGTTATAATGAAATATGGAAGGTGAAACATTGTAGCCATTTTAAAAAGTTAAGAAACAGATCTATCAATTTCCATTAATAAACAGAGTAGACCCTGATCAGATGGCTCCTATAGGAGCCGTCTGATCTGGGTCTTCTCCGTTTGAAGATGCGTAAAACACGTTTATATGAGGGAAAAGGTTAACTTTGGAGCCTGGTCTGAGTCTACAGTTCTGTAGACAACTGTTTCATATGTGCCCTACCTGTATGTTCGCCACTCTGACAACTATAGACTTTATCTCGCCAGAGTGAACCAAGATGTCTGTGTCCTGTGCTGAGATCTCCAGTCTGGGACATAAACTCGATGACTTGATAGCTGGCACAGTCTGTAAGAGTTACAACACTCTGAGTTAAATCCGACACTTGTATACAGAGAAATGCCCTGGACTCCATAAATATTTTGGCAGTAATAATGACATCATGAATATCAATCAACTGACTTTATAATATTATTATGGAACGATGAACAAAATACATGTAAACATTTATCATAACAGAAACTGTCCAATCAGATCTACATTATTTCATAAGCAACCAGAGCAGACCCCGATCAGATGGCTCCAGTAGATCTGGTTCTTCTCTGTTTGCAAAGGTATTAAAAGGCGTATTTATGGAGTAAAAGGTTCCAGTATATAAATGACACTAAATGATACTGATGGGTAAAAATAGTATTATGTGGGTATGTACCTGATATTCTTTGATCCTATCACAGTTCAGCACATAATTATTTTTATAGTGGCATATGAACACCTGAATTTTTGTCCATTGCAGAAACTGTAGGATCTATATTATTTCATAAGCAAACAGAGCAGACAGCTCTTACAGGAGCTGATTTAGATCTACCATGTTTACCAACTGGGATCATTACTCAACTAACATTTGAAATCTCTCTTGACCTGTTTTTTACTACTATATAGTATAATTATTGTTATATTCAATGGATATCCAGTAGATTTTGTAACCATTTAGCCCTTCCCTCCATGAATATTCAAATAGGAAATACTGACATCATGAATATGAATTCAGCTGCTTAACCCTTTTAATAAAGGCTCATGAAATAATGCATGATTGTGTCACACTCATTAACACTGTCACAGAATGTGTAGAATCAGATCTATATTATATGTATATCATAAGCAAACACAGCAGACCCTGATCAAACAGCTCATACATGAGCCTTCTGATCTGGGTCTACTCTGTTTGTGAAGGCGTATATAAGCATAATTATGGAGTAAAGGGCTAAGAAATTGTGAATCTAAAACTGTTTTTCAGGCACACAGACTTGCAGATTCATACATGTACTTACACATCCATGCCCAGATATACATTACACTTTATGAACTCTATGTTTCAAAAAGCAGCTGTAGAAAAAATCCTACAGTTATCAATTATCACTGACTGACAGCTGATTGCTGATAAACAGGTTGATTGAAAGATTGAAAGATAGAAATTGGAATTTCACCCATCTTGATTTCATATGCAACAAAACAAGAGTGTCTGAAGGAATATGTGTGTCACAGACTTGTGACAAAACCCATGATGCAAAAATGGACAGACCCACAGACAACAGAGAAGTTAATCCTAAAGCAAGTTATTCAAAAGTGATTTTTTGCAGTAGATTCACATTGACATACAACCCATCTAAACTGCATATTAAAATTAGTACCAGTGCCTGTCTATAAGACAGTTGGCAGCTTAATGCAGGGTGAAAGTAATGCAGAAAGCTCCCAAAGGAGCTTTTTGTATGACTTTCACTGTGTATTAAGTAGCCACCTGCCTAAAAAGATCTAAAGTTCTTCTATAATAAAATTCCAGTTTAGTGAGGTTTTACTGTAACATTTTAGTGACTATTTTCTCCATACCTGGTTGGGACATGCTGACTGGGACTCCTCTACACACATACCCAGTATGTGACACCATTTGCAGCCAAATGTGCTGTCTGTACAAGACTTACAGCTGAAACAAACATAAAAATAAGACTGTGTCTTTAGGATATGGATGCACCAGTCCAGCATTTGTCACAAAACAAGAGTACGTTTCACACAGGTTTTAAACTCTTCCTTTATATAAATGATTTTCACACCTTTGCAAACAGAGTAGACCCTGAGTGAGATGGCTCCTATTGGAGCCGCCTGATCAAGGTCTGTTTCGTTTGCTTATGAAATTATAATAGATAACTCTACAGTTTCTTCCAATACCAAAACATTCTATGTATATATGTCATTATAAAAATTCAATTAATAAATACTCATACTGTCATTAAAAGAACAGAATGTGCCACAAACTTGCCAAACATAAAATGTCTTCATTTTGAATGAGACATGGGCCAAAACTCTGGTGCTACCAGTCTGGTGTAAAAAACTACAACCCAGTTGCATAATTTCTCATACATTTATATAAAGTTTGATGGCACAAGGTCAATTAGTAAAGTAACTGTGTCTGCCACAAGATTTCCCTGACATATGGATGGACAAGAGTAAATCTTTATGCCCCTACCAATGAGTTCAACTACTAAAATGAAGACCCAGATCCGATGGGTCTTCTCTGTTTGGAGCTGTCTGATCAATGTCTGCTCTGTATGCTAATGGTATAATATAGATCTGATTCTACAGTTTCTACCCGAGCTAAAATGTACTATCTTCATATGCATTTATAAAAATTAATCTAATTGATATTAATGATGTCATTATTCCTGACATGAATATTCAACAGTGAAAGGGTTAATGTAGGATGAAAGTAATGAAAAATTTACTAGGAGTTTTCTGCATTACTTTTGTCGTGCATTAACCCGAGTTGTAGACTCCATTATATGTAACCCTATGCCAAATAGATGGCTTTGGTGCCTTTGCAAACAGAGAAGACCCAGCTCAAAAAGTTCCAACAGGAGGGCCCGTTCTATTTGCTTATGGAAGAATATACAAACTCTGATTTCCTGTCCAGTCAAAAATGCTCAAGTTCATAATTATGCCAATTTAAAAATTAACATTCATGATGTCATTATTGTTACATCAGGTAAATGGTTAACCCTTTCCTCCATGGGTTATTTTTTAGATCCAACCACTTTGAATAAATCTACCGAAAAGGAGCATTAACTTGAGAAAAGGAAATTTTAGAATTTTGTAATTTGAAACCATTATGATAAATAAAGCATTTGCTCCTATAGGAGCAAATGCTCTATTTATCACAATGGTTTCAACAGGTGACTTTATTTATCACAATGGTTTCAACAGGTGACTTTATTTATCACAATGGTTTCAACAGGTGACTTTTACAGAGGCTTAGAAAGGCGTATTTATGGAGGAAAGGGTTAAACATTACTTCCATTCTGGACCTACACTGTTTGCAAATGGCTTTTGTCTGCAATATGCACAACAGCACTACCAGAGGTCAATGCATTTAACACTTTACCTAATGATTATTCATCAGAGCTACAGATGTGTGTACCCAAATACCAAAATCGTCATTTCTGCACCAAACCCTGTACTGTGCATGACCACTCTCTAGAATCGTCTCGAAGAGACAATATTAGGTTTGGTGAAGAAATAAAGGAGTTATTCTTGGAAAAAAATTAATTTATGCATCTTATCTGGACTTCTGTTCATGTAAGAAATAATGGCACCTTGAATATCGATTAGTAGCCCTTTAATAGTTGCATATGAACACAGAAGAAAACTGCAGAATCAGATATATAATTTCATAAGCATTCAGAGCAGCCCCAGATTAGATAGCTCCTATAGGAGCCATCTGATCTGGGTCTACTCTGTTTGCAAAGACGTGAAAAGGCATTTGCAAAAAAGTGTTTAAAAAGGTGTATGAAGAGAAGGCTTAAATGATTTTAAAAGTTGTACCATATGCTTAAAAATATCCATCAGAATTATTTTCAGATGCTTAACAAATTGAGAAAGAATATTATTAAGAGTACTTAAGAGTATTATTAACAGCTATGATCCTGATCAGATGTAAAGTTATTTGGCATCTGATCTGTATAGCTGTCAAGTTTGATCAGCCCCCTGTTGCTAATAAAGGCAATTTACTTTGTGTTGACTTTGCAGTCATTCAGGAGCCAGTCTCGCTTCACAATCGTCCGACCAGCAGCTTTAAACTCTACTTCCATCCTATTGTGATCTGAAAAATACATTAGGATTATTTTTCTATATATATATATATATCCCTTATTTCTCAGCCATGACTATTATGCTGGTCTCAGCCATGACTATTTTGCTGGTATTCATTAACTAAGAGAAAGGATACCAATGAATACCAACAGTACCGGTATATGGTTTAACCCTTTCCTCCATGAATATTCATGTAAGAAATAATTACATCATGAATATTAAGTAGACTAATTAGTTACAATAGTACAGGGACACAGGATATTTTGGCCACGGCAGAAACTGTAGAAACATATCTATGTTATATCATAAGCAAACAGAGTAGACCCAGATCAGTCGACTCCTATAGGAGCCGTCTGATCTGGGTCTACTCTGCTTGCAAAGACGTATTTAACTATTTAAATTATGGAGTAAAGGGTTAATGGAGAAACTGGAACTAAAGGTGATATAAATACCCCCATATGGTAGCCTTGATCGCAAATCCAAATACGGACTGACTGACCAACAGACTGACCGCCTGACAGGGCGATTTCAGTATACAGAGCTACAGATTACGATGCGTACTCAAAATATCAAAATCGTCATTTCTCCACCAAACCCTATGTTGTGACAACTCTTTAGAATCGTCTCTTTGAGACGATTCTAAAGAGTGGTCACAACATAGGGTTTGGTGGAGAAATAAAGAAGTAATACTTGAAAATCTTTTAATTTATGTATCTTATCTGGACCTCTGAGTATACCCCCTCAAATTTTGTTTGCAAGGCAATAATAAATAGAACCTAATTATGCTGAAAATGCCATGCATGTACACAAATAATCCATACAGCTATTCTTTTTATGACGTTATACCTCTGAGTTATAAGTCAATGCCATTATCCCGAATGTCATGTCATAAACCAGTCATTAGTAAAAAATCTCTCATAACCAAATGTAGCTTCCATCGTTAACCTTTTACTCCAGGAATATTCATCTAAGACATTACAAATATTTGTTAGCTGAATTTTACAATTCTATATAAATACAGCAGAATCAGATCTTTATTATTTCACAATCGCAGACAGAGCAAACTCTGATCAGAAAGCTCCCTTTACTCCATAAATATTCATGTAACAAATAATGACATATTAATTAGAATATTTTTTATAATGGCACATTAACACTGGAATTATTGGCCATGGCAGAAACTGTAAAATCATATCTATATTATTAGAGCTGTTTGATCTGGGTCTACTCTGCTTGCAAAGGCGTAAAGGGTTAAATAAAAATAAATAAAAAAAATTCTCATTAACCCTTATTGTGCGGGACATGAGTCCCTAATGTCCTTTGCAAACTGTGTAGACCTAGATGAAAGGGCTCCTAGAGGAGCCCTCTCATCAGGATCTGCACTGTTTGTCACGTTACACTTTTCTTTAGAAAATATTCCTAAGTATTCACCATAAGCTTGACCTGTTTGAATTTTGGAATAGTCCTTTTGAAAACTCAGCATTGTAAGGGGTCCTTTTTGGGAATGCAATAGATTGCTCTATGGCTTTCACCCATTCCCTCATATTGTTACCTTTTGACTCCTCTGTAAAAGTCACTTTATGAAACCATTGTGATAAATAGAGCATTTGCTCCATAGGAGCAAAATTTATACTCTATTTATCACAAGGGTTTCAAAACTACACAATTCTGAAATTTTCCTTTTCTCTAGTTAATGCTTGTTTTTGGTAGATTTATTCAAAGAGGTAGGATCTAAAAATAGCCTATGAGGTAATGGGTTAAACATTTACCTGATAGAGACACCTTTTCACACCTTTAAATTATAATTTGCAAGCAGAGTAGACCCAAATCAGACAGTTCTTGTAGGAGCTGTCTGATCGGGGTCTGTTTGCTTACGGAACCACACAGACCTAGTTCTACAGTTACCATAATATAAGTTCAGCTAATAAACAATATTCATGATGTCATCATTTATTACATGATATTCATCTGTTACAAAACTAAAGTAGCAATCAGAAACGGTGTTTTCATCCCATGTCTCATATACATGTACGTTTATTTTATTTCAGCCATACATGTATCTCTTTTTTAACCTTTCCTTGTTCAATATTCACATAAGAAATAATGACATCATGAATATTTATTTGCTGAACTTTTATAATGGCATATGTATTCAGGATGTTTTGGTATACCAGGAAACTGTAGAGTCGGATCAATATTAATTTCATAAGCAAATGGATCAGAACTAACTTAATCAGACGGATCTAACAAGAACTGTCTGATCATGGTCTACTCTGTTTGCAAAGGCATGAAAAAGCATTTAAATGAGGTAATCAGATCTATATTATTTCATAAGCAAACAGAGCAGGCTCTGAGCCGTCTGATCTGGGTCTACTCTCTTTGCAAAGGCGTGAAAAAGGTTTAAGCATTTCCCTGAATCCCACTAAGCTTCTTCCTGATGCAGAGCTAGCAGTTTGAGACCTGCAAGTTCCATTAATCATGGGATATTACAAATATGCTTTTACAAAAAAAATAATCCAAGTGACAGCAAAATCCTGACAGGCTAGCCCACCATCTTAATTTATTACACATCTGATTGTATGGTATTTCACTCGAGTGCTTCTGAATTAAATATTTATGCCATTAAGGCCCATAAAATTTTCTGTAAAGTGTTGGCTAATTAGTTTTTAAGTAACCACCTTTTCACCTTCATTATGTATACATATATTATCTCATTTATTCCAGCAATTGCATACATGGGACATAGACATTTTCTTGGCTGTCCATATTTAATTTGGATGAGTTTATCTCATAAAATATTGGTGTAAATGAGTTACGCCATAGAAACATCCTTTAACCAGTTCCTCCACAGATACACCCTTTAATGCATTTGCAAACAGAGTTGACTCAGATAAGACGGCTCCTGCAGGATTTGCTGTCTACTTATGAAATACAGTAGAACCTGTCTTAAGCGACTTTGAAAAGATTGAGCACAGAAATTTTAAAAAGCAGGTAGTTGCTTAATGCAGGGCAAAAGTGATGCAGAAAGTTCCGATAGGAGCTTGATCTACAGACCAATAATTAGACCTCTTTTGGTGATCGCTTAACCCTTTCCTCCATAATACATCTTTCTACGCCTCTGTAAAAGTCACTTTATGAAACCACGGTTTCAAACAAAAAATTCTAAACTTTTCCTTTTCTCTAGTTGATGCTCCTTTTTGGTAGATTTATTCAAAGTGGCTGGATCTAAAAGTAGCCTATGCGGGAATGGGTTAAGACAGGTTCTACTTTAATTTATATCTGGTTTTACAGTTTCTGCTATGACCGAAAGTTTCTATGTTCATATGTCATTGTTAGACATAATGCAATTCTTTCTTACATGAATCTAACATGTAACTGGAGTAATTGTGACATGACTGACATTTGCAAACACCATAGATCCATGTCAGCTACCAAACAGTTCAAGACCTCATCAGAGTTGATCCACTCCATGAATATTCATGTAAGAAATAGTAACATCATGAATACTAATTAGTTTATTTTTTTATAACGGCATATTCATATGCCATTATGTGGTATTTTGGTCACAACAGAAACTAGAATCAGATATATATATATATATATATATATATATATATATATATATATATATATATATATATATATATACACTGTCATAAACAAAAAGAGCACACCATGTTCATACGCTCCTACAGGATCTGTCTGATCTGGGTCTACACTGTTTGCAAAGGTGTTTCTGTCAGGAAAAGCGTTAACATTAATGCATAAGCAGAGAGGTAACAGATGAATACACAGAAGAATAAACATTTGCTTGTTTGTTACTTGATTAAATAATGGTACAAGTGAAGATCTGAAAAATATAACTATACATGTACTAGATTAACCCTTTCCTCCATAAATATGCCTTTCTACACCTCTGTAAAAGTCTTTTTGAAGCCATTGTGATAAATAGAGCATTTGCTCCACAGGAGCAAATGCTCTATTTATCACAATGGTTTAAAAACTATAAAATTCTAAAAAAATCCTTTTCTCTAGTTATTAGCCCTTTTAGGTAGATTCTTTCAAAGAGGTATGATCTAAAAATAGCCTGTGGGGGAATGGGTTAACCCTTTACTCCATGAATATTATAATTGCATAATTACACAGGATGTGTTTGTATAGCTAGAAACTATAGAGCCAGATCTAGAATCTGTAGATCCAGATCTATTACAATTTCATAAGCAAACAGAACAGACCCTGGCTTAGGTCTACTCTGTCTGCAGAGGTGTAGAAAGATGTACTTATGGAGTAAAGGGTTAAAGTCTTTCTTAATCCTTTCTCTGCTGAGTATTCATGTAAGAAATAATGACACCATGAATATTTATAATTTTTTATAATGACATTAAGTGCACATGAATTTTTTGTATTGGTAGATATAAACAATATTGTCAGATGAATTCTAAGCAGGGTATACTTCCTCTGTTTATGAAATGATATACCGTAGATCAGATTCCACTGTTTTTGTCAAAATAAAAAATCAGCTAACAAATTTTCCTTTTGTCATTATTTGTTACATAAATATTCAACAGATATTTGTTTAACTAAACAAATAAGTAAGGCCAGGTATGTAATGTACTTCAGCTACAGAAACTCACTGCAATTAAAGGACCTTTGGTAAAACTCAAGCTCTAATAAAACAACAGTGTTCTAACCAACAGAACCATTCTTTGGAGTGCTGCAAGCCAGTTTTAACCTTTTCCCTGTTCTATGTTTACCGGTATTCCAATTTTCAATATCTACGAATATTCATGGACAAAATAGTTATTATGAAATATGGAAGGTGGAACATTGTAGCCACTTTAGAAACTAAAGAAACAGATCTATCAAATTCCATTAGCAAACAGAGCAGACCCTGATCAGACGGCTCCTCTAGGTTTTCTCTGTTTGCAAATGGATTTACATGGATTTGGAAAGGGTTAAATGTCATTAGTAGTTACAAATAAGACTTGAAGTATCTGGATTTGAAACTTTACTTTTATCCAGGTTAAATATTAACCCTTTACCTCAATGTGACGCCCTTTGATGCCTTTGCAAACTGAGTAGACCCAAATTAGATGGCTGCTACAGGAGCCATCTGATCAGGGCCTGCTCTGTTTGCCTATGGAATTACACATATCTGAATCTACAGCTTCTGAAATGGCCAAAAAAACATGTTCACTGACCATTATAAAAATTTAATTACATGTACTGATTATTCATAAAGTCATAATTTCTACTTTAAATATTCATGAAGTATTAAACCAGAGATGTAGATAAGAGGAGTATTTAAGAAACATTACTTCAATATTTTCTCTATTTCTCCTCCAAACTGTATCTTGTTGCTATTCATCAGCATTGCCTCTCTGGGTTAGATCTACTCCTTTCTATGCTGAATATTCAAAGTGGAATAGTCCATCACTGTTTAAAGGTAGAGTTCATTCAGTATGAAAGTGTATCAGCTGGTAGAGGATTTTGAATGACAAACAGTGCAGACCCTGATCAGAGGGCTCCTCTTAAGGAGCCCTCTGATCTGTGTCTACACTGTATGCAAATGACAGATAACTTATTCCCCACATTCACAAGGTTAATGAATACAAAACAAGATGGGTTTGGGCAGAGAAATAAAGAGATTAAGAATGGATCAGTTCCCCTCTTATCTATAGTCCTGTAATATAGTACATGTACCGTAAAAAACCTCTAAACCGGAATTCTAGAAGAGAATTTAGATACTTTTAGGCAGGTGTCTGCTTAATAATGCAGGGTGAAAGTCATGCAGAAAGCTCATAGAGGAGCTTCCTGCATGACTTTCACACTGCATTAAGCTGCCATATGTCCCGAAGATAAATTTTTTTGCTAAATTTAATGTCTGGTTTAGAGGGGTTTTACTGTACCATAAAATTCCTCATTAATGCGCTTGGGTTCTTATATTTTCTAAAGAGCGGAGAGGGGGTGGGGGGGGGGGGTTTGTCAGGGTCTGCTCTATTTGTCAGGGTCTGCTCTATTTGCTTTTGAAATTATAATCGATATGACTCTACAGTTTTTAACAATAACAAAAAATCCAGCATCCATATGCCATTATAAGGGCAGGGGCATGATTAGTTTTACGATATGTGTTTCAACTAGAATAACATCATGAATATTAATTAGATTAATTTTAATAACGGTACATGTATATATATGTCTGTACACAGGAATTTTGGCCATAGCAGAAATTGTCAAAACAAATCTATATTTCATACCTGTAAGCAAACAGATTACACCCTACAGGAGCCATCTGATCTGGGTCTATTCTGTTTGCAAAGGTATAGATAGGGTGAAATTATGGGATAATGTTTCACCATGAATATTCTACAAAATTCTGTCCATTGTGAATATCAATATTTATTGAAAACATAAAATAAGGACATTAATCAGCATGACAAACAGCAGAGAATCAGATCGGTAACATATAAGAAAACAGAGCAGACCCTGATCAGAGGGCACCTTCTTTGTTTGCATATGAACATGATATTTGGTTGTGGCAGAAACTGCTGAATCAGAACTGTATGATTTCATAAGAAAACAGAGCAGACCCTGATCAGGGTCTACGGAGACTGTTTGCAAATGTAGAAAGTATAAAACTGCATATCTATGGAATAAACAGTTAAGATATATGAATTCCATCTATGCCATAAAATGTTATGGCTCTCACTAATGGGCACTCACACACAAATGCACATACAAATGTATATTGTGAAAACAGATGGACAGGTCTGAGTAAAACTTTTTCTCTCTAATCTTTCAAAGGCATAGGTACAACATTGAGACTGACACCAAATTGGACAGATAAAGAGTTTCACAGCATGCTAAAGATTAAATAAAATAGGTATAAAAGCGCCATAGCCCCAGAGCCCAGAGGATAAGAAGGCCTGACCTAGGAAAAGAAAATGAAACAAGCACACTAAGACTGGACGCTACGAGGGTATATAGTTACCTCCGACTGGCCGCACTGCAAGGTCAACAGAAACACATGTATAGTTAGACTGTGATACAGTACATCCTTTTTAATGTCACCACATTTGAGAACCTGTCTTAACCCATTCCCTCATTTTTTAGATCCAACCTCTTTGAATAAATCTACTGAAAAGGAGCATTCACTAGAAAAAGGAACATTTTAGACTTGTGTAGTTTTGAAACCATTGTGAATTTGTGATAGGGTATTTGCTCAACAGGAGCAAACGCTCCATTTATCACAATGGTCTCAAAAAGTTACTTTTACAGAGGCATCAAAGGATGTCAGTATGAAGGAATGGGTCAAACCGTTACTCCATGAATAACTGATGTAAGCAATAATGACATGAGTATTAAAGATTAATTCTTATAATGGCACACGTACACAATAATTGTTGGCAAACTGTAGAATCAGATGTATATATTATTTCATGAGCAAATAGAGCTGACCCTGATCATATGACCCCTACAGGAGCAGTCTTATCTGGGTCAACTCTTTTTGTAAATATATACCAGAAAAGACTTAAGAAAGATCATACAACTGAAATCATTATTATTATTGTTAACTTTTAACAAAATGATTGAAGTTATGATGAATTCTGACATCTAACCTTCATAAAAAATTAGGACTTATGACCATTTAGGTAGTAAAATCTTTTGTACCAATGTAAAAAAATAATGACATCATTAATTTTAATTAGATTATTTATATGGAATAGGAACACAAGACACTTTGACTCAAGCAGAAACTGTAGACCGAGCTCTATATTCAAACAGAACAGAAGACTCCTATAGAAGTTCTCTGATCAGGTTCTACTCTTTTTGCAAAGGCATGAAAAGGCGTTTATATGGAGGAAAGGGTTAACCCATTCCCCCATATTGACCCCTTTTGACACCTCTGTAAAGGTCACTATTTGAAACCATTGTGATAAATAGAGCATTTGCTCAATAGGAGCAAATGCTCTATTTATCACAATGGTTTCAAAACTACAAAATTCTAAAAGTTTCCTTTTCTTTAGTAAATGCTCCATTTCTGTAGATTTATTCAAAGAGGTTGGATATAAAAATAGCCTATGAGGTAATGTATTAAGCTGCCACGAGCCTTAACGACAGACATTTATATTTATGTGGTTACTTTAAAAGAGGTTTTACTGTAGTAAGACAAGGCATAATAATGTGAGGGTTATGTAACTTTGTGTTAACCCCTTTGCTCCATGAATAGTTATGTAAGAAATAATGCATGTATGAATATCAATTAGCTTAATATTTGTTATAGTATAAAAAGACGAAAAGTTTTGACCCGGGTAAAAAAACTGTAGAATTAGATCTATATTATTCTATAAGCAAATAGAGCAAACCCTGATCAGACGCCTCCTATAGGAGCGGTCTGATCTGGGTCTACTCTGTTTGCAATGGCATACAAAGGCGTATTTATGGAGGATAGGGTTAAAATTCAATATGATTATACAATGTATGTTCTGGTAAATAAAACAATAATGAAATTCTAATATTCTTATGATAATGCTTTTAAATACCGGTAGTTCATATCATAACCACAGTGATAATTATAAAAATAACATTTAAATACTCATTTATAATGATAAATAATACTTTAATAATTATAATTACACTAATAAAAAGAATACATGTTTACGATACAAATCATGCCATGATATGATAAGAGTGGAAAATACAATCTCTTCCATAATTTTACCAAATGACATTTTGAAAATGGTCAAGTAACCCTCTACTTCTTACACTGCCTTTATATACATTTAGTGAAGACCCAGACAGGCTCTATCTATTCTCCTTGCCTATGTGTTACAAACCTGTTTGCTTTAGCAATGAATTTCCTTGATTTATATTTGTAAAACAATATTCAATTACAGTAAAACCTCTCCAATGCCATCACCAAAAAGAGGTCTAATTCTGAATCATACAGCCACATGGTAGCTAAATGCAGAACAATAGTTATGTAGAAAGCACCTGCAGGTGCTTTCTGTAACCTGCTTTCTGTATTACTTTGAGTCTGCGTTAAACAACCACCTGCTTTTAAAAACACATTTATCTATTCACTGGTCACTTCAGAGAGGTAATTAATATTTAGAACTAGTTTAACTTTTATAATGACACATGAAAATAGGAATTTTAGGTCATGGCATATATTTTAGATCATAAACAAACAGAGCAGACCGAGATCTGGGTGTACTCTGTTTGCAAAGGCGTAGAAAGGCATACTTATGGAGTAAAGGGTTAAATTAACCAGTTTCATTTCATCCACTGAAAACCGGTTTGATTCTATATGAATAGATCGACCTACCAACACCCTCGGGCAGCCTTGGCAATTTCGCTCTTGGTGGGAGTGGACAGGTAATGAGATCCCCTTGTACCATAGCCACAGTGAGTTCCTTAGTGCCCCTGATGTCAAAACTGCAGTGAAGGTCTACCTGACTGGGGTCAGTAACCCGTATTTTGTCCAACTTGAAACTGATCTGTCAAACAAATCCAATGTCAATCATTCAATCATACAAACAAAACACGTGAGCTAAGTCATAGGACAAAGCGACATTTCTACATTGCAAACAGTGCAGACCCTGATCAGTCAAAAAATTGGAAACATGGCACTTGGACAAAATGCGGCTGATTTTGACAAGTGATAATGTAAACTTATTAGGTAGCAGTTTGATTTTGGTCAGCACTATTTGATTAAGTTTGTCCAAAAGATCAGCCTTGTTAAGCCAAGTACTTGGACACCCAATCTTCCCTCTCTGAGTGCAGGACAACTGTTCCTTAGGACAACTGTCACTTATGATAATTGCCCCTTAGGACAATTGTCCTTGATATATATAGCAGTATATTGTAGAAATGACTTTTTAAAAACAGTAAAACCCCGCTAATGCGACCACCAAAAAGGGTAAAATTCTGGGTGACAGAGGCAGGTGGTAGCTTAATGCAGGACGAAAGTTATGCAGAAAGCTCCTATAGGACTTTCGTCCTGCATTAAGCAACCACCTGCTTTAAACGGCGCCAGTGGCTGTTTATTAAGTGGTCGCATTAGCGGGGTTTCACTGTATACTTTTATAACCAAGGGGCAACTGTCTATACCCCCACCCAAATATAAAGCTGCCCATATATAAAGCTGAATAATTGAATTTGGTACCATTTTGATTACTTCAAATTAGATTTAAAAAGTACTCTGTCTGTCTGAATACTTAGGGTGATTAAGGTATGAATACTGTTTCCAAAACACAATTCTCCTGTTTAACCTTTTCCCTCACAAATATTCATGTGAGAAATTAATGACTATGAGTATTACCTAGCTGATTGTTTTAACGGCATTATTATCAGGGGAATTTTTTACCGTGACAGAAACTGTTGTATCATATCTATATCATTTAAGCAAACAGAGCAGACCCCGATCAAACGGCTCCTACAGAAGCCATTTGATCTGAGTCTACTCTGTTCACAAAGGCATGAAAAAGCGTTCATATGAGGGAAAGGGTTAACGCTTTACTCCATAAAAAAAGACTTTCTATGCCTTTGCAAACAGTACAGGAGCCATCTGGACAGGAGCATATCTTATGATATAATATAGGTATGATTCTACAGTTTCTGCCAGGACCAAAATGCCTTGTGGTCATGTACCATTATAACAATAAACTAATATTCATGAGGTCATTATTTCTTACATTAATACTCATGGAGTAAAGGGTTGTAGATGTAATCTAGTATAGTTATATTGACTCAAATTTATACAGTAATGACACATTATAATGGAGAACTCTATCACAGATAAAGGGCAGGTCCATAAAATGATCAGATGATATACATCTGTAAGAGTTCTCATCAATCCGCTTGTAAGAGAGCCATGGCAGAAACTATCTTTATTATTTTATTAGCAAACAAAGTCGACCTTGATCAGATAGCTCCTATAGAAACCATCGGATCTGGGACTACTTTATTTGCAAAGGCATGAACATTAATTTATATGAGAGAAAAAGTTAATTTGGACTGTTATATTGACTCGTTTGGAAAAAAACAGTAATGGTATGATACAATGGAGAACTCTATCACAGATAAAGCACAGATACATAAATGTCAGATGATATACTTCTGATATTACCTCTCCAGTAGAGTTCTCATCAATCGACTTGTAAGAGAGTACTTTTGGGGAAACATCCTTCATTTCAGCACAAACACCATTCTGGGCTGGAAGCCACCTCGGGGCAATCCCTGCAGCAGGGCAGCTACTTTCTCGGCTACACCTGTGAAAAAAGAAGAGTACATGTATGTCATTTAACCCTTTCTGTGTTTAACATTTATTCAAGATTTCATCACCTCATAAATATTCACGGACAAATTCAATAAACCGGAACATGGAAACGGGATTTTATTCACTATGGTGAACACTGTAAAGTCAGATCTAAATTATTTCATAAGCAAACAGAGCAGACCCTGATCAGAGCAAGTGCAAACCTTTATCAAAAGGCTCCCTCAGGAACTATTTATCTGGGTCTATACTGTTTGCAAAGAGCTTTTATACTTGGTTCCTGCATTTTTAAGAGGCCACAGAAGCTCATTCTTAGCTCAGGTGAGCTAAAAAGACATGGTCTCTTTTACATGATTAGCTCGAATCATATTTAATATGGTTTTCCAAGAACTGAAACATTTTCGCTACAGCCAACAATCAAACCAGAGACTGCAATTATGTTATAAAAAGTATGGAATTATGGGAAGTTTAGAGTGCCATAAAATATGTCAGAGTGACATAAAAACAAATTAGTGTCTCTGTATATTCTCTGTCTAGTTTGTTCGTCTCAAACCTTTAGCATACCATGAGGGAATTTGTACATTTTTTTAATTTTTAACCCTTTCCCTGTTCACTATTCATGTAAGAAATGTGAATATTTATTAGTTGATTTTTTACAACGGTATATAAACATACCAGTAGGCTTCTTTGGCTTTGGCAGAAACTGTAGAATCAGATATATATAATTCAACAAGCCAACAGAATAGACCCTGATCAGATTTTAAATAGACTGCACTGACACTAAAACATGACTTGGTAGGAATATTTTCTGTGAAATTGTATATATAGTGACCTTCAAAGAGAAAAATCAGATGTGTCATGTATATTCACGACTCTTGTGAAATACTACATGTAGTTTACCTTGTAACATTTAGCTTTATACAGATTTACTGAAATGGAGCATTTAACCCTTCGCTTGCTATTCGCGTCAATATACCTACCTGTAAATAGTGAAGACCCAGATGAGACAGCTCCTGCAGTAGCCGTCTCATCAGGGTCTGCACTATTTACAAGTTGATTGTGCAACCATTGCACTCCACAGCAGTGATTGCACAGCGAAATACGTGTACACAGTGAGGGTATATGTAATTATACAACAGGGCATGGGTAAAGAAGGAGAAATATGTTTTAAAATTCAGCAAGCGAAGGGTTAATAGGAAAAGGGAAATAGTTTTGAAACCATTGATATAAATAGAGCATTTCATCGATTTGCTCTATCTATCTTAGTGGTTTCAAAAAGTGATTTTTTACAGAGGCATCAAAAGGCATAAAAGGAACTATAAAAGGACCTACTTAAATATTTGAAGCAGATGACATTTTGTCAGAATACAACTACTTAGAGTGCTTATATTTACTCTTAGCACACCAGCTACATTTTGTGTACATGTAATTGAAACAAATGTCTTCTTTCTTAACCCTTTCCCTGTTGTAACCCTTTCCTCCAAGAATATTCATGGATACCGGTATTATTTAGATTAATTGGCTATAATAGCACAAAGACACACACACACATATACACGTATATATATTATATCATAAGCAAACACAGTAGACACTAATCAGACAACTCCTATAGGAGCCGTCTGATCTGAGTATACTCTGTTTGCAAAGGCGTAAAAAGGCAAATTTATGGAGTAAAAGGGTAAGAAACATTGACAATGTAAAATATTCCTTTTGCTGAATTTTTAAAATGGCATATTTACAAAGGATGTTTTGGTATTGGCAGAAACTGTAGTCAGATCTATTTTATCGCATATACAGGAGCCATCAGATCTGGGTCAGCCCTGCTTGCAAAGGTAATAATCGACATGTCTATGGAGTAAAGGCTTAAAAGATGATAGTAAGGATATAAACAATTTGTACGCAGATGAGTTTATGTTGTGTCTCATCTGGATCAATACTGTTTGCATATCAACCCTTTACTCCATGAATATTCATGAAAGAAATTATGACACCATGAATATTAATTAGATTAATTTCTAAAATGGCATATTAACACATGGAATTTATGCCAGAGTAGAAACTGTAGAATCATGTCTATATCATTCCATAATCAAACAGATCTAGAGCAGACCCTGATCAGACATCTCCTATAGGACTACTCTATATGACTGATCTGGGACTACTCTGTTTGCATAGGCAAAGAAAGGTGTATATATTGAGGAAAGTGTTAAACAAAAATGTGCAACTTAAAGCAATATATGAAGTGCTAAAGCGTAATATTTTTTTGTCAAGTAAACATTCGACATCTCACAAGACATTAACGGGCAGCTGGGAACCATCACACTTAAGTTTATGAGGGATTCTGGTTCCTACATAATCTTTAAAATGCATAAACTCCGGTCTGCCTGAAATCTGTCATACATTGAATCTGAACAGTTTTCATTACACTTTTGTATAAATGTCAAACAGTAGAGCAGTATTGTAGCATTGTAACTCTTTCCCTGCGGAAGTCACCGAAAAGCATCTCACTGGGCTTGTTGCAAAGGGCTTAACCTTTCCCCTGTTGAATATTTATGTGAAAAATAATGACATCATGAATATTTATTTGCTCAATCTTTATAACGGCATATTCACATATGAATTTTTGGTATTGGTAGAAACTGTAGTCAGATCTATCATAATTGTATCAGCAAACAGTGCAGACCCTGATCAGACTGCTCCTACAGAAGGGTCTATTCTGTTTGCAAAGGTGTGAAAAGGCGTTTATATGAAGAACAGGGTTAAAAGCAGACAACAGTGTTTGCTGATGAAAATTATTTGGCGCTAAAAGATTTCACTCTTTGCACAAAGAGTAATTTTTTTTTAAACAAGATTCACGTGCGGCACCAATGCTCGTCTGATTTGGTGCTTGTCCAGCTAAATTAAACAAGAGGGCCATGATGCCCCTGTATCGCTCACCTGGCTTGCTATGTTTTCTATATCAAAGCTCTGACCATATTAATTTCAGAGAAGATGTTTGTAGATTTCACTATATAACTCAATGTAAACTGACAACCCAAAGGGCAGTTGCACTTTTACCCTGGGGCAAACTTTGATTAGTCTTTTAGTTGTCTGATCCGGCTGAGGGTCTGCTCTGTTTGCTTACAGCATTCTATAGATCTCATTCTACTCTGTTTACAAAGGCGTAGAAAGGCGTATTCATGGAGTAAACTAAATGGTTAAACAGGGAAAGGGTTAATCAATGATGGATCATTCCACTTTGAGTATTCAGCATTCAAATTTAAGTCTCTCAACACTGAATTCTTAGAGTGGAATAGTCCATTACTGAATATTGGTAGAGGCCATCCAGTATGAAAGGGCAAAAAAAGTGCAAGAGAATTTGAATGACAAACAGTGCAGACCCTGATCAAAGCCCTCTAATCTGGGTCTTCACTATTTATAAAATGACAAGGCATTGTTTCCAGCATTTAAAGGGTTAACTCTCTGTCAGACAACTATGAGTATATATCGAGGGCATATTAAATAGTGTAGAATCTGACCAGAAAGAAAAGGATTAATTATGTTGTCTGATCTGGTTCCTTACAGTTTGCTGCTCCAATCATGTCTAAAACTAACAAACAGATGGATCATGTAATGTACTCTGTAGTCAAAGGAAAGTTCATTTTAACAACTTCCCTACTAAATTATTTTGAAACTTTGTCAATTTCTTTGTTGTTGCAATTTTCGGCATGCACGGCCATTAATCAGACATAATAGCCGCAGTTTTTGTTTAAATTATTAACCCTTATCCCGCTATTTGCAACCTGACCTCCATTTGCAAACAGCTTGGATCCAGATGAGATGCCAAATAACTCGGTGTCTATTCAGGATCCAAGCTATTTGACACTCAGTCAATAGTTTCTTAAAGACTTGACTGAATTGGAAATAGTCAAAATTGCATCAATTCCAAATTTGTGCAGAAAGTCACATCATTTTTCACAGCGAGATAAAAATCAAGTTGTTTTAAACATTAAACATCAAAGTAAATTTTTTTTGTTACTTTGGGATGTTTATTTCACACTATTGTGACACTAATGTTCAGTGTATACTTGGCTAGAAATACTAGCAAATTATTATATTAATGCTTTACCTGGTAGATGTACCTTTGCAAATAGAGTAGATCCAGTTCAGATTGCTCCTATGCCTTTCTATGCTTTTGCAAACAGAGTAGACCCAGATCAGACGGCTCTGTCTGATCAGGGTCTGATCTGTTTGCTGATGACATAATAGAAATATGATTCTACAGATTCTGCCATGACCCAAACTTTCTGAGTACATGTATATATGCCATTAGAGGAATGCATCTAATTGATATTCATGGTCTCATTATTTCTTACATAAATATTCATGGAGGAAAAGTGAGGTGTCTCATCTGGATCCAAGTTGTTTGCAGTTGAGCATCAGTTTACAATAGGCAGGAAAAAGGGATCAAAGCTTGATTCAAATAATAATGAAGGCCAACTATACTGTGTCCCCCTCATTAATCAGACTGTCAGCTTCAACAATTGTGTTACCTGCCCTTGTCAATCACACCTGATACAGATGCATCTGAAACCAAGTTTTGTGTTCTCTATCTAGTATGTTTTTTAACCCCTTTATTTTTCATACACAGGTAACCTATGTTCAATGGTATAAAGGTATTTATCAAACAAAAACTGAAACCCTTACAATGCTGAATTTTCAAATGGACTATTCCACAATTTAAACAGGTCAGCCTTATGATGAATATTTAGGCATTTTTCACAAGAAAAGTGTAACATGACAAACAGTGCAGACACAGATGAGAGGGCTCCTCTAGGAGCCCTCTCATCTGGGTCTACACTGTTTGCAAAGGAAATTAGTGACCCGTTTCCCACATTATAAGGGTTAACCCTTTCCTTCATATAACCCCTTACCTGATAGTGATGGTCTTCTAACACTTTTGCAAACAGAGTAAACCCAAATCAGTCATCTGATCAAGGCCTGCTCTTTGTACTTGGATGAATAATACAGATCTGATTCTAAAGTTTCTGCCATATAAAAAAAAATCCATTGTTCATAATGCCATTGTAAAAACACACCTAATTAATATTCATAGGTTCTATATTTTCTTACATGAATATTCATAAGGCAAAGGGTTAACATGTTTTGATCTACTAGTCATTTATTAACCCTTTCCTCCATAGGCTATTTTTCAGACCCAACCTCTTTAGATGGATCTACCCAAAAGGAGCATTTACTAGAGAAAAGGAAAATGATAGAAATATGTAGTATTGAAACCATTGTGATAAATAGAGCAAATGCTCTATTTATCACAATGGTTTCAAGAGGTGACTATTGCAGAGGCATAGAAAGGCGTATAGAGGAAAGGGTTAAAGTACCAGGTTACTTCACCTACTCCTTCATATAAACACTTTTAAATGTGTATTGCAAACAGAGCAGACCCCCATCAGACAGCTCCTGAAACAAAGTTTGTATGAAGGCTTAACCCTTTCCCTGTTCAATATTCATGTCGGAAATAATGACACCATGAATATTTATTACCTGTATTTTTACAATGTCAACTTTTCAAGGAAAGTTTTTGCTCTGACAAAATCTGTAGTATCAGATCTATATCATGCCAAAAGCAAACATCAAATCCTGATCTGGGTCTACTCTGTTTGCAAATGTGTGGAAATGCATTTATATGAGGGGAAAGGGTTAAGGTTGGCACAACTGTTCAGATTACCTGTTTGCAAGGACACACCATCCACAGACAGAGTCTAGGTCAGCTGTGCAGGTCTGGCAGGTTGTCCGCTCAGCACAATGGTCAACAGCTATTTTCACCAGCTGAAGTATAACATTTACATGTGAACAAGTGATAACGAAACTGAAATTCACAATTCAAAACTGGTGATTATGCATGTAAACCTGAAAATAAACAATTCTGGAAAATGACTTTCTACACCTTTGCAACAGAGTAGACCCAGATCAGTATCCATGCTTATAAAACTTTTAGTTGAGTCTGAGTTCGTTCTCAAGTTTTTGATTGGTCAGATTTGAGCCTTCTCAAATCTGACCAATCAAATGCTTGAGAACTCAAATCTGACCAATCAAAAACTTGAGAACGAACTCAGACTCAACTAAAAAGTTTTATAAGCATGGACCCAGATGACTCCTATAAGAGCTGTCTAATCAGGGTCTGTTCTGTTTGTTCATGGAATAATATAGATCTGATTAAACAGTTTCAGCTTTAGTAAAAAATTCTGATGCCATTTAAAAAAGGAATCTAACTAGAATTGTTTTTGATACAGTGTTTTGGAGTTACTTCTGATAATATTGTGTTGAAATACAGTTGAAGACAATGGCGTAAGTAAAGTAAGGTTTGCACAGATATGTTGCCAACGTTTTGACAAAAGATAGTGAACTAGAAAACAGACTCAGTCAGAGAGGGCCCTGTAATGAAAGGCAGATACCTCTAGACATAGTGACCTGTAGTCAGAGTTATGGACTCTGTGCATGACACTTCCTCTCATTATGCTCTTTCCATATACAGTGTATGAAGTTTCAACCAACTGGCACCAGGCATATAGGAGTTATTATCCGTACAAGAAAGTGTGATCATGACAGACAATGTCTGGACAGACAACACTCACAAAATCAATATGTCTCCCCCATATAAATATGGGGGGATACATAATTAATATTCATGATGTCATCATTATTTTCATGAGACAGGTTCTGTCTTTCATTAGCAAACAGAGCAGACCTACAGGAGTAGTCTAATCTGGGTCTACTCTCATTAAAAGGCATATCTATGTAGTAAAGGGTTAAGTGATAAGGGTAGAACAACCCTTTACTCCATAAATATGCCTTTCTACGCCTCTGTAAAAATCCATTTTTGAAACCATTGTGATAAATAGAACATTTGCTCCATAGGATGGAGCAAATGCTCTATTTATCACCATGGTTTCAAAACTGCACAATTCTAACATTTTCCTTTTTCTCTAGTAAATGCTCCTTTTTGGTAGATTAGGTCTAAAAATAGCCTATGAGGGAATGGGAAAAGAAACAGGTATTTCCATATTTATGATATATTTTTGGTTGAAATAATTTTCTGAATTTAAAATTCTTACATGAAGTAATAAGCAAATTTGCTGATTTGATGTCCCCCAAAAAACCAGTGCTGTCCTCAGTATTTAACTGAGTTATTGACCAGAGCTTGATAATTTATACAGATATTTCAATATCAAAATTGATATTGGATTGAGTAACATAATTATATTGATGATATTTCCGTATTATTTTTAATGATGCCACCTATAGGAGCTGTCTGAGCAGAGTATGCTCTGTTTGCTTAAAATTATGTCATTAAAATTTCTGAGCTGCTTCTTTGTGCAAATGTCTCAAAAGGCATTAAGTGAGAATGGGTTAACCCTTTCCTTCGTTTAAACACCTTTTCACACATATACAATCAGATTATCAGAGTAGACCAAGATCCTATAGGAGCCGTCTGATCAGGGTCTGCACTGTTTACAAATGGAATTTTATACATCTGTTTCAATACTTTCTAAAATGACTACAATGTTCCAACTTCCATATTTCATTATATCTATTTTGTCCATGAATATTCAGTAGGTATTGAAGTTTGGAATAACATAGAACAAATAATGGGTTAAGCAACCGCCTGCCATTTTTGGATTGCCATAATTATTCATTACAAGACGTTGCTGTAGAGAAGTTTCATTGTGTTCATCAAAGCGACTAACCTTGGTCTTTGTCATGGCATACAAATACTCCTGATTTTGATCCAGGAACATGTGTCTGTTGATTTCTTGGCCGTAATCCACTGTGACTTCACTAATCACCGAGACATAGCCATTCTTCTGTAGGGAGACCTGGATACAATGTAAAACAATAAAGTACATGTATGTTAAATAATCATGTAAGAAATAATAAGCAAAACCAACAGGAGCCATCTGATCTGGGTCTACTCTGTTTGCAAATGCACGAAAACTCGTTTATATGAAGGAAAGGGTTAAGAACCCTCAAACCCTTTCCTTCATATAGACATATTTTCACGCATTTGTAAACAGAGTAGACACAGATCAGTCAACTCCTATAGGAGCCATCTGGTAAGGGTCTGCTCTGTTTGCTAATAGAATTTAATAGATCTGTTATTTTACTTTCTACAATTAATGTTCCACCTTCCATATTTTATTGTAACTAGAACTATCACTAAAGGTGATGAATACCCCCACATGGCAGCTTTGATTGCGAATCCAAGTTGTGACATCAACTATCCATGTAACAGGACTAAAACATATAAATAATCAAAGTTAAAGGAGAGATAATTCTGTAATGCTTGCAACAAACATATGAAAACTTTAAAAATGAAGGAGGATTTGTGACACGAAATCCCCATGTTTCATGCCAAAATGAAAATGTTCGCACTGAACCGATTTTGCAGAATGACACTGGTTCTTTTTCCATTTCAAGGCCAGGTATTAAGTTCAAGGTCACAGAGACCTGAATATCTACTACCCAATGCGTATTGACACAACAGGTTTGGTAATGCTAGTATAGGATATATGCGCCTGACAAGACCTGAAATTTGTGTCTTGCACATATACTACTCCTGAGTAACATTTATGCCAAGTATCAAGTGAATCAGGTTGAAAGTGAAGGAGGAGTTCAAAGTACAAGATTTTGCCTGCCAATTTCAAGACCAATTTCAAGGCCAAAGGTCAAGGTCACAGAGATTTGAAATTTGTGTCTTGCACATATACTACTCCTGAGTAACATTTATGCCAAGTATCAAGTAAATCAGGTTGAAAGTGAAGGAGGAGTTCAAAGTACAAGATTTTGCTTGCCAATTTAAAGACCAATTTCAAGGACAAAGGTCAAGGTCAAAGAGACCTGAAATTTGTGTCTTGCACATATACTACTCCTGAGTAACATTTATGCCAAGTATCAAGTGAATCAGGTTGAAATTGAAGGAGGAGTTCAAAGTACAAGATTTTGCCTGCCAATTTCAAGACCAATTTCAAGGCCAATGGTCAAGGTCAAGGTCACAGAGACCTGAAATTTGTGTCTTGCACATATACTACTCCTGAGTAACATTTATGCCAAGTATCAAGTAAATCAGGTTGAAAGTGAAGGAGGAGTTCAAAGTACAAGATTTTGCCTGTCAATTTTAAGACCAATTTCAAGGTCAAAAGTCAAGGTCACAGAGATTTGAAATTTGTGTCTTGCACATCTACTACTCCTGAATAACATTTATGCCAACTATCAAGTGAATCAGGTTGAAAGTGAAGGAGGAGTTCAAAGTACAAGATTTTGCCTGCCAATTTCAAGACCAATTTCAAGGCCAATGGTCAAGGTCAAGGTCACAGAGACCTGAAATTTGTGTCTTGCACATATACTACTCCTGAGTAACATTTATGCCAAGTATCAAGTAAATCAGGTTGAAAGTGAAGGAGGAGTTCAAAGTACAAGATTTTGCCTGTCAATTTTAAGACCAATTTCAAGGTCAAAAGTCAAGGTCACAGAGATTTGAAATTTGTGTCTTGCACATCTACTACTCCTGAATAACATTTATGCCAACTATCAAGTGAATCAGGTTGAAAGTGAAGGAGGAGTTCAAAGTACAAGATTTTGCCTGCCAATTTCAAGACCAGTTTCAAGGACAAAGGTCAAGGTCAATGTCACAGAGACCTGAAATTTGTGTCTTGCACATATACTACTCCTGAGTAACATTTATGCCAAGTATCAAGTGAATCAGGTTGAAATTGAAGGAGGAGTTCAAAGTACAAGATTTTGCCTGCCAATATCAATACCAATTTCAAGGCCAAAGGTCAAGGTCAAGGTCACAGAGACCTAAAATCTGTGTCTTGCACATCTACTACTCCTGAGTGACATTTATGCCAAGTATCAAGTGAATCAGGTTGAAAAAGAAGGAGGAGTTCAAAGTACAAGATTTTGCCTGCCAATTTCAAGGCCAAAGGTCAAGGTCACAGAGACCTGAAATTTGTGTCTTACACATCTACTACTCCTGAGTAACATTTATGCCAAGTATCAAGTGAATCAGGTTGAAAGTGAAGGAGGAGTTCAAAGTACAAGAGTTTGCCTGCCAATTTCAAGGCCAAAGGTCAAGGTCAAGGTCACAGAGACCTGAAATCTGTGTCTTGCACATCTACTACACCTGCATAACATTTATGCCAAGTATCAAATGAATCAGGTTGAAACTGAAGAAGGAGTTGAAAGTACAAGATTTTGCGGACAGACCAACGACCGACGACCGACGTCCAACGACCGACAGGCTGATTCCAGTATACCCCCCTCAAACTCTGTTTGTGGGGGTATAATTATTTTGTCCATGAATATTCAGTAGATATTGAAATTTGGAACAAACACAGAACAGGAAAAGGGTTAAAGCTCCCAATGAACCCTTCTTGCTCAGTTGAGCTGAAAATTATTTTTTTCTGCAGACACAACTACTTAAGTCTTCTGTGCTAAGAGTTAACAGCTTTCAAACCTAGAAAGTTCAACCCATTCCTCCATAGGCTATTTTTAGATCCAACCTCTTTGAATGAATCTACCAAAAAGGAGCATTTACTAGAGAAAAGTAGAATTTTAGAATTTTGTAGTTTGAAACCATTGTGATAAATAGAGCATTTGCTCCTATAGGAGCAAATGCTCTATTTATCACAATGGCTTCAGAAAGTGGTTATTACAGAGGTGTAGAAAGGCGTATTTATGGAGGAAAGGGTTAAGGTGCTAATCTACAAGTGTAAGGCTATTGTAGAGCTGTAATAAATAATTCTGGTAAACCTTTTCTAACACGATTTAAAATTTTAAACTACAAAGAGTCTTTTGGTATGAATTTATACTACTTTTTGTTCAGAAATTCATTCTATTTACTAAAGACGTCAAGACAGTTTATCCCATAAATATTCATTTTAGATAGTCATGAATTATCATGAATATTATGATCAGCTGTATTTTCATAACAAGAGCACCGCATGAGGGTGCCACCGCTCATCGGTTTGATTGTAATCCTTTATATGGTAAACAAGTGTGTGAAATCTCATAAGATTTGCATGAAAAGTACAAAGAAGTAATAGCCAATGTTACGTGATGACAATGACAATGACAATGTGGACCCAGGAGTTATGACAATAGCTCATATTTGTTTTCTTCGAAAAACACACAAGCTAATAACAAAAGAACATAGGAATATTAAGCCAAGGTAGAAAGTAAAAAATCAGATCAATATTATTTCATAAGCAAGCAGAATAGACCCTGATCAGATGCAGGAACTGTCTGATCTGAGTCTAGTGTTTGCAAAAGCATAGAGAACCGTATTCATGGAGTAAAGAGTTGAGAAGACAAGACATTCTGTTGTTGAAAGGATATAAATCTATGGACTCTTGACTTTTAATTTGTCTCAACTGGCTTATACTTCATGCTGAAAATCTTATCTATGGTAATTAAAATTAATGGTACCTCTTACCATAACAGCTGTTCATTACAACCCTTCATATGCTGAGTTTTCTTGCTGGAAAATGTCCTATCATTATTTAACCTTTAGGCCATGAATATTCATATAGGAAATAATAACATCATAAATATTAATTAGCTGAATTTTTACCATGGCATATGAAAGCAGACCTAGATCAGACAGTTCCTTTATCATGATAATCTTTGAAAAAGGCACATAGTGGTCGAAATATTAGATCAGAGCTATTCAAGTATTTATGTAATATCTTAATTCCCTTTTTGGAATATTATTTTCATTGAAATATATCATAAGATTTCATAAACGCAAACACAGCAGATCCTGATCAGACGGAACCTATAGGAGCCATCTAATCTGGATCTTCTATGTTTGCACAGGCGTGAAAATGCCTTTATATGAAGGAAAGGGTTAAGTGTCACCCTGCTTACAATAGGTGACACAAAAAATTGACCATTTCAGGAACAGTAAAATGGCTGCAACCTACCTTCTTCAGGATACCATCATTTGAGCCAAGGTAGACGATTGTTGTTTCTCCTTCCTGAGCTGTTTGGATAGCTGTGACTAGAGTGTTGGGTAGGACAATGACGGGCCTCTGCCATACTGGAGTAATGCCCTCAATGGATGGGTTGACACTGGACAGGATTGACTTCCCACACAGCTCTGTGGGTGCAGACTGAAAATATGATAATGATTCTATAAGTTTACTATATACCGTACTAAATAAAGCTATAAAAATATTGTCTGTCATTATTAAATTTTGTCCTGTCAATATTGTCATCTGCTACAATTCTCAAAAGTTAATTTCTTCTTCCATTTCCATCAAACACTATGGATCCTGATAAGATGCAGGTGTCTCACCTGGATAAAAACTGGAAAGTTCACAAATTTGTCGCTACCCATACTAAAGATACCTGTTGTTATTGACAGCTTTTTAACCCATTACTTCATAGGCTATTTTTATAGACCTAACCTACTGAAAAGGAGTATTTACATGATAAAAGGAACATGTTAGAATTGTTTAGTTTTGAAACCATTGTGATATATAGAGCATTTGCTCCAAAGGAGCAAATGCTCTATATATCACAATGGTTTCAAATGTGACTTTTACATGGTAATCGAAAGGTGGCAGTATGAGGGAATGAGTTAAAGTGATATTATCGCCCTAATTTGTCGCTACCCTGCAAAGAGTGAAGCTACTAAAGATACCAGTTTATTGACAGCTTTTTAACCCATTACCTCATAGGCTATTTTTATAGACCTAACCTACTGAAAAGGAGTATTTACATGATAAAAGGAACATGTTAGAATTGTTTAGTTTTGAAACCATTGTGATATATAGAGCATTTGGTTTCAAAAGTGACTTTTACATGGTAATCAAAAGGCGTCAGTATAAAGGAATGAGTTAAAGTGATATTATCGCCCTATGTCAAACAAGAAACTAAAATACGACTTGAATACAGTGAATAAACACTAATACATCGGCGAATCTTCAATATCAAATACAGGAAAGTTTTGTTTTCTCCACAGTGTTTTCGATCAGTTTTCTTGCAATATTACTTGAATTATTAATTCTTTTCAGCATATAAACATATGATTTATGTAATTTTCAGTGATTTTTAAAATGAGTTGCACGTAGAGACTATCACTTTAAACTTTGACCTGCTGAATAATTAAAACTAGCTCCTCCCTTACTGAAAATTAATTAAACAAGAGCTGTCAGCAGACAGCGTGCTCCACTTTCTTTAGTGCTGGATAGTGTATTGGAAGTCTAAGTCAGAAAGGGGAGATAACTATTGCAAATTAATTTTAGGGTTATCTGCCCTTGTAAAATAGGTCCCCCTTGTAATAGTTAACATGTATACCAAGGTTGAACCAAATATCTTGGACAGTTTCTGAGACATGGACCTGAACATAAAACTTAACCAAACAATGAAAATTTTAAGTCGAAAAAGGGGCATAACTATGGCAAAATTAATTTTAGGGTTACCTACCCTTGTGAAATGGGTTCCCCTTGTGATAGTAAACATACATACCAAATATGATCCAAATATCTTTGATGGTTTCTGAGAAAAGGACCTTAACAAAAAGGTTAACTAACGCTGACGCCGATGAGAGGGTCATGACAATAGCTCCACTGGAGCTAACAAAGAATTGAACAAAATGACTTTATGAGGAACCTTTTTTCTAGATCTACACTGTTTGCAAAGATCTTACAAAACTCGCTTTCTGCACTCCATAAATATTCATATTAGAAATACATTTGACATCATGAATAATGATTAGATTATTTTTTATAATGGCGTAAACAAAGGAAATTTTGGCCATGGCAGAAACTGTAGAATCAGATCTATAATTAAATTTTTCCGCAAATTGAGCAGACCCTGATCAGATGGCTCCTACAGGAGCCATCTGATCTGGGTCTGCTCTGTTTGCAAAGGCATAGAAAGGCATAGTTATGGAGTAAAGGGTAAAAGGTTAATAAAAATGCTAAATGCCTGTAAAATACAGTGTGGATTTTGATCACAACATACTGCTTTCATTATATTCCAAACCCTAATTGAAATATTTTCAAGTGTTTCAGACCTGAGTCTTTCCTCACGGTGTTGTTTGTAATTAATCAATTAACATGCATGGTAATTAAGCAGGGCGGTAACAGACTACAGCCTCAACCCGTCTCTCAGCAGTACCACAATAAAGCATCCGATATGCCATCAAAAATTTTGAAACATTCTTCAAGTCTGCAACAAACATTATCTTCCTTTAACATGCTACAGGGAAATCTTTGATAATCTTTGCAAACAATTTGGCTCTGTCTGAGGCACCAAGTCAATCAGCATCTGATCTGAATCCAATTTGTTTGATACTCAAAATCATTTTCATTTAAAGAAAGAAACAGAGGAAACTATACTTTGAGGATTTAAGAAGAAGGTTACTTGAGCAAATAATTTCAAGTGCTAAGAGTTGACTACAACAGGCATCCAACCGACTCCACACTCATTCCATTTCGCTTTCTGATCAGCGGACTCATATATCAAAGCCCTAGCTGCATTATTGTCTGGCTCTAAGCAAGCCAGTTGAATCCAGATCAGATATCAAGTCCTATCAAGAAAGAGTGTGTATATTTCTTACTAACCTAATCAGGATTCAAACTGCTGGCAAAAGCCTGTCATTTGTTTACAGTGCCAACATATTCAAACAAGAGAACCATTGTGGCTCTAATTACGGTGTAAACCCTCTAAATCAGAATCTTAACCCTTTCATTGTTCTATGTTTACTTCAAATTTCAATACCTACTGAATATTCATGGACAAACTAGTTATAATGGAATATGGAAGACGGAACATTGTAGACATTTTAGAAACTAAAGAATCAGCTCGTTCAAATTCTGTTAGCAAACAGAGCAGAAACAGATCAGATGGCTCCTATAGGAGCCATCGGATCTGGGTCTACTCTGTTTGCAAATGTGTGAAAGCACGTTTGTATGAAGGAAAGGTTTAATGAACATGTTTGCATGAATGAATCACTTTGTTAATATTCATTAACTTAATTAATTTTATACAAGGTAAATACAGTAAAACCCCGCTATTGCGACCACCTAAGAGAGGTATAATTCTGGGTGCTAGATGCAGGTGGTAGCTTAATGCAGGGCAAAAGTAATGCAGGAAGCTCCTAGAGGGGCTTTTATTCATTAAGTGGTCACATTAGAGGGGTTCTACTGTTCTTGAAAGGGAATTGTTGGTTTAGACAAAAACTGTAGGCTCTGAGATCTATATAATCTCAAAAGCAACAGAGCAGATCCTGATCAGATGGCTCCTACAGGAGCTATGAGATCTGGGTCTACTCTGTAAAAGGCATTTATATGAAGGAAAGGGTTAACTGTATGCAATACTAATATCAATGTTCTTCTATTGTTACATATATAAAACAAGTAAATATACGTGCTATGATGAAAAGTAGAGAATCAGATACATGTACACATGTATAAGATATTTCTTAACAAAATCAAAGCAGACTTCATGAGCCATCTGATCTGGGTCTACTCTGTTTGCAAAGGTATAGAAAGGCATATTCATGGAGCAAAGGGTTAAAAAGTAAATACTTACAATCTGTAAAATTTATTGTCTGTCGATATACATTTCATCACTGTTTTTCAGGATCAAGCAGAACTCCAGATAAGATGCCTAAATTAAAATGAGTTCAAGTATAACTTTCTTTATTTCTCCACCAAACCCTATGTTGTGACCACTCTTTAGAATCGTCTCTCCGAGACAATTCTAAAGAGTGGTCACAACACTAAGGATTTGGTGAAGAAATGACAATTTTAGCATTTGAGTGGCACTGTTATCTGTAGCTCTGGATCAAGATAAGACATTGAGTTACTCTATGTCTCACCTGAATCAAAACGCTTGTATAGGTATGGTAATCATGAATTCTCAGCGCACAAAGAGTAAATGAAGGAACTGGAGGGTATAATTTGGACAACTGACTGGCATTTGAATTCTCATTCATCTTGCAGACCTTTTTCCCAAAGTCTTGCATGTGATGTCTGGCTAGATTGGTGCTGTGCCAAACTTACTTAAGCTTGTAAAATTTATCGAATTTATTCCAGTTTTCTGCAGTTAATGTTTCAAACAAGACTACTTACCGTTTACTCAATTATTGCACTTTTTAATGCCATCGCAAACAGAGAAGACCAAAATCAGATGGCTATTGCAGAAGGCTCTTACAAAATAATGATGGTTGACAATAACATTACAGTAAAACCTCTCTATAACGACCACTAAATTACATCAAGTATTTTGTGTAAAAGGCAGGTGGCTGCTTAAAACAAGATGAAAGTAAAACAGAATGCTCCTATAAGAGCATTCTGTTTCACCTTGATTTAAGCAGCCACCTGCCCTAAATACAAACTAATTAACATAATTTAGTGATCGTTATAGAGAGGTTTTACTGTACATTAAATAAGAACCAAATATGCAAATGAGGTACAGGGCTCCAGATAAGGTGCATACAAGCGTTTTTACACACATTTGAAACTCAAATCGTGCGTACTGAAATGTATGTAGGAAATTGTGTATGTACTGTGCGTTTTGTCCGCCGAAGTTGATTTGAAAAAATGTGTACATTGTCCTCACCCGAGGAATTCAGAATTAGGTTTGTATGCACTTTTGCACCAACAGTAGTTCGTAGCATTCTGGTATTTTCTGGGTAGATGTTGGGAACTGTGATTCTCGTTTTCTATTCATTTTTTTTCCAAATCAGATTAGATGAACTGTTGCATCTGGTATATTCATGGCCCAAAGCTTTCGAAAATCGTCATCATTAAACTTTTCATTAAATGTTGGGTACCGTATGTAATAGACCAAGGTTTGTCGAATGGGTGTGAAGGTATTAGGGCCAAGAAGAAGTCTCATTGCATCATGTCTGATTGACAGATACAAACATCATGGTGTTGTTTAGAGTTGATCAGGATTGTGGGATGACAAAACGCAAACTTTGTTCTGTCATTTTGAAAAGTAAGAAGATAAAGTGAGTATGAACTCAATTGTGAAGTCAATAATTTACTCTTTGATTGATAAAGTAATTGGCCATGAAAATCACAGTTCCAGTTTTCAGCAATGAAAACAATATGTGCTCATATGGATGGTGGAACATTACAGTCATTTCAGAAAGTAAAGAAACAGATCTATCAAATTCCACAAACAGAGCAGACCCTTATCAGATGGCTCCTATAGGAGCCATCTGATCTGGATCTACTCTGTTTGCCAATGTGTGACAGAAAGTGTTAAAATATTAAAATCGTCATTCTCAACCAAACACTATGTTCTGACCACTCTTAGAATTGCCTCTGTGAGAGATGCTTCTAAAGAATCGTTAGAGTGGTCACAACACAGGATTTGGTGGAGAAATAAAGAGTTATTCTTAAAAATATTATAATTTACGTGTCTTTAAGCTGGCCCTCTGCACACTGTTCACAAAGCGTATACAGTACAATTTTCATGGCACATCTCAAGAACAGAGGGCTGAAACTATTGTACACATGGGAACACAATTATGATATATTCCTTAACCCTTCAACTGCTTCATTGGAATTTTTTGCTTTGCCTAATACTGTAGAATCAGATCTACATCATATCAGAAGCAAACAGAGTAGACCCTGATCAGACGGCTCCAATAGGAGCCGTCTGATCTGGGTCTACTCTGTTTGCAAATGCGTAAAAAGGTGTTTATATGAAGGAAAGGGTTAACTCTTAAACTGCTATGCGTGACCTGCAAACAGCTTAGTTCCAGATAGATGAGACTATGACATCAGGATCCAAACTATTTGACACTTGTTCAATAGTTTCTCAAACGTTAAACAAATCAAAACTCAAAAGAACAAATTGTAGCAGAACAGAGTTAGAATATTGTAGTACAATGTAGTTTGAATAGAGACAATTTTTTCAGCTGGTTAAGGTTAACACCAGACTCACCTCAATACCGAAATGATGAAGTTATCATATTTAACCTTGAACTTGCGGCATATTGAACTGTCTGACCTCACAAAACATATTTCAGCATTTCTCTGCAATGAGTCTATTTCTGAACTTTAGAAAGCAGTCCTTAACCCTTTCCTCCATAAATACGCCTTGCTACGCCTCTGTAAAAGTCACTTAATGAAACCATTGTGATAAATAGAGCATTTGCTCCTATAGGAGCAAATGCTCTATTTATCACAATGGTTTCAAACTACAAAATTCTAAAATTTTACTTTTCTCTAGTAAATGCTCCATTTGGGTAGATTAATTCAAAGAGGTTGGGTCTAAAAATAGCCTATGGAGGAAAGGGTTAATCAATGTTTTGTATTTGTGAATACATCTATCTACAATCAGTATGTATCCAGATGATTTTGTTTTCGGGTTCAGGTCCAGATAAGATGCGTAAATTAAAATATTTTAAAGAATTACTTCTTTATTTCTCCACCAAACCCAATGTTGTGACCACTCAATTAGAGTTGTCTCTTTGAGACGATTCTAAAGAGTGGTCACAATATCGGTTCTTATTTTTAGAAATGAGGATTTTAGTATTTTTTGAATATGCATCTGTAGGTCTGGGGTTTATTTACTCAGCATCTCATCAGGGTCAAGGCTTTTTGATACTTTGAGTATGTCTTTGAAGATAACTGATGAAAAATCCACTTTGAAATCTAAAACCAGACAAGTATTTTAGCAGGTGAAACTTATGGAAGAAGGGGGGGGGGGGGCTTTTCTAATACATGTATGTGCATAATGTCTCTTGTTGAAGACATTTTTCTGGACATATTCATGAGCATCCTAATAAACATTTTGGATATTGATCGAATTCCAAGAATTCCAAGAAATATGGTGTTTTATTTATTTACTGTTCTCTAGCTGTTTTTCAAAATTAAATGGAAGCCAAATCTACTTTCAGGATCGAAGCAGACAACCATATTTTTGGAATACAATTGACTGCAACTTAGCATGCTGAACAAATTTCCGTCTAACAGAAAACATGTTCTAATTTAGATTAACTCTTTACTCTCTTTAATCCATAAATACGCTTTTCTACGACTTTGCAAACAGTGTAGACCCAGATCAGATGGCTCCTACATGAGCCATCCGATCAGTGTCTGCTTTGTTTGCTTATAATATGATATAGATATGATTCCATAGTTTCTGCTCCTGTGTCCATGTGCTATTATAACATTAAAATCTAATTAGTATTCGTGATGTGATAATTTCTTACATGAATATTCATAGAGTAATTTCGGGTTAAAAACCCAGACTTTTTCCATTCCTTTTCAAAGTTGTTTAAATCTTGATGAGTCATTGAGTTACTCTGCATCACATCTAGATCCTAACTGTTTGTAACAGTAATAACAAACATTTGCCCGTAGCATGCTAAAGATTAATTTATGGTGGTCTGCGAAATCCATAAAGTCCACATGCTTAACAGCTGCTAGAGCCACGCCAGGGGAAGTTCAAAAAGTAAGCAGTCGGTATATCCCTCCCTTATGAATTGGCAAAAAACAGTTTGATGGATGCTGATAACTGTTCCATAATCACAAAAAAATCATTAACACTTATCCTGTTGTAAAACTGATGTCCGCTTAAACTCTGATCTGCCGCAATTTTTTTTTTCTTATTTTGACTTTTGAAATTATTGACCACGTGTCAAACAGCTTGGACCCTGAAGAGACACCGAGTTACTTGGTGTCTAATCTGGATCCAAGTTGATTGTGAATACAAGCTAGGTCGTGCACAGCAGGATAAAAGTTAACAACTTTCACATGTTCTCCATTTTCTGACAAAAAAAGTACATGCATAGATAAAAGATGAGAGAGAAAAATCCTCTACACTCTTAACCCTTTCCCTCATATTGACGCCTCTGTAAAAGTCACTTTATGAAACCATTGTGATAAATAGAGCATTTGCTCCTATAGGAGCAAATGCTCTATTTATCTCAATGGTTTCAAACTACTAAATTTTAAAAATGTCCTTTTCTCTAGTTAATGCTCCTTTACGGTAGATTTATTCAAAGAGGTAGGCTCTAAAAATAGCCTATGAGGTAATGGGTTAACCCTTTCCTTCATATAAATGTTGTGGAGAATTATGATATATACATGTACTCTACGCGTTGTGATCCAGATTCGACCTTTTTTATGCATATTCAAACGAAACGTTATGATGTGACGTCATTGTTACATCTGACACAATTGCATATTGCGCCAAAGACTAAGATAATGTTATGTAACATTACTTTTTCCTGACAAATGTCTTTTCATGCCATTGCAAACAGAGTAGACCCAGAATAGATGAATCTGACAAGAGCTGTCTGACCTGGGTCTGCTCTCTTTCCTTGTGAAATTATACAATTTCAACCAATCAAGAAAGCCTATAAAATAATAATCATGAAAATCATTATTTCTTACATGAATATTGAGCAGGGACAGGGATAAGACACTAAGCATGATAGAGCTGTTAATTACTGGCTTCTTGCAATCATAATGGATCCAGATGAAACAAGTAAATCAGGTGACTCATGAGATCAACGGGATTAACAATTTTCTCCATGAATATTCATGTATGAAATAATGACACCATGAATACATGTATTCATAAGCTTTTTAAAATGTAAAAGTTTTGACCAGAAAAATGTAGAATCAGGTTGTATCATGTCATAAGCAAACAAAGCAGACGGATCCTTATAGGAGTCATCTGATCTGGGTCTACTATCAGTCTGTTTGCAGCAACATGAAAAAGCATTTATATGAAGGAAACAGTTAATTGGTACAGATGGAAACTGGGTGTCTGAATACTTAGTGTATTACCCTTTTACTCCATAATAATTCATGTAAGAAATGATATCATAAAGATTGATTGTTATAATAGCACAATAGGGCACAGGGAGTTTTGGCCATTGCAGAAACTGTAGATAATAGATTTATAGCAAACCTCTAGCAGACCACAGTGATCAGACGGATCCTACAGGAGCCATTTGAGCTGGGTTTACTCTGTTTGCAAAGGCTTAGAAAGTTGTATTTATGGAGTAAAGGGTTAAGAAAGGTCTATAGGAACCATTTTAAGGGGGAAAATTCACAGCCAACCAACTTTCACAGCTGGTTAAGCAAGCTCCCTGACTGATAAGCCTACAAGATAAGGCATGTAACCACACCAGAGTTTATCTCCATGAAATATTGTACCTTCAACAAAGTCTCTTGCAGACAGGCAAATATGCAGCTTCATATATCTTTTCCACAGGTTATCACCTTTGTGCCATGACTCTTGAGGATTCGGTGAACAGGCATTGTATTAACCATTCCCAACATCTAAATGACTTTTCACCAATTTACAAACAGAGTAGACTCAGATCAGACGGCTCCTGTAAAAGCTGTCTCATAAGGGTCTGCTTGGTTTGCTTGTGACAAATAAATTTGCCGGACACAGATAAACACCTTTTCATGCATTTGCAAACAAAGTAGACTGATGATACATGTATCAGAGTCTGCTCCTATAGCCCATTACCTCATAGGCTATTTTCAGATCCAACCACTTTGAATAAATCTACCGAAAAAGAGCATTAACTAGAGAAAAGGAATTTTTTTTTAGCATTTTGTAGTTTGAAACCATTGTGATAAATAGAGCATTTGCTCCTATAGGAGCAAATGCTCTATTTATCACAATGGTTTCAACAGGTGACTTTTGCAGAGTCGTCAAAAGGCGTCAATATGAGGGAATGGGATAGGCGCCGTCTGATCAGGGTGTGCTCAGTTTGCTTTTGGCATGATATATATAGACCTGATTCTACAGATTTTGTCAAAGCAAAGAATTTCTTGAAATGTTTTCATGATAAAAATTCATGTAACAAACAGAGCTACTGAAAAGAGCGCATGCTCAATTACTATCATCAACAATTCTCCACCAAACCCTATGTTGTGACCACTCTTTAGAAACGTCTCAAAGAGACGATTCTAAAGAGTGGTCACAGCATAGGGTTTGGTGGAGAAATAAAAAAGTTATACTCAAAAATATTTTCATTTATGCATCTTATCTGGAGCTCTGATAAGTATTCATGATGTAATTTATTTCTCACATGAATATTGAACAAGAGGGCCAGAATGGCCCTGAAGCGCTCACCAGACAATTAGAGGAGAAGATTTTCAAAGTTTTCACTATATGTTTCTATAGAAAACTAGCTTGCCCTGGGGCAGGGCTAATTTTGACCCAAGAGGCACAATTTATATAACTTTTGTAGAGGACCTGAACATGATGCTATGTGCCAAATATGAAAGCTGAGAACCTTCCAGTTTCAGACGAGTAGATTTTCAAAGTTTTCACTATATGTTTCTATTGAAAACTGGCTACCCCTGAGGGGGGGGGGGGGGGCAATCTTTACTCCAGGGCCATAATTTATATAACTTTTTTAGAAGACCGGAACATGATGCTATGTGCCAAATATAAAAGCTGAGAATTAACCTTCCAGTTTCAGAGAAGAATTAAGATATTCAATGATTTCACTATTTGTTTCTATTGAAAACTGCCCACCCCTGGGACGGGGCCAATTTTGACCCTGGGGCCGTAAATTATATAACTTTTGTAGAGGACCTGAACATGATGCTATGTGCCAAATATGAAAGCTGAAAACCTTCAAGTTTCAGAGGAGAATGTTTTCATAGTTTTCACTACATGTATTTGTTTCTATTGAAAACTACCCACCCCTTGGGCGGGGCCAATTTTGACCCCAAGGCCATAATTTATACAAATTTTGTAGAGGACCTGAACATGATGCTCTGTGCCAAATATGAAAGCTGAGAGCCTTCCAGTTTCAGAGAAGAAGATTTTCAAAGATTTCACTATATATTTGTTTCTATTGAAAACTGCCCACACCTGGGGCGGGGCCAATTTTGACCCTGGGGCCATAATTTATATAACTTTTGTAGAGGACCTGAACATGATGCTATGTGCCAAATATGAAAGCTGAGAGCCATCCAGTTTCAGAGAAGAAGATTTTCAAAGATTTCATTATTTGTTTCTATTTAAAACTGCCCACCCCTGGGGCGGGGCCAATTTTGACCCTGGGGCTATAATTTATATAACTTTTGTAGAGGACCTGAACATGATGCTCTGTGCCAAATATGAAAGCTGAGAGCCATCCAGTTTCAGAGAAGAAGATTTTCAAATATTTCACTATTTGTTTCTATTGAAAACTGCCCACCCCTGGGGCGGGGCCAATTTTGACCCAAGGGTCATAATTTATATAACTTTTGTAGAGGACCTGAACATGATGCTTTGTGCCAAATATGAAAGCTGAGAGACTTCCAGTTTCAGAGAAGAAGATTTTCAAAGATTTCACTATTTGTTTCTATTGAAAACTGCCCAACCCTGGGGCGGGGCCAATTTTGACCCCAGGGCCATAATTTATATAACTTTTGTAGAGGACCTGAACATGATGCTATGTGCCAAATATGAAAGCTGAGAGCCTTCCAGTTTCAGAGAAGAAGATTTTCAAAGATTTCACTATATATTTGTTTCTATTGAAAACTGCCCACACCTGGGGCGGGGCCAATTTTGACCCTGGGGCCATAATTTATATAACTTTTGTAGAGGACCTGAACATGATGCTATGTGCCAAATATGAAAGCTGAGAGCCATCCAGTTTCAGAGAAGAAGATTTTCAAAGATTTCATTATTTGTTTCTATTTAAAACTGCCCACCCCTGGGGCGGGGCCAATTTTGACCCTGGGGCTATAATTTATATAACTTTTGTAGAGGACCTGAACATGATGCTCTGTGCCAAATATGAAAGCTGAGAGCCATCCAGTTTCAGAGAAGAAGATTTTCAAATATTTCACTATTTGTTTCTATTGAAAACTGCCCACCCCTGGGGCGGGGCCAATTTTGACCCAAGGGTCATAATTTATATAACTTTTGTAGAGGACCTGAACATGATGCTTTGTGCCAAATATGAAAGCTGAGAGACTTCCAGTTTCAGAGAAGAAGATTTTCAAAGATTTCACTATTTGTTTCTATTGAAAACTGCCCAACCCTGGGGCGGGGCCAATTTTGACCCCAGGGCCATAATTTATATAACTTTTGTAGAGGACCTGAACATGATGCTATGTGCCAAATATGAAAGCTGAGAGCCTTCCAGTTTCAGAGAAGAAGATTTTCAAAGATTTCACTATATATTTGTTTCTATTGAAAACTGCCCACACCTGGGGCGGGGCCAATTTTGACCCTGGGGCCATAATTTATATAACTTTTGTAGAGGACCTGAACATGATGCTATGTGCCAAATATGAAAGCTGAGAGCCATCCAGTTTCAGAGAAGAAGATTTTCAAAGATTTCATTATTTGTTTCTATTTAAAACTGCCCACCCCTGGGGCGGGGCCAATTTTGACCCTGGGGCTATAATTTATATAACTTTTGTAGAGGACCTGAACATGATGCTCTGTGCCAAATATGAAAGCTGAGAGCCATCCAGTTTCAGAGAAGAAGATTTTCAAATATTTCACTATTTGTTTCTATTGAAAACTGCCCACCCCTGGGGCGGGGCCAATTTTGACCCAAGGGTCATAATTTATATAACTTTTGTAGAGGACCTGAACATGATGCTTTGTGCCAAATATGAAAGCTGAGAGACTTCCAGTTTCAGAGAAGAAGATTTTCAAAGATTTCACTATTTGTTTCTATTGAAAACTGCCCAACCCTGGGGCGGGGCCAATTTTGACCCCAGGGCCATAATTTATATAACTTTTGTAGAGGACCTGAACATGATGCTATGTGCCAATTATGAAAGCTGAGAACCTTCTGGTTTAAGAGGAGAAGATTTTCTCAGTTTTACTATATGTTTCTATTGAAAACAAGGCACCCCTGGGGCGGGGCCAATTTTGACCCCAGGGGCATAATTTATATAACTTTTGTAGAGGACCTAAAGATGATACTATGTGCCAAAGATGAAAGATGAGAACCCTGTAGATTCAGAGGAGAAGATTTTTAAAGGTTCAAATTGTTGACGACGGACGACGAACGACGAACGACGCACGACGCACGCCGACGGACGACGGACAACGGGTGATCACAATAGCTCACCCTGAGCACAAAGTGCTCTGGTGAGCTAACAAAAAAAGGGTTACGTCTCAGTTTCACATGGATCCAAACTGTTTGAAAAATTTTAATAATCACAGACAGATAATCTAATCATACGTCTTGTATTAACAATACAAACTTCAAGTTCATTGGAGTCTTAATCCCATACAGACTTCAACATCTAAACCAATTAATATATCTTCCTGTGCTCAGATACAGAAAGTCTGCCAGAATTTCAGTACAGACAATTTGGCATTACCCAGCCATCTTAACTCTTTGAATGCTAAGCGTGAGTTTATTATAACTTTTGAAAACAGTTTGTTTCCAGATGAAACATCAAGTAGCCTCGCCTCTCATCAGAAACCAAGGTGCTCTACACCCTGAGCATGGATATAGAATACAAATGGAAAAAATCCAATTAAGAGCTAATATAAGATGAAACATTAAGCAGACAAACAAACCGACACAAATGAAGTTAAATTCCTTCATTAAACTCTGCATACCACACTCTACTCATAGATCTATAACTAAATTGAGCTGCCTACAAGAAACCTGGAAACTTTTTCAGGCTAAGTTTTTTTTTTCTTCAACATGTCAAAAGGTGACAAAGACACAGAAATCAAGTTGAAGAAATCTTACAGCTGGAATTGGATGATTATCTACCTTTTGAATGCTGAATTTTAACAGTGCTCTAGATAAGATGTGTAAATTAAAACATTTTCAAGATTATTTCTCCACCAAACCCTATACTGTGACCACTTTTTAGAATCGTCTCTTTGAGACGATTCTAAAGAGTAATCACAGTACAGGGTTTGGTGGAGAAATCGTGATTTTAGTATTTGGGTACGCACTCTTATCTGTAGATCTGTTTCAGAATGGAAAGACCGATTATTATTTAACCCTTTCCCTGTTGAATAATCATATACGGTAAGAAATAATGACATCATTAACATTATTAAGATTATTTTTTATAATGTCATAATAAACACAGGACATTTTTGCTCAGGCAGAAACTATAAAAAATCAGATCTACATTATACCATAAGCAAACAGAGAAGACCTTGATCAGATGGCTCCTTTTGTCTGGGTCTACTCTGTTGGCAAATGCATGAAAAGGTGTAAACTTTATAATTGAATGAAGGGGTTAACCATAGAGTCAATTTAGTATGAAAGGGAATACTTTCTAAGCTGATTTTGGATTACAAACGGCACTAAACTTTAGGAGCCCTCTGATCTGGATCTGTAGTTCTTTCTGTACTATTTATAAATACCAGTGCAGCATTCAAACGGTTAACTGTAAATTACATTGTATGACTAATTGATCAAATACATTAAACTCAATCACTCACTCTAAGTTGCACCATTAACCCTATACTCCATAAATACGCCTTTTCTATGCCTTTTGCTAACAGAGTAGACCCTGATCAGACGGCTCCTGTAAGAGCCATCTGATCAGGGTCTGCTCTGTTTGCTTATGGAGATAATAAAGATATGACTCATCAGTTTCTGCCAAAGCCAAAAATTCCAGTGTCCATGTGTTATTACAACAATTAATCTAATTAATATTCATGGTGTCATAATTACTTACATGAATATTCATGAAGATTTAATACCTGTTCAAATCTGAGTTAAACCTTTCTTCCATAAATATGCCGTTCTACGTCTCTGTAATAGTCACTTCCTGAAACCATTGTGATATATAGAGTATTTGCTCCTATAGGAGGAAAATTTAATGCTCTATTTATCACAATGGTTTCATTTATCACAATGGTTTCAAAACTACAAAATTCTAAAATTTTCCTTTTCTCTAGTTAAAGATTTATTCAAAAGGTTGGATCTAAAAATAGCCTATGAGGGAATGGGTTAAACTGTTACTTAATGAATACTCATGTAAAAAATAATGACTGCTGCTCAATATGAATTAGCTGAATTTTTAAAATGTTACATGAAATTAATGCAGTAAAGTTTGGTCATGGTGGAAACTCCAACACTAGATCTCTATATCATTTCATAAGCAAACACTGCAGACCCTAATCAGGGGGCACCTACAGGAGCCATCTGATCTGGGTCTATTCTGTTTGCAAATGCATAAAGATATGTATCTATGGAGTAAAGGGTTACCATGTATACAGAGCCTCAAAAAGATATTTCAAATACTAAAATGGTAATTTCTCCAGATATTTCAAATACTAAAATGGTAATTTCTCCAGATATTTCAAATACTACAATGGTAATTTCTCCAGCAAATCCTATTGTGTTATCTCTAATAAATGTGTTACATTTTTAAGGAGCTTCTTTAAATTTTAAACAGGTGCTTGTTAATGCAGACTGAACGCAATGCAGAAAGCTCCTAGGGAAGCTTTTGTAACAGGCTGGGTACAGGTACTGGGTGAAAAACAGCAAGCGGTTCGGATAGCTCAGTTGGTAGAGCACTTGCCCTGTAAAAGAGGGGTCCTGGGTTCAAGCCGCTGTCTGGCTGCATGTTTTTCACCAGTCCTGTAACACTTTCTTCATTGCTTTCAGTCTGAATTAAGCTACCATCATTCTGTATTTTGAAAAATTATGTAGGGTTTTATTGATTGGTAGTCCCCCTCTGTTTGTAAAGGTGTAAAAAGGTGTACAGTAAAACCCCGCTAATGCGACCACCAAAAAGTGGTACAATTCTGGGTGCTAGAGGCATGTGGTAGCTTAATGCATTAAGCTACCACCTGCTTATATAAAGACACCGTGTTTATTCATTAAGTGGTCACATTAGGGGGATATACTGTATTTATGGAGTCCCCCTAGAAGTATTTATTAGAGTGGGGGAATTTATTAGGGAGTATAAGATATGTTGTAAGCACTCTATTAGATGATTCTACAGATGGATCCAAACAGAAAGAGCAAATGCATTAAATATCTGTGTATGTGTCATTTTCTTGTGATGTCACTACCAATGTGTCATGAAACAGAATTCTCCATGTGATTGACAGCCGAGAACTATCACTATTGATATTCAAAGGAGCTGACCTTCCTTCACTGTCAATCTGGGGTTCTATCAATTCCTTTGTGACTCGAAACAAATCAATATCATACTCTGAACTTCAATCTTTAATATTGGAATCCACTTAATTGGCATTTGCAAACAGTGTAGACCCAGATTATAAATAGGGCTTCCTCTGGTCAGTTAATTCAAAATCTCTTGCAATATCTGCCTACCAGTGTATTCATTATTGACATACTGAATGAACTCTTGATTAATCCTTTATTAATCATTTATTCATGTAAGGAATAATGACATCATGAATATTAAAAAGATTTTTTTTTTATATAATGGCATATAATAAGGGATTGTTATTATAAGGGACTGATTTAGAACCAACCACTTTTAATAAATCTACCCAAAAGGAGAATTAACTAGAGACAAGGATTTTTTTTTTATATAATGGCATATAATAAGGGATTGTTATTATAAGGGACTGATTTAGAACCAACCACTTTTAATAAATCTCCCCAAAAGGAGAATTAACTAGAGACAAGAGCACCGCAAGGGGGTGCCAACGCTCGTCTCTTGTCATTGTCAAGATGAACATGCATACCAAAAATGAAGGTTGTAAATGAAAAATTGAAGAAGTTATGGTCAATGTTAAGATTTCAGACGACGCGGACGCCGGAGTTACGACAATAGCTTGTGATTTCTTTGAAACAGAAGAGTTAAGAAGGATTTTTTTTTAGAATTTTGTAGTTTGAAACCATTGTGATAAATAGAGCATTTACTCCTACAGGAGCATATGCTCTATTTATCACAATGGCTTCAACAGGTGATTTTTACAGAGGCGCAGAAAGGCGTATTTATGGAGGAAAGGGTTAAACAGTGATGGACTATTCCACTTTGAAAATTCAGCATCACGATCAAAAGATTTAAAAGACAAAACAATTTGTGTCATATTTCAATGGGTCAGGAGCAGAAACAAGGAGAAGTTATGTGATAGATAAGAGAGAAATGCCTAGAAACAGGAACACCTGACCACTATAAATGCAGAAAGATAATTAGAATATATCATAATTTCACATTTTCTCACAACTTAGCTTGGAATCAAATTATGGACTACATGCCTCAGCTAGTCCATATCAGATTCTGAAGAGGGAAGATAATTACAAAGGTAATAAATTCTGTAATCAACTTACAGTTTCTACACAGGAACTTCTCTTGTGAAAATGAGCAGGACCTAGCTTCCCATTGCCTTGGTTACAGTCCCTCACTGTTTTATCCATGGACTTGTTTATATCTTCTATGTTGAAAACACAAAGGGCAGATACGATGTTTGAGGCTTGGGTAAATCCCATGTATAAATCCAGTGTCTGGGTATCAAAATGTGCGGCACTAGCTCTCGTGTACTGGGTCTGCGAGTTTGCTACACAGTCCAGCTGTAGTTCTACAAATGATGTGTAGTGCTCATCCTTTAGACACGCCCGCATTATTTTGGACACATAGGCACCACTTTTACCGACAGAATGTGGCTGCCTTGAAATGAAATAAATATGGTTGCCATAGATGAACGAATATATATATTGCACTGAATAACCTTTGGGAATCTTACTTGTTAAAGCATATTTTACAGAAGACCCAAATTTGTCAGAATTTACTATGCTAAGATTTTGTGGAATTCGGCTGCTAAGGAGAGGAATTCTCTCTGTTGAAGTATTCTTCCTGAAGTCATTCACAAAATGCACCTGATATGGACTAGACACAAATAAAACTAGATTTTCAAGTTCCTGGTCTTTTGGTACAATGGCTTCATTATGCACATAAAGAATGTTTGTTACATCACTTAATGAATGAAGTTCACATGTTGCGTACAGACTTGAACATGCTATAACTGAATTGGATATTGTATCTATTGCAACACCCTTGGAGTGTGCAGATGAACTAGAGTTATGTCCCTTTAGAAATGTAGTCTGCTGCAGTGACAAGTCTTTGGACAGTTTGCTTAGGCTGCCTCCTGCCCCTACAACAAGGTCACCTGTTTGAAGGTCAAAGTCCACACTTTCCAGGGGCATTCCATTTATATCTCTGTAAGTCATCGCAATGTGCATTCCTGATGACCTTGTGATTTCCATGGCAACAAAGGTGATGAACAGGATCCATGGTGATGTTGCCATCTTTATAGAAATCTGAAATGAAGAGGACATACGTATAATTAAAACTAGAATGCATGTATTCCATACTCTCTTTCTATCAAAGTTACTTGTATCAAACCTTGGTTGCTGATGAAACAAAATAAAATCTGATCAGTTTTAACCCTTTACTCCATGATGAGACTTTCATAAGTAAAGAGCCGAGACCCTGATCAGACGGCTTCTACAGAAGACATCTGATCTGGATCTACTCTATTTACAAAAGAAATAAAAAGGCGTATTTATGGATTAAAGGGTTCCCTTTATCTGACAAATATTCATGCAAGGAATAATGAATATATCAGTATTAATTAGATGAATTTCTATAATGACATTATAAATAAAGAAATTTGAAATTGTATAGTCAAATCTATATTATTTCATAAGCAAACAAAGAACCTGCAAGCTGATCAGATGGCTCCTTCAGTAACTTTCTGATCTGAATCTGTCTGTTTCTTTTGAAATTATACAGACCTGATTCTGAAGATTTGATCAGTGTTTAGTCTGTTTGTATATAGAAAGCAAATATTCCTGCGCTCACATACCATTATAAATGAACTCCTTTGAATTCGTATAGTCTTATGGTCTTTAATGAGAAGCTAAGAAATATATTACCGGTAACTCATTGGAAAACTCTTTGACAATATTATCATTTTTTGAAAAGAAATGAAACATGAATCTAGTTATTAGATTAGAGTATTGATAGATGGTAATTATTACAAACAGAACTTACATAGCGATAAAACTGATAACTGTCAAGTTTTTATAATTGCTCAATATGTCAATTTTTATCCTTGTACATGTACATTAGGTTTGTCCATTTCTATCCTTGCACATTTAGAGGTATGTCAGTTTTTATCCTTGCACATTAGGAATGTCATTTTTATCCTTGCACATTAGGTATGTCAGTTTTTATCCTTGCACATTAGGTATGTCAGTTTTTATCCTTGCACATTAATTTTGGTAATCATTCAAATGCTGATTCTTCTGATATGTCTCTCTCAACAAATTGCAGCTTGTGCTTCATCAAGTAAAACAAATGTTAAACATGTTCTGCATGGTGAGTTTGATATTTGCACATTTATTTCTACCTATCCGATGCACAGTAGTGCTCTTAACCCTTTATCTGATGAATATTCATATAAGAAATAATCACATCCTGAATATTGATTAGCTGAATTTTGATAATGGCATATGACCACAGGATCCTTTGGCCTTGACAGGAATTGTTGAATCAGATCTAAATAATGCCATCAATGATCAGCAAACAGGAGCAGACTCTGATCAGATGGCTCCTGCAGGAACCATCTGATCTGGGTTTATTCTGTTTGCAAAGGCCTCAAAAGGCCTACTAGGTAAAAGGTTAATACAAACAGCTGTGTTAATTCAATATTTAACTATTTTGAGAAAATAACCATCTGCTGGAATTTTAGTTTGTTTTGGTTTTAACCCTAAAACTGCCAGGAAAACTGTTGTCTGCAAAATTACTTTTATTTTGGCTAACTTTTTTTAAATATTTTTTAACTGCCTTAATAACCATAAGTAATCAGATAGACAACTTAGACAAACAGTGCAGGCCCAGATCAAAGTTCACTCCTGAAGGTGCAATATGATCAGGGTCTTCATTATTAGCTACTATGTTAGTCTAATTTAAAGTTATCACAATTGCGCCAAAATGAATTATCAAGCTTACAAATAAATGGAGATGGGACCTTAGGGTGCTCGAATATGTAGGGTAATTAAGGGTATTGACTGAATGGTAAACTGTTAGGAAAACTATTCATAAAGGTGAGTCAAGTTGCAGATAGAACAATAAGGGGTTAAATTTTATACTGAACATGTTCTTAATTTCTTACAAATTTTAAACACTGCAATCTAACTGCCAAATAGTTTTGGTCTGGATGTGATGCTGATTCACAATTCAGGAAATTTTACTCCTAGTAGGAGCCGTCTGGTCAGGGTCTGCTAATGTTTGCTGATGGAATAATATAGATCTTGTTTTATAGTTTCTATTTTAGCAAAAATTTAATGTGTGCCTTTTTAAAAAAATGATCTAATTAATATTCATGATGTCATAATTTCTTACATGAATATTCATGGAGTAAAGGGTTAATATATCTTTATTCCCTGAAGTATTCAGGCACCCAATCTCCCCTAGTATGTAAATCTGAATAAGTCAATTTGGCACCATTTTGGTAACTTTAAATTTGACTGACATAGTAGCATATAGTGAAGATGTTGATCATTTTATTTCTCCTTCATGAGCCTTTTGATCTGGGGCTTCACTATTTGCCTATATTTGTCTGTCTGAATTTTGACAAAAAGTGGGGTACAAATATGACATTCTATTCATCTCACTTGTTCAAATCATAAATTGCACCACTGAACCTTGCATGCAAATTTAGGTCAAGAAAAAGCATTTTTTTCTTAAACTTCTGCAACTTTTTCGCAGCAAAAGCCATTACATCAAAGATGCATATCATTTTTATTGATCTTGTGAAACAAAATTATCAAGAAAGCTGCTTGCTTGAACAATAAATGCAAATTGAAATTCTGCCTTATTCCTTTGAATGCGGGACACACATGCAGTCATTTGAATACCGTGCAGACCCAGATCAGAGGGCTCCTAGAGGAGCCCTCTGATCTGGGTCTGCACTGTTTGTCATTCAGAATCATTTAGCAAGTATAAGCCTTTCATAGTGAGTGGACTCTACAGTTTAATACTGATGGGCAATTCCACTCTCGAAATTCAGCGATGAAAGGGTTAATGTTTCCTAAAAGTTTCTCATGCACCACATCCTGCCAGCACGTAAGAGCATAAACTTAGCGATATCTGTGCAAAAAATTGTTTTGTACCAAATACTGTGGCAATCTGTACATGATCTGAATCAAAACTCTTGCTTAGCATAATTATAATCGTTTGGTTTTTTTCGAAAAGAAAAAAAATTAACGGACAATGAACGATTTATAAGTCATGAAAAAGAACAGCCATATTTAGTTATAACCCATTACATCCTGCATTAAGAATCTTTTATCACCGAAACTGCTAAAAGGAAAAAGTTTAATGAACGTAATTTAAAATGGCAAAATGTGTAAACCCTGATCATAGGACTCCTGTAGATAGAGACCTCTGGTCTTGGTCTACATTGATGACAAAATTCAGAAAACATCAATTGAAGGGTGAACGGCTGCCATTTGTGACTCAAATAATCAATCACAATTTTTATCTGTATGCACAGGATGCAATTCTGTAAAACTTTTGGCAGAATGTTTGACAAATGTCATTTATCAGATTAGATCAAACATTTGCATAAGCAGTGTTTGAGTAATTCTTTCAAGAATAATGGACAAACAGATCTGTTAACCCATATAACCGGTCTAACTGGCCCTCTCCAAATAATGGACAAACAGATCTGTTAACCCATATAACCGGTCTAACTGGCCCTCTCCAAATAATGGACAAACAGATCTGTTAACCCATATAACCTGTCTAACTGGCCCTCTCCAAATAATGGACAAACAGATCTGTTAACCCATATAACCTGTCTAACTGGCCCTCTCCAAATAATGGACAAACAGATCTGTTAACCCATATAACCGGTCTAACTGGCCCTCTCCAAATAATGGACAAACAGATCTGTTAACCCATATAACCGGTCTAACTGGCCCTCTCCAAATAATGGACAAACAGATCTGTTAACCCATATAACCTGTCTAACTGGCCCTCTCCAAATAATGGACAAACAGATCTGTTAACCCATATAACCTGTCTAACTGGCCTTCTCCAAATAATGGACAAACAGATCTGTTAACCCATATAACCGGTCTAACTGGCCCTCTCCAAATAATGGACAAACAGATCTGTTAACCCATATAACCGGTCTAACTGGCCCTCTCCAAATAATGGACAAACAGATCTGTTAACCCATATAACCTGTCTAACTGGCCCTCTCCAAATAATGGACAAACAGATCTGTTAACCCATATAACCTGTCTAACTGGCCCTCTCCAAATAATGGACAAACAGATCTGTTAACCCATATAACCTGTCTAACTGGCCCTCTCCAAATAATGGACAAACAGATCTGTTAACCCATATAACCTGTCTAACTGGCCCTCTCCAAATGAGCCTTCAGAAATCCTGGTTTAATCTGGGTTTACACTGTTGGCAAATGACAGTGACAGCTAGCTCAACACCCCCCCCCCCCACCCCAATTCAAAAAGGTTAACCCTTGCCCTCATATAAATGTCTTTTAACGCCTTTGAAAAAAGAGTTGACACAGATCCTGGTTCTCCTGTAGGCACTGTCTGATCAGGGTCTCAAGAGCGGCACTATTTGAGTATGGCATTGGATATATCTGATCCTGCAGTTTTTTGTCAGAAATTCCCTTGAAAACATTATGTTCATGAATATTCATGAAATGATCAATTCATGAGGGAAAACATTAACCTATATAAGCAGTCTTAATGGACCTCTCCAAATGAGCCATTAGCAATCCTTTGTTCTGGGTCTGTACAGTTTACAATAAGTTTTAACCCTTTACTCCATATATATACACCTTTGAAAACAGAGGAGACCTCTAAGATCTGACCACTCCTATAGGAGTCACATCTCATCAGTCTGCTCTATTTGCTTGTAAAATAATATAAATCTGATTTTACACTTTTTGTCATGATATCAATCCCTGTGTTCATAGTGACATTATAAAATTCAGCTAATTAATATTCATGATATCTTTAATTTATTTCATGAATATTCTTTTTGAATTTATTTCATGAATATTCTTGAAGTAAATGGTTAAGCAAGGATGTGTAGCTGCCTCAGGAAACTGGTTCTAAACTATTTCAAATGGTTATCATGAAAATTGATAGACTATAAAAGCCATTTTTTCCTGGTCTGCACTTACTTATATCTTACAGAGAACAAGTTCTTATCTTTATTTTGACTTAATGGCCCACCGGTGTTAACTATTGAGTCCATTCAGTATGAAATACTTAAATTTGCTGGAGAATTATGAATGACAAACAGTGCAGACTCTGATAAAGAGGACTGTTCTAAAAGCCTCTGATCTGGGTCTATACTATTAGCAAATGACAGCTAGCTCACCAACGCCATTACAATGGGTTAACCATTTCCTTCAGATAAATGCTTTTTCACACCTTTGCAAACAAAGTACAGTAAAACCTCTCTATAACGGCCACTAAATTATGTTAATTAATTGGTATTTAGGGCAGGTGGCTGCTTAAAGCAAGGTGAAAGTAAAACAGAACGCTCCTATAGGAGCGTTCTGTTTTACTTTCACCTTGCTTTAAGCAGCCACCTGCCTTAACACAAAATACTTGATGTAATTTAGTGGCCATTATAGAGAGGTTTTACTGTAGACCCAGATCAGATGGCTCATGAGTGTAGAAGCTGTCTGATAAGGGTCTGTTGCTTGCTTATGAACAGTTTCTACATATAAAAACATCCTGTGTACATGTGCCAATAAAAAAATTCAGCTAATAAATATTCATGAAGTCATTATTTCTTACATGAATATTCAACAGGGAAAAGGTATTTACCGTAATAAAGTACTGGTATTGAGTAACCAGTCAGGTCGAAATGCCTTGGATCTCTCTGACCCAGAATATAATTACAAGCTTGGTTGCACTAGCCAATAGAAGCTGCCAATTTTGTTCAATCAAAACCATCACTTTGCTTTCTCAAACCTGTAATCAAGGCCATAGTTCTCTCTTACTACTTATTTCCTGCATGCACAATAAATTTTTATGTAATCACAATGAAAATACTAAAACTTTAAACCTTTGATGTGAAAAATGAGTTCAAATGTACTGAGCAAACAGTGTGGATCCAGAAAAGATGGCTCCTGGAGAAGCCCTACAATCAGTGTCTGCAGTTACTTTGTCATTCATCTAAATTCTTCCATCAACTTTAATTCCTGTTATACTGGATGGACTAAACAATAAAACAATTATGGGCCATTCCACTTCGAAATTTCAGCATTAGAAAGATTAACCCTGAACAACACTGAACTTTCAAATTTACTATTCCAAAATTCAAACACATTGAGCTTACTTGATTATTAAGGGAATTTTCAAAAGAAAAGTGTAACATGACAAACAGTGCAGACCCTGATGAGAGGGCTCCTGTAGGAGCCCTCTCATCTGGGTCTACACTGTTTGCAAAGGACATTGGTGACTCGTGTCCCGCATTTAAAGGATTAATGGTAACATGTGTTCCCAGGCATAAGAATTCAAGAGCGAGATCCTTGGCCATTATGTTTAATAGGCCTGTAATTGTAACATAAACCGTGTGGAGTACCTTTCAGATCAGATGGAAAGCTGAGAATGTTAACCCTCTATCTGCTTCACCATGGATAGAACACCTTTCAAATTTAAACATTTCCCTGTTTAATGTTTATTCAAAATTTCGATACCAGCACTGAATATTCATGGACAAAATAGTTAATGAAATGTGGAAGGTGGAACATAACATAGTCATTGTAGAAAGAAACACATTCTGTTAGCAAACAGAGTAGAGCCTAATAGGAGCCGTCTGATCTGGGTCTTTAAGTACTCTGTTTGCAAATATATGAAGAAAAGGGTTCAGTTGCATAATTCAACTTGGCATCATGTTGATAACTTTAACCCCAATTCTACACTGACTTTTCAAATACATGTAGACCATTCCAAAATTCAAATACATGTACATGTAGGTATATTCAGGGATTGTTTTGAAGAAAAGTGAAACGTAAAATAACCCAGTCTGATTGGGGTCATTATGCTCTGTTTGCAAATGGAATTTGAATTAGATCTGTTTCCTTAGTTTCTAAAATGACTACATACAATGTTCCACCTTCCATATTTCATTATAACTATTTTGTCCATGAATATTCAGTAGGTATTGAAATCTTTAATAAACATATATAGAACAGTAACAAACTCATGCAGCTCGGAGATTGGGCATCCCAATCATTAGGGTAATCTGGGTATGGGCATGAAAGGGTTGAGCATATTACATCTAAGAACAAGTAGATAGGTTCTGGGTTTGAAATCCTATCAATTGACTCCATCAGACTAGTTATACAAGCTGCGAGATTAAATCTCTTGTCAGTTTCAGTTGCTTTTTTCGTGACATGGGGCTTTTCAACTCTTATCAATGATTCCCAGTATGACATTCATAGCCCGGGCTCCTTGATCTTACGGCCCCGCCTTGTCTCCCTAACCTCACTTAAAATGCCAGCTTGTCATTACACGAGACCTTTTATAATTACTACAGCCTTAACTCTTTGCATGCTAGCTAGCGGCAGATTAATTTTATGGTATATGCAAACAGTTCAAATCCAGATTAGGGCCCACAAAACATGAGGTCTGATCTGAAATCCAAACTTTTTTTTACTCAGATTCAGCATCTACAAAAAAACCCAGAAAGAAAATTAATAAATTTTGAAAATGTAGTAGACGACAAGGCTGCAGACGACAAAAATGACTTACGCAACAAGTTAATTTTGCTTATGAATGCAGACAATGTTTACTCAGATTATCCAGAATTAACCCTTTCCTTCATATAAATGACATTTCACGCTTTGGCAAACAGAGAAGACCCAGATCAGATGGCATCTGATCAGGGTCTGCTCTGTTTGCTTATGAAATTATAACAGATTTGACACTTCGATTTCTACCAATATCAACAAGAGTACCGCATACGGTACATAATACGCCCACTTGCAAACTTTCTCTGATTCAACATGCCTTATAAGTGTTGACATTTTCTAATCTGTGCTTCAGATCTTGATTTCCATATTAAGGTGATACTATTTTTTAAAAAAATGAAGTGAATATCTTATTAAAAGTTACAGCTAATTCTCATTTTTGCTGATTTTTGTAAAGTGCAACGGCCGTAACTCTGTAAAGACAAACTGAATGAACCTCAAAATAAACTCAGCTTCAAATTTTGTTGCTTAAAACATTTGTGTTACGTTTCATTTATATCATTTTAATAGTTTTCCCAGAAAACAACAGACAAACTAAAAGTTGACCAATAAACAAAGCAACGAACACACAAAGTTCAAGGACCATAACTTTAGAATAAAATGACATATCAAAACCCCCGCAATATTTGTGAAAATTCACATTAAGGTTTAACCATATAAAGAAATTGAAGTAAATATCATTTCAAATGAAAAAGTTATGGCCATCCTCATATTTGCATAGATTTGCATTATTTTTTTAAGTGCAAGGGCCATAACTCCGAAACAACAAATCAAATGATCCTCAGAATCGACTTAGCTTCAGGTCTTGATGCATTAAACATGTGAATGAAGTTTCATTAATATCTGTCAAACAGTTTTGCCATAAAACAGCGGACAAACTATATGCATATATTTGCATTATTTTTAAGTAAAAGGGCCATAACTCCGAAACGACAAATCAAATAAACCTCAAAATTGACTCAGCATCAGATCTTGATGCATTAAACATTTTTGTGAAGTTTCATTAATATCTCTCAAATAGTTTTCCCAGAAAACAGCGGACAAACTATTTGCATGTATTTGCATTATTTTTTAAGGACAAGGGCCATAACTCTGAAAAGAAAAATCAAATGATCCTCAGAATCAATTCAGTTTCAGATCTTGATGCATTAAACATTTTTGTGAAGTTTCATTAATATCTCTCAAATAGTTTTCCCAGAAAACAGTGGACGACAAACTATTTGCATGTCAACTCTGAAAAGAAAAATCAAATGATCCTCAGAATCAATTCAGTTTCAGATCTTGATGCATTAAACATTTGTGTGAAGTTTCATTAATATCTCTCAAATAGTTTTCTCAGAAAACGGCAGACAAACTATTTGCATTATTTTTTAAATACAAGGGCCATAACTCCAAAACGACAAATCAAATGAACCTTAGAATTGACTCAGCTTCAGATCTTGATGCATTAAACATTTGTGTGAAGTTTCATTAATATCTCTCAAATAGTTTTTCCAGAAAACAGCGGACAAGCTATTTGCATATTTTTTAAGGACAAGGGCCATAACTCTGTAATGAAAAATCAAATGAACCTCAGAATCAACTCAGCTTCAGATCTCGATGCATTAAACATTTGTGTGAAGTTTCATTAATATCTGTCAAACAGTTTTCCCAGAAAACAGCGGACAAACTATTTGCATGTATTTGCATTATTTTTTAAGTAAAAGGGCCATAACTCCGAAACGACAAATCAAATGAACCTCAGAATCGACTCAGCTTCAGATCTTGATGCATTAAACATTTGTGTGAAGTTTTATTAATATCTCTTAAATAGTTTTACCAGAAAATAGCGGACAAACTATTTGCATATTTTTTAGGACAAGGGCCATAACTCTGAAATGAAAAATCAAATGAACCTCAGAATCAACTCAGCTTCAGATCTTGATGCATTAAACATTTGTGTGAAGTTTCATTAATATCTGTCAAATAGTTTTCCCAGAAAAGTGCGGACAAACAAAATGTTGACGGACGAACGAACGAACGAACGAACGTACGAACGAACGAACGAACGAACGAACGAACGAACGAACAAACGAACGAATGAACGAACGAACGAACGAACGGACGGACGGACGGACAGGGCCACGACAATATACGACCACCTTTATTAGGTGGGCGTATAAAAATTCCTGTATACATATACCATCATAAACATTCAGCTAATAAATATTCAAGATGTCATTATTTCTAACATGAATATTGAACAGGGAAAGGGTTAAATTCAAACTTCACACAAGATTTTCTTTCCAGAGAGAAAACTATGTCAAGATTTAACCCCCTTCACCATAGGAAGAATGGAGGAGTTGTACAGCTGTTGTTAAACTTACTTCCTGACATTTCAGTTTAACATGAAGACACCAAACGGAAAAAACTCAAGACTTTTAACAATGCTTACATTCTTGTATGTTTACCTTTAACCTGCTAAATAATCTAACTCTAAGTAAACTTCAATCTGCTTCAATTTCTCTCAATTCTTTGCAATAATATGGCCAAAGTGTCAAACAGTTTGGATTCAGATGAGATGAGACGCCACATTATGCAGTGTCTTATCTGCATTCAAACTGTTTGCACAATCATGTAATCATGGTGCAAAGCGTTTAACCCTTCCTTCTTATAAACTAGTTTTCACGCATTTGCAAACAGAGTTGACTCAGATCAGACGGCTCCTATAGGAGCCTTCCGATCAGGATCTGCTCGGTCTGTTAACGGAATTTGATAGATCTGTTTCTTTACTTTCTAAAATGGTTAAAATGTTCCACCATCGTATTTCTTTTAACTATTTTTTCCATGAATATTCAGTAGGTATTGAAATTTAGGACAAAGACATAGAACAGGGAAAGGGTTAACTGGCTCCACCCTTTCTGAACATTAATTATATTAACCCTTTCCTCCATAAATACGCCTTTCTATGCCTCTGTAATAAACACTTCTTGAAACCATTGTGATAAATAGAGCATTTGCTCCTATAGGAGCAAATGCTCTATTTATCACAATGGTTTCAAACTACAAAATTCTAAAAGTTTACATTTTTCTCTAGTATATGCTCCTTTTGGGTAGATTCATTCAAAGAGGTTGGGTGTAAAAATAGCCTATGGAGGAAAGGGTTAAAAAAATTGTATGAAAATTTATCACTGAAAAACAGTGCAGTCCTGTGCTGTATAAAAATGTCTTAACCCTTTACTCCATGAATAGTCATGAAGATGATGAGATCATGAATAATAATTGCATAATGGCACAAGAATACAGGAACAATTGGTCAACACAGGAATTAGATTCTAATTTGCAAAGAGAGTTGACCCAGATCAGATGGCTCCTGTAGGAGCATTCTGAACAAGGTCCGCTCTGTTTGCTTATGAAGTAATATAGATCTGAACCTACATTTTCTGCCACGGCCAAAATTTCCTGCGTTCATGTGCCATTATAACAAGAGTGTTCGGAGGAAAACATGTGTCACCTGCTTGAGGAGTGTTAGTAAAAAAAAGTGTGATGGACAAAAAAGTGTGACAGACAGACAGACAGACGGATGGACAGACAGACAGACAGACGACAGAAAAATGATCCCTAAGTGACACACTGCCTCTCGGCAGGTGACACAAAAATGATATAGTAAATATTCATGATGTTATTATTTCTTAAATGAATATTCATGCAGTAAAGGGTTGACTGACTTACAGTATTCAGCTTTAACCCTTTTCCTGTTCAATATTCATGCAAGAAAATTTTTGACATCATGAATATTTATTAGCTGAAGTTTTATAATGTAAACTTTTGCTCTGACAAAAACTCTAGAATCAGATCTATATTTATGCAAACAGAGCAGACCCTGAACAGATAGCGCATGTAGGAGCTACCTGATCTTGGTCTACTCTGTTTGCAAATGCTTGAAAATGCGTTTATATTAAGAAAACCTTGGGTAGGTACATTTTCTTCCCTCAATTCAGCATGAACAAATACTATTACAGTTTAACTTTGTCATTATCTCTTTACCTGATGAATATTCATGAATATATATCTAATAGTTGAAAATAGTTGAAAATGACCAGTGAACAAACAAATGTAAAATCAGATCTATATTATTTCATAAGTGATCAAAAAGAGCAGACCTCGATCAAACAACTCTTACAGGAGCCATCTGATCTTGGTCTATACTGTAAGCAGAGGCATGAAAAAGTGTGTGTATCAGGCAAAAGGTGGTACGCCTTGATCCAATCACCATAAGTAATTGAGATTAATGGCTTTTTTACTTTTCTGAATATTAAATGTCCGCCACATCAAAATAAATATATCTGAAAATGTATCATTTCTCCTAATAACACTAGTAACATATGAATGTGGGGAAAGAATTAACTAAGCATTAAATTAATAGTGTAGATCCAGATCTGACAGCTCAAAAAAGGGTTTTTTTGTTATTCTATATCTTTGGCCAGTCCTTTCAGAATGTATAGACAGGACCAGATCAGTTGATCATTACTGCTGATAAAAGGATACTTTGTGATTTCTCCTCAAACCAAAAAATTAATTGTTGTGATGTGACTCCTCAAATTGTCAATACCTAGGTCACAATAAAAGGTTTGGTGACACATCCATGATTGTGCAACAACAGAATCTAGTCTGTTTCCATTTAACCCATTCCCTCATATTGGTGCCTTTTGACGCCTCTGAAAAAAGTCACTTTCTGAAACCATTGCGATAAATAGAGCATTTGCTCCATAGGAGCAAATGCTCTAATTACCACAATGGTTTCAAAACTACAATCTTTGAAAATGTTCCTTTTTTCTAGTAAATGCGCCTTTTTGGAAGATTAATCAAAGAGGTAGAATTTAAATATAGCCTAAGCGGGAATGGGGTTAACCCATTCCCTGTTCTATGTTTTTTCCCCAAATTTCAATATCTACTGAATATTCATGGACAAAATAGTTATAATGAAATATGTAAGGTGGAACATTGTAGCCAGTTTAGATACTAAACAAACAGATCTATCAAATTCCATTAGTAAACAGAGCAGACCCTGATCAGATTGGCTCCTATAGGAGCTGTCTGATCAGGGTCTACTCTGTTTGCAAATGTGTGAAAACATGTTTATATGAAGGAAAGGGTTAACTAATAGACATGCCTTTTGACGCATTTCCAAGAAGAGTAGACCCAGATCAGTAGACTCCTCAAAGGAGCTGTCTGATCAGGGTCTGTGCTCTTTGTGTATGCAATTCTAGTTCGTGCCAAAAATGCACGTGTTCACACCATTAAAAGAACTAAGCTAATTCATATTCATACACACATTATGATTATTTCTTATATGAATATTCATGAGGTAAAAAGCTAAAGGATTCGTCCCAAAGGGGAAGATGAGGAGATATAGATAAAGGTGACAGCTAATTTGTAGGTAGATTGGTAGATTTAGTAGATTTCAGATGGTAGTCTTTATGAATAACATTATGCTAACTACAATGTATTGCAAACAATTTGGATCCAGATGATATGCTAAATTACTCGAAATCTAAAGAGTATCCAAACTGTTTGACACTGATTACATTTAACAGGTTAATACTTTAGGCAGGAATTCTATAACCCTTTCCCTGTTCTATGTTTAATCCAAATTATAATATCTACTGAATATTCATGGACAAAAAAGTTGAACATTGTAGCCATTTTAGAAAGAAAAGAAAAAGATCTATCATATTCCATTAGCAAACAGAGCATAACCTGATCAGACGGCTCCTATAGGAGCTGTCTGATCTGGGTCTACTCTGTTTGCAAATGAATGAAAAAACGTTGATATGAGGGAAAGGGTTAAAGCCACGTAAAACCCTAAAACAAGCAAAACAAATGGTCAAATGGACACAGAAACTAGAAAACCATTTGACTCTACACTGTCTGTTGATCCCAGCCCATCATATTTCAGGTCATACAAAAGAATGTCCCATATTCGTTTTTAGCAGCTGTCTACCATCATTACAATCAGTAATTCGAAAATTTACATACAAACCATGCAGGTGTATCAGACGACAAAAATGCGACACAAAACTGTGTCACAAGGCAGAGACTGTACACCAGCTTAAACCTTTTCCTGTTCTATACTTATTCCAAATTTCAATACCTACTGAATACTCATGGACAAACTAATTATAATGAAATACGGAAGGTGGAACATTTTAGCCATTTTAGAAGGTAAAGACACAGATCTATTAAATTCCTTTAGCAAACAGAGCAGACCCAGATCTGGGCCGACTCTGTTTGCAAATGTTTAAAAAGGCGTTTATATGAGCCTTTTCATGTTGAATAGTATGAAAGGATTACGTTAGTTACAGGGCATAGAATGACAAACAGTGTAGACCCAGATTAGAGAGTTCCTCCAAGAGCTTTCTTATCTGAGACTACACTGGTTGCAAGCGCATGTTAACTCAATTCCAACATTTAAAAGGTTAACAACAAGAAACAGTATGGTCACCTAAAAAACTTTGTAAATATTTCTGATCCAAATGACATGTCTTAACCCTGTCCCAATTAAAATATTTATTTAAAATATGCCTTTCTACGTCTTTGCAAACAGAGTAAACGAAGATCAGACAGCTGCTATAGGAGCTGTCTGATCAGGGTCTGCTCTGTTTGCCTTTGGAATAATACAGATCTGATTCTACAGTTTCTGCTTCTGTTAATATGCCAATTTAAAAACTAATCTAATCAATATAATAAAATGGCATTATTATTTCTTAGATGAATATTTATGGAGTAAAGGGTTAATATGTGGACCAAGTGGAGGACTGCTAGTTTTAGTATCAAATTTAAGCCAGTCATCATTCAATATCTGATGTGAATTAAACTTTATTAAAGTAAAGGTGTGGTTTAATTACTCCTATCCCTAATGAACATTCTTTGCATTGATTGATCACTTCATATAAATTGTATATATGGTAAAAATTCAATAAAGAGTTTGGCATAGATAACAACTGTAGGCTAGGGTCGGATCAGCAAATAAGGCAGACGCTATGCAGCAGCTCCTACAGGAACTGTCTGATCTGGGTCTACTCTGTTTGCTAAGGCATGAAAAGGTGCTTATTTGAAAGAAATATTTAATTGATCATTTGCATGAATGAACACTTGACTGATTGCACGTGCAATGAGTTATAGTACAGCTTTCATATCTACTGAGTTTTGCAAACTGTTGATCCAGACCAGTCACAGTATAAAAGAAATTAAAGAGAATGAAATCAATATCCTAGTTATCCTAAAAACTTGGACTAAAATTTGGAGTAGACCCAGATCAAATGGCTCCTGTAGGCTCCATCTGATCAGGGTCTGCTCTGTTTGACCCCCTCCACCTGGGACATGCATGCACTGTCACTTACAAACAGTGTAGACCCAGACCTAAGAGCCCTCTGCACTGTTTGTCATTCAAAATCCTCTGGCAAGTTTAAGCTTTTCATACGGAGTAAATCTAGACTTAACCCTTTCCCTGTTCAATATTCATGTAACCTTTTCTTTCATACAAACGTTTTTCCATCCCTTTGCAAACAGAGTAGACCCAGATCAGATGGCTCCTACAGAAGCTGTCTGATCATGGTCTGCTCCGATTGTTTATGAAATGGTCTGCTCTGATTATTTATGAAACACTGAGTGGCTGTTGCACTCTGAAAATTCAGGATTGAAAGGGTTAACCCTTTATCTCATATAAACGCCTGTTCACACCTTTGCAAACAGAGTAGACCCAGATCAGATGGCTCCTACAGAAGCTGTCTGATCATGGTCTGCTCTGATTGTTTATGAAACACTGAGTGGCTGTTGCACTCTGAAAATTCAGGATTGAAAGGGTTAACCGTTTTTCTCATATAAATGCCTGTTCACACCTTTGCAAACAGAGTAGACCTAAATCAGACAACTCCTGTAGGAGGCGGCTGATCAGGGTCTGCTGTTTGCTTAACCCTTTCCTCCATAGGCTATTTTTTAGACCCAACCTCTCTGAATGAATCTACTCAAAAGGAGCATTTAGTAGAGAAAAGTAAAATTTTAGAATTTTGTAATTTGAAACCATTGTGATAAATAGAGCATTTGCTCCTATAGGAGCAAATGCTCTATTTATCACAATGGTTTCAAGAAGTGGTTATTACAGAAAGGCGTATTTATGGAGGAAAGGGTTAAATGAAATTATATAGATATGATACTACATGTACAGTTTCTGCCAAAGCCAAACTATCATGATTGTGTTCATATACCATTATAAACATCCAGCTAATAAAAGCCCACCCATAAAACCTAATAAATATTAATGAGGTTATTATTTCATACAAGAATATTGTACAGAGAAGGGGTTAAAATTATCAAAATGATGCATAAGACCAATTCAAATTTACATATTTGATTAATGAGGGGAGATCCGGTTTCCCAATATTCCGATTAAATTGAATATGGGTGAGTGTCAAACACTACAGATCCTGATAAGTTACCATATCCCTGACTTAACAAATTGTCTGGGTCTGCATAGTATACAAAGCACAAAATGTGTGATTTCTTGCTGCTTACATGCAAATGCAAACTGACTGATTTCCTCAGATTATTGCATGAATATTCATGGACCACAATATTAGCTGTGACTGAAACTTCAGAATCAGATCTATATGTATATTATTCCATAAGCAAACAGAGAAGATCCTGATCAGACGGCTCCTACACTGTAGCTGTCTGATCAGTGTCTCGATCCTCTGTTTGCAAAGGCATGCCATAGAATGGAATCATACTTCTGGAGTAAAGGGCTAAGCTATTGTATGGTGAAACTTAATGTCCCATCACTGTTTAACCTTATACAAACAAATGCATGTAAGACATAATGACTATAATGGCATAATGGCACTATTTATAATGGCATATAAACATAGAAATTTGGGCCTGGGAGAAACTGCATGTTCAGATTTGTACAAGTTCATAAGCAAACAGAGCAGACCCTGCTCAGATGGCTCCTGCTTGAACCGTCTGATCTGGGTCTACTCTGTTTGCAGAGAAGTTAAACAGAGTCTCAATAAGATATAGGGCTAATGGATCAGAATGAACATATTAACTTGGCTGAAAACAGTTTTTGAACAATAAGTAGTGAAGACTCCTCCAGGGGTTCCCTGATCTGGTTCTATACTGTTTGCAAATGCCAATGGATTTGTTTCTCATATTCATAATTATGGTTAACATTTCCCTGTTGAATTGAAAACAAAATGACATTTTATAATGGTAAATGTACACAGGCTGTTGGGGTACTGGTAGACACTGTAGAGTCAGATCTATTATAATTTCATAAGCAGACAGAGCAGACCCTGATCAGTTGGTCCCTATAGGAGTTGTCTGATTTGGGTCTACTCTGTTTGCAAAGGTGAAAAAACATTTGTATGTGGGAAGGATGAAGAATGGCTACCACTACTTTTTGGCAGTGTACGTTGTACTTCAGTTGTATTTTTCCCATAACCCTTTCCTTCAAATAAACGCCCTTTCACCCATATGCAAACAGAGTAGATTCAGATCAGACGACTCCTATAGCAGCCATCTGATCAGGGTCTGCTCTGTTTGCTTAAGAGATGATATAAATCTGATTCTAGTTTTGTCAAAACAAATAATTCCCTTGAAAAGTTTACAGTGTAAAAATTGAGCTAATAAATATTCATGCTGTCCTTATTTCTTACATGAATACTGAACAGGGAAAAGGTTAAGTTCTCACTAAGCTGATATCACATCAGGTTTATTGACTATGGTGACACAATTCAAATGAGTCATGAATGAAAGTGCAATTCATTTGTCCCAATAAAACTTTCGAACAAAAGAAAAAAAAATGCCACAAGAATCAATAAGAAGATCTGAATAGATGTTATCTATGAATAGTTGGACATTAAACTGGATTTAAAATTTAGGATCCTATAAATGGGACAGTAGGGTAAACAAAGTAAACCCAACTGCTAGAGGCATCTTATAGGGGTCTACACTGTTTGCTGTAAATCTACACCATTTATTTTCTAGTATAAAACATGGATTAATGGGTTTTTTTTAGAAAAATCCTAAAAATAATAAATATTGTTCTAATAATCAAACTGAACAACTTTTTATCATTTCTTCAACTTGGCATAAATAGATGATTCTAGCTAAGCTATCTCATCCATCCCATACTTGATAAAACATTACTCACCTTAATATGTTTTCCTAGGCAACACAAGTTTCAAATCCACTCTTTAACTCACTAAGGTTATTTTCAACCCTTTAAATTCCTCACAACTAACTTTTTTCATGTATCTATTTCCATCAGACTCTCATTCAAAACAGCCACGATTATATTTTTTTCTGTCAGAACACGCTGCCACTCACAACGGTCTCCCAACTGAGACTGTTGCATGGAAAGGCTGTCTTGAAAATCAATCCATACGGCAACACTTGTATACAATATCTCGGTAGTTTTCTTTGTGACTAAACACCAAACATTGAGGGGCTGTGTATACAGGCCCTAACCAAAAGTGATGCTCCACTACTGTAGGGCCGGACTGCTTTACATTCACTTTATACGTTAACCCTTTCCCTGTTCTACATTTATTCAAAATTTCAATACCTACTGCACATTCATGGACAAAAGTGTATTAACGAAATATGGAAGGTGGAAAATTGTAGCCATTTGAAAAAGCATAGGAGCCATCTGATCTGGGTCTACTCTATTTGCAAATGCATGAAAATACGTTTATATGAAGGAAAGGGTGCCAGCATTATCGTCTGCTGCACAAATTTTCGTCTGCTTCATATCTAACCCTTTCTTTCATATAATGTCACACATTTGCAAACAGAGTAGATCCAGATCAGATGAATATTCATTAAGTATATGTATTAACCCTTTCCCTGTTGCATATGCATGTAAGAAATAATATGTATGAACTGAATTTTTATGATAGTATATACACACAGGCTCATGCAGAAACTGTAGAATCAGATCTAGATGCATACTATAGATTCTACATTATACAATAAGCAATCAGAGCAGACCCTGATCTGACGGCTCCTGTAGGATCTTGGGCTACTCTGTTTGCAAATGTGTGAAAAGGCATTTATATGCAGGAAAGGGTTATAGACCAGATTGGAATACTCTGTGAGGCTTCCTACGATTATTCTTCTAAATGATTTTTGCTATATTTTACCCGCCACGGCAGAAAAGATAAGAAAACTCAGTTTTCAAAGGGTCAACCCCTCCTAATGTAGGAAACAAGTGTATTTGGTATTTGCAGAGTTTAAACCCAGATCACCGTCTACAGCTTGTCATTCAACTTCAAGTAAATTTAAGCCTTTTGTACTGAATGGACTCTAATATCAAACACTTTGAATATTCAGCATTTAAAGTGTTGATGTTTTTGTTGGTTGTTTTTTTTTACAGAGGTTATCAGGCCAACTAGACCTAATCATTGAACCATTTCTCTGTTGTATATTTATTCCAAATTTCAATACCTACTGAATATTCATGGACAAAATAGTTAATTAATGAAATATGAAAGGTGGAAAATTGTTGCAATTTTAAAAAGTAAAGAAACAGATCTTTCAAATTCAATTAGCAAACAGAGCAGACCCTGATCAGACAGCTCCTATAGGAACTGTCTGATCTGGCTCTTCTCTGTTTGCAATTGTGCGAAAATGCTTTCATATGCAACAAATTATTTTTTAAATGAATATTAGTGAGGTAAAGAGTTAACCCTTTCCTCCTTAAATACGCCTTCCTATGCCTCTGTAAAATTCATATATTGAAACCATCGTGATAAATAGAGCATTTGCTCCTATAGGAGCAAATACTCTATTTATCACAATGGTTTCAAACTACAAAATTCTTAATTTTTCCTTTCCTCTAGTTAATGCTCCTTGTTGGTACATTTATTCAAAGAGGTTGGATCTAAAAATAGCCTATGAGGGAATGAGTTAATAGTGTCATAGTACAGTGACGGATCTTAGCCAGACATTGAGTTACCCAGTGTCTCATTTGGATCCAAACTGTTTGCAAGAAATACATTTACCCTTTACTCCATAAATATTTATGTAAGAAGTAATGACATCATGCAAATTAGATGTATTTTTAAAATAAAACATGAACACACAAACATTTAACCAAGACAGATTTTAATTCTAGAATGAGATTTATATCATCGTAAGCAAACAGAACAGACTCTGATCAGATAGCTCCTACAGAAGCTGTCTGATATGGGTCTACTTTGTTTGTTTGCAAAGGTGTAGAAAAGCATATTTATGGAGTAAAGGGTTAAATGCCAGTTTGGCTACTTAAATCAGATACAAAACTACTCATCATTTGGCCGAGATTCATATAATATAATATATATATATATATATATAATATACTTCCTATGTTCAGCTTATCAGCAGATTATAAATGTACAGGACAATTCCCTAACCCCTTTGAAATAAGGGTCAAAACTTAACCCTTTACATAACAGATGCATATTAACCGATTTGCAAACCAGATCTTCTAAACAATGATGGTAAATTAATATTTAAAATTCAGCATGTTTTCAAATTTTTGTTCATGATAATAGGACAATATTTATAGCTTACACTAATCCATTCCCTCAAAGGCTATTTTTAGACCCAACCTCTTTTAATAAATCTACCCAAAAGGAGCATTTACTACAGAAAACTTTAGAATTGTGTAGTTTGGAAACCATTGTGATAGAGCATTTGCTCCTGTGGAGTAAATGCTCTATTTATCACAAAGGTTTCAAAAAATGACTTTTACAGAGGCATCAAAAGGCGTCAATTGAAGGAATGGGTTAATGCTAAACTAAATGTACATTTTTTCTTTTTCTTTTCAAGAACAGTAAGTTTACAATACTTATATGTACTATGTCACTGACAGACTCAATCTGCATCCAAACCAATTTCAATGACTATCACTAATTTAAACATACCCAGACTGGCAGAGAACTTAACCCTTTCCTCCCCCGGCTTCCTATTGGTAACACACTTTTCAGTGCAACTGTAGTGAGAATTTTTATCACCTAGCCAAGACTTTTGAAGCTCATAAAAACTGCTTGTGAATGACATAATGTATAAAGCAGCTGGGATTTCGCAGATCACTTACACTGCTATGGAATACATGATGCAGAAGGTAGAAAGGCCTCTTGTTTAACCCTTTCCCTGTTTAACATTTATTCAAGATTTCTTCACCTCATAAATATTCATGGATAGAATCAATAAAATGGAACATGGAAAAGGGATTTTGTTTCACTTGTTGAAACTGCATAATCAGATCTATAAATTGTTGATAAGCAAACAGAGAAGACCCTGATCAGAAGGCAGGAGCCGTCTGATCTGGGTCTACTGTTTGCAAATGTGTGAAAAAGCATTTACATGTATATAAAGGAAAGGGTTAAACAGTCTATGTTGCTAAACCCTTTCATTACGTACTAAGTAACTTTGAACCGTAAAATTTGATGTCTGCTTCAATTCTCAAACTTCAGTCTTTTTTCAAATCAATTACAGTGTGAAACAGTTCAGATGCCAAGTTACTTGGCTTTGGATCTGACTGCAAAGCTGATCACAAATTTACCACATGCTAACCTCAAGTTTTTTTCAATAAGGGTTTTTATGTGGCGTAAACAGTATTTCAGTCATATCCCATGTCCAGCTAATTACTGGAGGAGGAAATTTCTGTGTTTGGAACAAATTTTTACGAAATGTACATGTAATGTTTACCACTTTAACTAACGAATATCTATGTACGAAATAATGATTATATTAATTAGATCTTGAACAAAATTTTAAATGTTGGCCATGGCAGAACTGTAGAATAGATCATATCATTTCGTAAGCAAACAAAGTTGATTAGTTGGCTTCTACAGGAGCTGTCTGATCTCGGTCTACTCTGTTTGCAAAGGCATAAAAAGACATAATTATCAGGTAAAGGGTTAATTTTGGTCATAAAGTTACCTGTCACAACTGAAATTGGGTGCAAGCTGAAAGGTGAATTCAGGCTAATTAGAAAATTAACCCTTAACTCCATAAATAAGCCTTTCTATGCCTTTGCAAACAGAATAGACCCAGATCAGACGGCTCTTGTAGAGTCTACTCATCAGGGTCTGCTGTGTTTGCATATGATATAATATAAATATGATTCTACATTTTCTGCCATGGCTAAAAATTCCTGTGTCCATGTGCTATTATAACAAATTAATCTAATTAATATTCATGACATCATTATTTTTAAATAAATATTCAAAAGAACCCTGATGAAGACCCTGATGGAGTCGAAACGTTGGTAATAATAAAACTAGAAAATTGTGTCTGTAAGACACGGCGATGTCCCATGGTGGTGCTTGCCTAGCTGCATGTAAAGTTCCTAAGTCATTTGACCTTGACCTTGGGCTTGCGGGCAGCATGGGCTGGGTGCCAAATGAAAATATGGTTGCTGGTTAATGTGTATATGCAATTCCATACCAATAGCTATACTGGTTAGTGAGATATAAGACAATGAAAAAACTGTGACAACCAATTGCATATAAAAGTGTTACCGATGGATGGACGGACGGACGGACGGATTATATGATTCTGCAGTTTCTGCCATGGCTAAAAATTCTGGTGTCAAAGAGCTATTATGACAAATTAATCTAATTAAATTAAAATAATTCATGACATCATTATTTTTTACATGAATATTCATGGAGGAAAGGGTTAATATCATGAATATTAATTAGTTGATTTTTTATTAAAGGTGAATGAACACCGGAATGTCTAGACCATGGTGGAAACTGTACAATTAGATCAATGTTATACCGTAAGCAAACAGAGCAGACCCTTATCAAATGGCTCAAGAAATGATAAACAGATGCGGACATTTTAACATTTTCAAGAACAGCTCCTTTATTTCTCCACCAAACCCTGTACTGTGACCACTCTTTAGAATCATCTCGAAGAGAGGATTCTAAAGAGTGGTTGCAGTTTAGGGTTTGGTGGGGAAACGACGATTTCAGTATTTGGGTACACACCTTTATATGTAGCTCTAATGAACCTCTGATAACAGTTTTGACAAATGAGCAGAACTGTAAAGAAACTACATGTACAGTAAAACCTCTCTATAATGGCCACTAAATTGTGTGAATTATTTGGTATTTAGGGCAGGTGGCAGCTTAAAGCAAGGTGAATGTAAAACAGAATGCTCCTATAGGAGCGTTCTGTTTTACTTTCACCTAGCTTTAAGCAGCCACCTGCCTTTAACACAAAATAATGTAATTTAGTGGCCGTTATAGAGGGGTTTTTACTGTACTTTGAAAATTGAAGTAGAAAACAGGTAATTAGAGTTAATGGCTAATATCACAAAAAATGATATTTTGTGTTTAAACAATTTAAGTGAAAGTCAAAAGCCTTTTATGTTTCATCATATTGTCTGCATTCCGATTAACCCATTCCCTAATATTAACGCCTCTGTAAAAGTCACTTTTGAAACTATTGTGATAATGAGCAAAAGCTCTATTTGTCATATTTGTTTCAAAACTACATGTACACATTTCTAAAATTTTCCTTTTCTCTAGTAAATGCTCCTTTTTAGTAGATTTATTGAAAGAGGTTGGATCTAAAAATAGCCTATGAGGTTAGAATGTGTTAAACTGACTACAAACTCCTTGCACGTTAGCAGCAAGTTCATATTATAATTACTTATGCACACAATTTGGATCCAAATAAAAATGTCCAGTAGCTAATGGAGCCTAATCAGGATCCAATGTGCTTGAAACTCTGATTGTTATATTTTAACACCTACTGAATATTCATGGACAAAATAGTTATAATGAAATGTGGAAGGTGGAACAGTGTAGCCCTTTTAGAAAGTAAAGACACAGATCTTTCAAATCCTATTAGCAAACACAGAAAACCCTGATCAGACGACCAAAGTCTGCTCTGTTTACTATATGAAAAATTTGAACTAGTTTCTACTACGGCCAAAATTTCCCGAATCCAATGTGCCATTATAAATTAATCTAAATTTAATACTCATGACGTCATTATTTCTTACATGAAGTCATGGAGTAAAAGGTTAAATTCTATTTTTTTGCTCCTGTGACATAATTATGCAGCTGACCGGAAATTTTATACAAATCTCATGAAGGTTCACCTGCAGATCACTCCTGTCAATTATGGTGAAAATCCAGTCTGGTTTAGGTGGAGATGTAATGTGTAAAGAAATTGTTGACAACAGACGTCAGACACAGGGCAATCCTAATAACTCACCTTAACGCTTTGTGCCAGGTGAGCTAAAAACATTGAACATTAATAATTCAATATGCTTAAACAGCACACCTTGTTTGATCCTTTGATTTCAGAAAATATAACAAAGTAAAGCAGAAAGAACATTGATTATGCTATTGACACATCTGCACCAGGTAAACAAAAGCATATGAAACCCCCGAGGTGCAGCGTGCACTTTAAACCTTTACCTGTTCATTATTAATGTAAGGAATAATAACATCATGAATATTTATTACCTTAACCCTTTCCCTCATAGGCTATTTTTAGATCCAACCACTTTGAATAAATCTACAGAAAAGGAGCATTAACTAGAGAAAAGGAAACTTTTAGAATTTTGTAGTTTGAAATCATTGTGATAAATAGAGCATTTGCTCCTATAGGAGCAAATGCTCTATTTATCACAATGGTTTCATAAAGTGAAAGGTGTATTTATGGAGGAAAGGGTTAATTTTGTACTGTAAATCTTTAATGGGATTCTTAGTAATTGCTTCGACAAAAACTGTAGAATCAGATGAATACTATGTCATATTTAAGTAAACAGCAGACTCTGATCAAATGGCTCCTACCCGAACCGTCTGATCTAGGTCTACTCTGTTTGCAATGATGTGAAAAGATGTTTATATGAAGAAAAAAGTTAGTCCTCTGAATGCTGAATATCCAAATTGGAATGGTCCATCAGTATTTAACAATAGAGTCGATTCAGTATGAAAGGGTACACCTTGGAAATGATAGTGAATGACAAACAGGGTTAATCCGTAAGCATGTCATTAACCCATTCCCCAATAGGCTATTTCTAGATCCAACCTCTTTGAATAAATGTATTGAAAAGGAATACTAACTAGAGAAAAGGAAAAGTTTAGAATTTTGTAGTTTGAAACAATTGTTATAAATAGAGCATTTGCTCCTCAAGAAGTGACTATTACAGAGGCGTAGAAAGGCATATTTATGGAGGAAAGGGTTAAGCAAGTAATTATGATTGTTGATTGTTTTCCCCTGATCCCCAATATTCGTGAATCTGTGATAACCAAATGCAAACAATTTGATTTGGATCAAAATTAGATGCAGCATAACTCAGTATCTTATCGGGATCCATACAGTTTGGATCAAGATTAAATGTAACATAACTCCTGTAGGAGTCGTCTGATCTGGGTCTTAATTCTCTGTTTGCAAAGGTGTAGAAAGGCGTAATTTACTATTTATGGAGTAAAGGGTTAACAGATGAAATTTATATGATGGAGAAAGGATCAAACATTGAATTGGAATTTATCCATCTTTTATTAAAGGCAGATTCCACATTAAATTTGTAAAACAAATGCATGAAAAATTGTACAGACCATGATCTGGATCTAGATACTTTATAAATGCTAATGTACTAATTCCTATAGTAGGGTGAGTCTGAAAACTAAAGTGCAGGGAAAAAAATCCTTTTGATGTATCAAAAAGTTTGAATCTTGATAAAATGCGGAAGATGTGATTCTGAGTTAGCTGTAGGTTTATTTTCTATGCATTAGCAACTTTATAAACAGCCTGCGAATTGTTAAAGTTTCACTTACTACCCTGAATTTGCAAACAGCTTGAATCCAAGAGAGACACAACTCATCACGACTCATACTATTTGACATCTGATAGTGTGTTTTGAAAAAACAAGAACAACCTGCACTGAAAACTGAAGCAAAAGAAAAGTGGAAGCAGAGGCATTCACTCAGCAGGCTACTAGAATTGGCCTTTAAAGTATGAGAATCAAGTATGTAAAACCTTTCCAAACTGTGTAGATCCAGCAAGGGCTTCTGATCATGAGGGGTCGTTTAATCAGGGTCTGCACTATTAGTCATAATCATTTTCTTCAGTGATAAATGTTTCGTTGCATTAATATTCAGAAAGGGAGGAGCGAGGTTGATTTATTCAGCAGGTTGAAGGTTAACAAAGATCTGCAATGCACAGACTTAATCAAACTGCATAAAAAATACCAAACATCAAAGGCCCTTCATCAGTAGCAGTCTGTTTCACATTTCATGTGGCGTTATTAATACAGCAATTATAATCGTGCGCATTTATTGAATAATTCTTCAGTTATCAAATAACTGCATCAATAACTCTTAACCCTTTAAATGCGGGGCATGCATGCACTGTCTACTGCAAACAGTGTAGAACCAGATCAGAGGGATCCCAGAGGAGCCCTCCAATAAGGGTCTGCACTGTTCATTATTCAAGATCGTTAAAGCAAGTTTAAGCCTTTCATACATACCAGTAGTGGACTCTATAGTTAAACACTGATGGGCTGGCTATTCCCCTCTGATAAAGGGATAAACATGCTAACAATAAGCCTGGGATAGCAGTTTGAACAAGAGTACCGCATACGGTACATAATACGCCCACTTGCAAACTTTCTCTGATTCAACATGCCTTATAAGTGTTGACATTTTCTAATCTGTGCATCAGATCTTGATTTCCATATTAAGGTGATACTATTTTTAAAAAAATTGAAGTGAATATCTCCAAATAAAAAAGTTACAGCTAATCCTCATTTTTGCAGATTTTTGTAAAGTGCAACGGCCATAACTCTGTAAAGACAAACTGAATGAACCTCAAAATAAACTCAGTTTCAGATTTTGTTGCTTAAAACATTTGTGTTAAGTTTCATTTATATCATTTTAATAGTTTTCCCAGAAAACAACAGACAAACTAAAAGTTGACCGACAAAGAAAGCAACAAACACACAAAGTTCAAGGACCATAACTTTAGAATAAAATGACATATCAAAACCCCCGCAATATATGTGAAAATTCATATTAAGGTTTAACCATATAAAAAAATTGTAGTAAATATCATTTCAAATGAAAAAGTTATGGCCTGATACTTGCATAGATTTGCATTATTTTTTTGAGTGCAAGGGCCATAACTCCGAAACGACAAATCAAATGAACCTCAGAACCAACTTAGCTTCAGGTCTTGATGCATTAAACATTTGTGTGAAGTTTCATTTAAGAAATGAATGACGTGCTTCCTGTGTTCATGAGGTTATGCAACGCATAGCTTTACGAGCAAAGTTAGTGAAGCCCGAAGGGCTTCACGTGAATCTTTGCTCGTAAAGCTATGCGTTGCATAACCCATGAACATCGGGAGCACGTCATTCATTTCTTATATTTATATTCCATTGTATTTCTTATATTTAAGAAATGAATAACGTGCTTCTGGTGTTCATGAGGTTATGCAACTTTCTTTTTAGAATAAGGTTATATAAGGACGTTGCAGGGCAAATGTAAATATTAATAATTGTCAATCAGTTTTCCCAGAAAACAGGGGACAAACTATATGCATAAATTTGCATTATTTTTTAATAAACGGGGCATAACTCTGAAACGACGAATCAAATGAACCTCAGAATCGACTCAGCTTCAGATCTTGATGTATTAAACATTTATGTGAAGTTTCATTAATCTCTCTCAAATAGTTTTCCCAGAAAACAGCGGACAAACCATTTGCATTATTTTTTTAAGGACAAGGACCATAACTCTGAAACGAAAAATCAAATTATCCTCAGAATCAACGCAGCTTCAGATTTTGATGCATTAAACATTTGTGTGAAGTTTCATTAATATCTCTCAAATAGTTTTCCCAGAAAACAGCGGACAAACTATTTGCATTATTTTTTAAGGACAAGGACCATAACTCTGAAACGAAAAATCAAATTATCCTCAGAATCAACGCAGCTTCAGATTTTGATGCATTAAACATTTGTGTGAAGTTTCATTAATATCTCTCAAATAGTTTTCCCAGAAAACAGCGGACAAACCATTTGCATTATTTTTTAAGGACAAGGACCATAACTCTGAAACGAAAAATCAAATTATCCTCAGAATCAACTCAGCTTCAGATTTTGATGCATTAAACATTTGTGTGAAGTTTCATCAATATCTGTCAAATAGTTTTCCCAGAAAACAGCGGACAAACTATTTGCATGTATTTGCATTATTTTTTAAGTACAAGGGCCATAACTCCGAAACGACAAATCAAATGAACCTCAGAATTGACTCAGCTTCAGATCTTGATGCATTAAACATTTGTGTGAAGTTTCATTAATATCTGTCAAATAGTTTTCCGAGAAAATAGCGGACAAACAAAATGTTGACGAACGAACGAACAAATGGACGGACGGACAGGGCCACGACAATATACGACCACCTTTATTAGGTGGGCGTATAAAAACTGTTTGGATTGCAATGACATGCTAAGTATTAAACTTGGCCTCTAATTCGGATTCAAACTGTCTGACTCTGTGCTAGTGTCTTCTTGCAAAGAAATGAACAGAAGGTACTGTAAGAACACATGAACATAATAATATTTGCAGTTGATAATTCTTTTGCACACAAAATGAAATTACAAGCTTTTCTGATTCGTTGCCTGGCACTCAAGATGCATGCCAAACATTCACAGCCAGACACGTGCTACTAGATTAACTCTTTACACATTTAGTAACTGTTCTCTGTAAATATCATCTGCTACAACTCTCAAAGTATTTTTTTTCCTTTTTTTTTTCAAGAATATGTGTGTTAAATAGTTTAAATTCTTGATGACATTCTGGATTACTTTGCATCTCATCTGGATCAAAACTGTTTGCATAATTATTTAATCACCCATTCACCCAACTTAACCCTTTACTCCATGAATATTTAAGTAAGAAATAATGACATCATGTATATTCATTAACCCATTCCCTCATAGGCTACTTTTAGATCCAACCACTTTGAATAAATCTACCGAAAAGGAGCATTAACTAGAGAAAGGGATTTTTTTTAGAATATTGAAGTTTGAAACCATTGTGATAAATAGAGCATTTGCTCCTATAGGAGAAACTTTATCTATATTTTTCAGACAGCTCCTACAGTAGCAGTCTGATCTGGGTCTCATCAATTTGCAAAGCCTATGGAGCTCAGTATGCAAATGAAAGGGTTAGGGTGGGTCAGAATAAGAAGTCTCTTCATGATTCATCTCATTACAGAAAAAAATATTTCATATTTAACTCTTTACTCCATGAATATTCATACAAGAAATAATGTATGTATGAATATTTATTAGCTTGAGTTTTATCATGACATAATTATATGGACAAGAAAAGTTTTGGTCATGGCAGAAACTGTAGAATCAGATCAATGTATTTCAATAAGCAAAGAGAGAAAACACCCATTCCCTCATATTGATGCTTTTTGACGCCTCTGCGAAAGTCACCTATTGAAACCATTGTGATAAATAGAGCATTTGCTCCTATAGGATCAATGCTCTATTTATCACAATGGTTTCAAACTACAAAATTCTAAAATTTTACTTTTCTCTAGTTAATGCTCCTTTTGGGTAGATTCATTCAAAGAGGTTGGGTCTAAAAATAGCCTATGAAGGAAAGGCTTAAGGGCCAGTTTGATCAACGTCTATGCTGTTTGTTATTCCATTAGTATCAAATATTTAACCCGTTACCTCATAGAACCACCTTTTCATGCCTTTGCAAATAGAGTACATGTATACCCCGATTAGACAACTACTGTTACATCTGATCTGGGTCTGCTCTGTTTGCTTACTGTAAAATAAGATCTAATTCTACAGTATCTGCCAGGGCAAACTCTTTCCTGTGTACATAATTATATGCCACTGCAAAAAATCTTGCGTACATCATAAGGACACTGCAAAAACCTGTGTATACATAATTATGCAACTGCAAAAACTATCAATTTAATTAATATTCATAATGTCATTAATTCTTACATGAATATTCATGAAGTGATGGTTATTTGATGGACATTTAACCCATTCCCTCATGGGTATCTTTAGATAAAACCTCTTTGAATAAATCTACTGAAAAGGAGCATTTACTAGAGAAAAGGAACTTTTTTAGAATTGTATTTTATGCTCTATTTATCACAAAGGTTTCAAAAAGTGACTTTTATAGAGGCGTCAAATTTGAGGTATCACTATGAGAGAATGGGATAACCAAGAGAACAGAATAATCAGTACTGAGAGAAAGAGTTACAGGAATTCCGCAGGAATTGCAGCCTTCCGTTGAAAATATATGAAGTGAGGATAAAAAATTCTGTGAAAGAGATCATCTGAGAATTCATCATCATAAATCCTAGAGCTTTTTTGCATGATTTACCTACCAATTCGTATTTAAATGCACAAAAAAGTGTGAATTTCCATAGCAACCAGAGAATTCAAGCACACATTTATCCTTCCCCCCTCCCCTCCTCCTTCATGATATATAGCATTTAAACCTTTAGCCTGAAGTGGACGGATCCGTTTCTACCTTTGCAAACAGTTTGGATCCAGATGAGACAATGAGTTACTCGATGTCTCATCAGGATCCAAACTGTTTGTCACTCTAGTGTTTTCGAAAACAAATGCAGCATAAATCAATTTTGAAGTCTGAAGGGATGACATTTTCTACTAACAATAAATTTACTCTGCATGCTAAAGGTTAAACTCTTTGGACGCTAACAATGCAGTCGTAATTACCGATGCATGGAATTTGGATCCAGATGAGACTACGCTCTGACTGTATTTGTTATCAAAATTGGAAGAAAAATTAATTTCGAGACTTGCAGCAGACAGCAAATTTCGCAGACAACAATTACTTAGCATGCTGAGAGTTAAGTTCAAGAAAAGGGGTCTGATGTTTGAATTGCTTTCCCTGTTGAATATTCATGTGTAAGAAATAATGATATCATGAATATTTATTGGCTGAATTGCTATAGTGGGATATGTATACAGGAGTTTTGGTGTTGGTATAAACTGTAAAATCAAATCTGTATCATTCCATTAGCAAACAGAGCAGACCCTAATCAGACAGCTCTACTCTGTTTGCAAAGGCGTGATTAGGCATTTATATGAAGAAACGGGTAAACGCTTTTTTTCATCTGCAATAGTTTTTGTCTGCTTCAAATCTTAATACAATTGTATAAAATTTCTCTCATTTCTTTGCAAAAATATGATCAAAGTGTCAAACAGTTTGGATCCTGATGAGATGCCGGATTATGTGGTGTCTCATCATGATGCAAACTGTATAGGTAATTCTTTTTCTCATTCATGAAGTCATCAATTCTTGCATAATTGTTTATATGGGAAAGGATTAGATTAAACCATAAATCTTTTCAGTGAATTAGATGTAACTTGAACTGGACAGATGAATTTTTATAATGACACCTGAACACAGGCATGTTTGGTCAGTGCAGACAATGAAGAATAAGATTTACATGTATATCATTTCATAAGCAAACAGAGTAGACCCTGATCAGATGGATCCTACATGTACAGGGGCTGTCTGAAATAGGTCTACTGGGTTTATAAAAGGCATAAAACGGCATATTTATGGAGTAAGGGGTTATTTCTATCAACATGCCAATCCAAGAAGTAATTTCTATCTCATCAAATCCCAACCAGTTAAAGAAATGCAGAAATTCTACTTTTTAACCCTTTCCTTCATATAAACGCCTTTTCACACATTTTCTATAGGAGCCTGCTCTATTTGTTTTTTTTACATGATAAAGATCTGATTCTACAGTTTTTGTCAAAGCAAAATGTTCTTTGAAAAGTTTACATTATACAACTTTGGCTAATAAATGATGTCATTGTTTATTACATAAACATTGAACAGGGAAAGGGTTAAGAATTGAGACAGGTAACAGTTTAAGCAGAAGGATTGTAGAGCATTAGAAATTACAGACTGGAACAGCTCAGCTCTCTTCCCAAGAGGAATGTTTTACCAGAAGCAGGCAATTTGTCTGTGGCACAGGCTGGTTCTTTGATGGCTATGGAGTGATGCTGATTTAATAGGTACCCATTAAATGTCTGCTCCACTCCTAAAGATAGCACATAAATTTATTGAGTCATGAAAACTGCTTTTGTCACAAATCAAGAAAATCAGCAAATATTAGCATAACTATATATTACACCGTTTAACCCTTTACATCATGAATATTCATTAAAGAAATAAAGAACATTGTGTATGTGTGAATATGAATTACCTTAACATTTATTACAGCATTTGAACAAGAAAAGTTTGGATCTGGTAAAAAAAATGAAGATCTATATAATTCCATAAGCAAACAGAGCAGAATCTGATCAGATGGCTCCAACAGGAATCATTCAAATGGTAGATCAAATGTAGCCATTGAATTATCATGACACATAGAATAGACCCATATGAGAGTGCTTCTCTAAGAGCTGTCTATTATGAGTCTACACTATTTGCAAATACAGATAAGAACCCTATCAGCGTGAGATAAGTAGCAAATGCTCTATTTATAACAATGGTTTCAGAACTACAAAATTCTAAAAATTTCCTTTTCTCTAGTTAATGCTCCTTTTCGATAGATTTATTCAAAGAGGTAGGCTCTAAAAATAGCCTATGATGGAATGGGTTAAGCTTTTGAGAAAACTATTAACCCAGTGTAAAACAACTTGAATCTGAACGAAATTGAAAATGCAAATCAAGACTGTGCTTAGGAGGAGACTTAATGTCAGCAAAGGGTATACCGGTATGTTTAGAAAGAAAACATTCTGAAGTCCCTCTTCACCAGTTTATTCCTGTCTACAGATCGATGTGTCAATGGTGCCAAAACAATTGTATAAAGTAAACACAAAACAATGGCAAAAAACTAGTCCATCAGAATGTGTTCGATCATAAAGTAAGACAAGAGGGTCATCATGATTCTGCATCGCTCACCTGGTTAACAGGCAAAGTGACCCATTACGTATATCTATCATAATTATTCAGGCTCAGATTCTCTAATTTTTTTAGCTCATGTGACCTACTTTTGCAGCAGCTTAACCCTTTCTCTGTTTAAAATTGATGTATGAAATAATGACATCATGGATACTAATTATCTGATTTTTGACAATGGTATATGTACACAGGATTGCTTGGTATTGGTGGAAAGTGCCATCTATTATAGTTTCATAAGCAAACAGAGCAGACTCTCATCAGATAGCTCCTATAGGAGCCGTCTGATCTGGTTCTACTCTGTTTGCAAAGGTGTGCAAATGCATTTATAAATATGAAAGAAAGGGATAAAACAACATTGATAGAAGATCACCTACTGATCATTACTGTAAAGTTTGATAAAATTCCAGTAAGTAGTTTTGGAGAAAGTGATGTTTTACCCTTTCTCTCATGAATATTTTTGTAAAATATAATTACATCATGAATATTTTTCGCCGATCTTTTATAATAGTGAATGAATACAATTTTTTTTGGCTCTAGCAGAAACTGCATGAATGCATACACTGTCATTTGCAAACAGTGTAGACAAAGATCAGAGGGCTCCTTGAGGAGATTTGTGATCAAGGTCGGCAAATGACACATGTACCGGTATGCATTCAAAAGGTTAATTTCAGACATACAATTTCCATCTTCACATTTCTAGAATTACTGAAATCTTTTATATGGTTTACCCAGCGAATAATTACATAATTCTTCTCAAAACAAACCAAAGAAAAACATTTTCCCTAATGGACTGTCAACAGATGAAATTCTAACAATTCACTGGTTTTCCCGACTCAAAAATAGACATACAGTATAGGAGTCAAAACAGACAAATATTAACCCTTTCCCTGTTCTGTGTTTATTTCAAATTTAATTACCTACTCAATATTCATGGACAAGATACATGTAGTTATAATGAAATATAAAACATGGAACATTAATTGTAGCCATTTCAGAAAGTAAAGAAACAGATCTTTTAAATTCAAATAGCAAACAGAGCAGACCCTGATCAAACAGCTCCTATAGGGGAAATGAGAGAAATTCTATTTCAAGAATTGAAGCAGACGACAATTGTTGTTACCAACAAATTTTACAATTTACAAAGAGTTAACTGGGAACTCTTTGAATGCTAAGCAGCTCAGGTCTCCATACATTGCCATGTGCTGCAATTCAAAATGTTCATACAGTAGAATCTGTCTTAAACGACTGTCAAAAAGATCTAATTTTGGGTCTGTATGACAGGTGGTAGCTTAATGCAGGTCAAAAGTAATGCAGAAAGCTCCTGGAGGAGCTTTCTGCATTATTTTTGCCCTGCATTAAGCAACCACCAGTCCTGCTTTGTAAGATTTCGATCTGAGCTCAATCAATTCAAAATAGCTTAAGACAGGTTTTACTGAATATAATCCATTTCTGTTCAAACTGATTCAGTCTGCACATCAAACAGTTAGGATCTTGATGAGACACTGAAGTTACTCAGCATCTCATCTGGATCCAAACAGTTTACATAGGTAGTAGCAATGACAATAAAGGCTAATAAGCCATCTTAAACTGACCAACTTTTATCAATGAATATCTAAATGACCACTTACAAATTCTACTTGAGGCAATTTGTAGCCCTAATTGAAACTACTACAGAGATAAGCCAGCAGCAACGTTCAGCTTTCAATGTGTGAAAGCATTCCTTGGACCAGAAAATGGAGAAAAAAATTCTTGATTTTGTTTTTAACCTTTCATTTCATGAATATTCATTTTGGAATATTTATCAGCTAAAAGAAACACTAGCAGAAGCTGTAGAACCAGATCCATATTATTTCATAAGCAAACAGAGCAGGCCATGATAATTGATGGCTCCTACAGGAGCCTTCTGATCTGAGTCTATTTTCTTTATGAAGGCATTAACCTTTTACACCATAAACACCTTGGCAAACAGTGCAGAGTGCAGACCCAGATCAGACAGCTTCTGTTTGTTTACCAAATAATGCAAGATCTGGTTTTACAGTTTCTGCTTAGGAAAATAATATGCCATTTATAAAAACATAATATTCATGATATCATCATTTCTAACATGAATATTCATGAACAGAGCTACAGATAAAGTAAAGTATCTAGTTATAGTCTACTTTCAATCCGAACGACCGTTCAGCTGACTGTACATTATTTACTCCCCTAGTCATTGAGCCATAATCACCTACAATATTGAGCACTGCTAACATATGGGGCAATCCTGCAGCCGCAGTACCGGGATTTGAAATCCAGACCTCCGGACTGGTAGTGAAGCGCGTTACCACTATAGTTAGACCACCGCACCACCATGCATACTCCATTACTAAAATCGCCATTTCTCCACCAATCCCTATATTGTGACCACTCTTTAGAATCGTCTCTTCGAGAAATTCAAAAGAGTGGTCGCAGTATAGAGTTTGGTGGAGAAATAAAGGATCTATCCTTAAAAATGTTTAAAGTTAGGCACCTTATCTGAACCTTTGCATGGAGTAAAGGGCTAAAAGGAACATCTATGGTGTGAGGTTAAAGACATTGCTTTTCAGCTGCAAAATTGTGTTGACATTTAGTCAGTAGTTTCAGAAGATCATGAAAACAATTTTCTCTGTGGATAGTTAGCCTCGTCCCTCAGTTGCTATAATTTTGGATGAATCACAATAGGTTGAACACATTTCTTAACCCTTTTCTCCATAAATACACATTTTCTACGACTTTGCAAACAGAGTAGACCCAGATCAGACGACTCCTATAGGAGCCGTCTGATCAAGGTCTGCTGTGTTTGTTTTTGAAATAATATAGGTATGATTTTACAGTTTCTGCAATGGCCAAAAATGCCTGTGATTATGTGCTAAATTATGATGTTATTATTTCTTACATGAATATTCATGGAGTAAAGGGTTAAAGAATCACCTCAAGAGCACACCAGAAACATTATAAAACAAGAGGTCCATGATGGCTCACCTGGTCAATAGCTGCTATTAGGCCAAGCACACAAAGCAGTCCCCGATCAGACAGCTCTTACAGGAGTCATCTGATCTGGGTCAACTGTGTTTACAAAGGCTTGAAAAACCTTTTATATGAAGGGTAAGATGAATCAGATTTTTTAATTCAGCATTCTTGATAAAATGTGAGAGATTTTTTGAACGAGGATGATCACTTGCAAATTTATAAGAACTGCACAGGTATCTGACAAATAGCTCACAAAAAGGAAATATGCAGAATATACATTTATATGAAGGTCCGAAAGGGTTAATGATAAGAGTCCATTAGTTTAACTTGTGAGAGGATTCTGGATGACAAACAGTGCAGACCCTGATCAAAGGGCTCCCTACAGGAGCCCCCTGATCTGGGTATACACTGTTTGCAAAGATCAGTGCACCTGTGTCCTGCATTCAAAGAGTTAAATTATGAAATGTACCAAGATAACTCTTTTCCATAATAGTTTTATGTTTCCGGATCAGAAGAAGCTGCATTAACCTGTTGCACGCTGGGAACGAAATAAGTGGATTTTTTTTTCACACAGTGTAAACCCAGTTTAAGGGGCACCATGATGACTTCTCTAATCTGTTTGTCACTCAAACCCTCTCACAACTTTAATCCTTTCATACCATTAAACAATGCTGCAGGATTTTACTATAAAATTTCAGTACTCTTTGGGGTAAAAATTCTTTTAAGGGTATAAGGCCTTGGGTAAGAAACACATAGCACTTGAAAGGAAACTTCACAAAACTCCAGTTTATTAGTTTAGTCAGCTGATACTGCTCTGGCTGCCTGTCTGTTGCCACATGTCTATTTGATCTGCAGCAATGCTTCAGTGCAACTGCATTGGTCAGTTGTGCAACAGAGATTTTTTATTGTTTATCACTTTACTTGATGAATATTCATATATCACAGAGCTCTAGATAAGATGCGTAAATTGAAACATTTTCAAGAATAACTCCTTTACTTCTCCACCATACCCTATACTGTGAACACTCTTTAGAATCACCTCGAAGAGACGATTCTGAAGAGTGGTCTTTGTGTAGGGTTTGGTGGAGAAATGACAATTTTAGTATTTGAGTATGCACCCTTATCTGTAGCTCTGATTATTATCAAACATGATATACATTTAACTGTATGAATATAATTAGCCGAATTTTTATAATGACATCATGACCAAGGGAATTAAACTGTAGAATCAGACTTGATAAACAAACAGAGCAGATCCTGATCATATGGCCCCTACAGGATCCATCTGATATGGATCTTCTCTGTTTGCAAAGTCATTTTAAGGTGTATCTATGATGCAAAGTATTTTGTCTTTGATCAGAACTTTTATTATCCCAAGCTCTTGGTGCAAAACTATAAAAACATTTACATGGCATTGCACTCCCCACCCCAATATATATATGTTTTGGATTGTCTTCACACAATGTTTTTTCTTTACCCATTCCCTCATAGGCTATTTTTAGATCCTACCTCTTTGAAACAAGAGGGCCAGAATGGCCCTGAAGCGCTCACCAGACAAGCAGAGGAGAAGTCGCTTCTAGCGGAAATTTTCGTATAAATTAGGACCGGAAGTCTTCGGGTAATTTCGTAATAATGCAGAAGCATAAAGCCACACAATTCAAATTGTCTCCTATAAGATCTTACCATCCTCTGCCTGTCTCTGACAGGCCACAAGTCAAAATGAAATGTTATCCCTTTCCCTGTTCGATATTCATCCATGTTTTCATAACCTGATGAATATTCATGAATAAAATCCTTCTAATGGAGTATGGAATATGTTGGTTATTTCATAAACTATAGTGAACTAGAAATGCAAGCCAAGGGCTGGTGAAAGCTGAGAACCTGCCTATTTCAGAAGATTTTCAATTCTTTCACTAGGTCTACATGTTTTTATAGAAATCTGGCCACCCCTGGAACAGGAGCCAAGTTTAACCCCAGTTGCATAATTTATACACCTTTTTTGTAAAGGACATGAAGATGCTACTATGTGAACTGAGAACCTTCAAATTTCAGAGTAGAAAATTTACAAGGTTTTCACTATAGATCCATGTTTCCATAGAAAACTGACCATGTACCCTGCAGCGGGGCCAATCTTTACCCAAGGGGCATACTTTATAGAACTTATGTAGAAACCCTACAGAAAATGCTATGTGGCAAATATGGAAACTGAGAATTTTCCAGTTCCATAGAAGATTCTCAGTTGTTTCAATATATATGTTTCTATAGAAAACTGGCTACCCCTGAAGAGGGGCCATTTCTGACCCCAGAGGCATTATTTATATAACTTTTGGAGATGACCTAAAATTCATGCTATGTGCCTAATGTCAAAGCTGAGAACCTTCCAGTTTCAGAGAAGATTTTCCAAGTTTTCACTATATATTTGTTTCTATAGAAAACTGGACACACCTGGGGCGGGGCTAATTTCAACACCGGCATTGTTTATACCACAGCTGAGAACCTTCCAGTTTCAGAGAAGAAGATTTTCAAAGATTTCACTATTTGTTTCCATTGAAAACTGCCCACCCCTGGGGCAGGGCCAATTTTGACCCCAGGGCCATAATTTATAAAAAAAATTGTAGAGGACCTGAACATGATGCTCTGTGCCAAATATGAAATCTGAGAACCTTCCAGTTTCAGAGAAGAAGATTTTCAAAGTTTTCACTATTTGTTTCTATTGAAAACTGCCCACCCCTGGGGCGGGACCAATTTTGACCCCAGGGCCATAATTTATATAACTTTTGTAGAGGACCTGAACATGATGCTCTGTGCCAAATATGAAAGCTGAGAGCCTTCCAGTTTCAGAGGAGAAGATTTTCAAAGATTGCACTATTTGCTTCTACTGAAAACTGCCCACCCCTGGGGCGGTGCCAATTTTAACCCCAGGGCCATAATTTATATAACTTTTGTAGAGGACCTGAACATTATGCTATATGCCAAATATGAAAGCTGAGAACCTTCCAGTTTCAGAGAAGAAGATTTTCAAAGTTTTCACTATTTGTTTCTATTGAAAACTGCCCACCCCTGGGGCGGGCCAATTTTGACCCCAGGGCCATTATTTATATAACTTTTGTAGAGGAACTGAACATGATGCTCTGTGCCAAATATGAAAGCTGAGAGCCTTCCAGTTTCAGAGAAGAAGATTTTCAAAGATTTCACTATTGTTTTCTATTGAAAACTGCCCACCCCTGGGGCGGGGCCAATTTTGACCCCAGGGCCATAATTTATACAACGTTTGTAGAGGACCTGAACATGATGCTCTATGCCAAATATGAAAGCTGAGAGCCTTCCAGTTTCAGAGGAGAAGATTTTCAAAGAGTTCACTATTTGCTTCTACTGAAAACTGCCCACCCCTGGGGCAGGGCCAATTTTAACCCCAGGGCCATAATTTATATAACTTTTGTAGAGGACCTGAGCATGATGCTATATGCCAAATATGAAAGCTGAGAACCTTCCAGTTTCAGAGAAGAAGATTTTCAAAGTTTTCACTATTTGTTTCTACTGAAAACTGCCCACCCCTGGGGCGGGGCCAATTTTGACCCCAGGGCCATAATTTATATAACTTTTGTAGAGGACCTGAACATGATGCTCTGTGCCAAATATGAAAGCTGAGAGCCTTCCAGATTCAGAGGAGAAGATTTTCAAAGTTTTACTATATGTTTCTATTATAAACTTCCCACCCATGGGGCGGGGCCAATTTTGACCCCAGGGGCATAATTTATATAACTTTTGTAGAGGACCTAAGGATGATGCTATGTGCCAAAGATGAAAGCTGAGAACCCTGTAGATTCAGAGGAGAAGATTTTTAAAGGTTCAAATTGTTGACGACGAACGACGGACGACGCACGCCGACGGACGACGGACATCAGGCGATCACAAAAGCTCACCCTGAGCACTTTGTGCTCTGGTGAGCTAAAAATCTACCGAAAAGGGCTCTTAGTAGCATTTACTAGAGAAAATGAAAATGTTAGAGTTGTGTAGTTTTGAAACCACTGTGATAAATAGAGCATTTTGCTCCAAGGCAACCAGAGTTCTACATGGAACCAAAACATTTTGGCTATGTTGACAGAGGATCACCCAAAGACCATCCTTGGAAAGTTTCATTACATTTAACCATATAATTATAGAAATGTCATTTGAAGTAAAATGTTGACGCCGGATGACACACGATGGACGACACCAGACAACAGACACATGATGATCACAATAGCTCACCTTGGTACTTTGGCCAGGGGAGCTAAAGCTCAATGTAGCGAAACCAAATTCAAACTAGATCTGTAACTGATTATAATAAAACTGCACACCAATATCACATCAATATCTGTAATGGTTTAGAAAACAAGAAGGCCATGAGGCCCTGAAGCGCTCACCTGAGATAACCCCTGGGCGGGGCCATTTTTGACTCAGAAGTCATCATTTGTACAATAATTAATCCTTGGTAGAGAACCACAAGGCAAAGCAGCAAGTTTTTTAAAGGACTGTCCGGGGTCATAATTTGAACAATCTTTGCAGAGAACCATTAGATCATGCTACATACCAAATATCAAAGGTCTAGGCTTTACAGTTTCACAGAAGAAGATTTTTAAAGACTTTCCTATGAAAAACTGATAAGCCCCTTGACGTGGCCATTTTTGATCCAGGGGTCATAATTTGAACAAAATTTGTAGAGGACCATTAGATCATGTTACATAACAAACATCAAAGGTCTAGGCCGTACAGTTTCAAAGAAGAAGATTCTTAAATTTAAAGATTTTCCTACGAAAAACTGATAAGCCCTTGGGCGGGGCCTTTTTTGGTCCGGTGGTCATAATGTGAACAACGTTTTGTTCCCCCTAGCCACTTATGCTTCTGACAAAATTTGATTAAAATCGGGTCAGCTGTTTCAGAGATGTCATTTGAAAATGTGGCCGGACGCCGCCGGACAGATTGCGGTCACAATAGCTCATCCTGAGCCTTTGGCTCAGGTGAGCTAAATTTAAAAGTCCACAAAACCGAAGTGTGACTGACTGACGGACAGACTGGCAGAGGGATGGACGGAGTGCACACATATAGTCCCTTTCGGTGTTGCTGGTAGGGGACTAAAACCATGACAATTCTGGTCAGCAAAGTAGCATATTAACCCCTTTCCCTGATGTAAATGCCTTGTCACAACTTTGTAAACTGTTTGCTTCAGTAATTACAAGTCAGAAGCATACAAAGAGTTAACCCTTGCCTTCATATTAACCCATACCTCCATAGGCTATTTTTAGATACAACCTCTTTGAATAAATCTACAGAAAAGGAGCATTAACTAGAGAAAAGGACATTTTTAGAATTTTGTAGTTTGAAACCATTGTGATAAATAGAGCATTTGATCCTATAGGAGCAAATGCTCTATTTATCACAATGGTTTCACAAAGTGACTTTTACAGAGTAGTCAAAAGTCGTCAATATGAGGGAATGGGTTAAAGCCTTTTTCATGCCTTTGCAAATAGAATCACCCTGATCAGACTTCTATATATAAGATGCTTTTGATCAGCTTCTACTCTGTTTGCTTATGGTTGAAAACAGACCTAATTCTACAGTGTCTATCGGAGTCAAAAATGTCCTGCCTCTATACAAATGCCAGTATAGAAAAATAATCTAAAGTATCTTAATAATGTAATTATTTTTTACATGAATATTCAAGAAAGAAAGGCCTAAACATCTGCATATATCATCTGCTTGCCAGCGACAACAGACAACTAGTCACACTGTTATAATCATATGCGTAATTTTTTGTTGTAACCCTTTCATGCATTTTCATGCTTTAGTAAATAGAGGAACTATTTCATCAAAGGCTCCGAGGTTTCTCCCGGTATTTAAGTAATCCCTATGTTGTGACAAAAGCATAAATTCATAAATTGTTTGCCAGCATTAATCTTGTCTGATGGGTGCAAAAATAACATTTATAACATTGTTTGCTGGCACACTGATTATATTGAGCCAACATACATAACTCAGTGCACCTAAGATATGAATGAATGCTAACCTATGTAAGTAGTTTGGATTGAGGTAATACAGGAGCACATGCTCTATTTATCACAATGGTTTCACAAAGTGACTTTTACAGTCTTCAAAAGTCATCAATATGAGGGAATGGGTTAATATGTCTGTCCATGCCCTTGCAAACAGGGTAGACCAAAACTAGACGGCTCCTGTAGTAGCTATCTGATCAGTAGTCTGGATCCATGTTTATAAAGCTTTTTAGTTGAGTCTGAGTTCATTCTCAAGCTTTTGATTGGTCAGATTTGAGTTCTCAAGCTTTTGATTGGTCAGATTTGAGCCAAAGGCTCAAATCTGACCAATCAAAAACTTGAGAACGAACTCAGACTCAACTAAAAGCTTTATAAGCATGGACCCAGCTCTGTTTGCTTATGATATAATATAGATATAATTCTAGTTTCTGCCATGGCTAAAAATTCCTGCTTCTATGGGTTTGCACTGTTTGTCATTCAAAACTCTCTAGCAAGTTTAAACCTTTCATACAGAGTGGACACTGTTAAACACTGATGGGCTATTCCACTCTGATAATTCAGGGTTGTAAGGGTTAATGATAGAATCCTATCAGTATGAAAGGCTTAAATTGACTAGAAGATTTTAAATGACAAACACTAGTGCAGACAATGATCACAGGGCTCTTCAAGGAGCCTTTTGATCTAGGTCTACACTATTTGCAAATGATGATCAAATCATTTCCTATAAATACAAGCCATTCAACCTTGGTATACTGTGTTCCATCAAATAACAACCTTTGTTCAAAGAGTCTTTATTCAACATGATTAAGTTGACCCTTTCCCTGTATAATATTCATGTAAGAAATAATTATACATGTATAATGACCTCATGATTATTTATCAGCTGAATTTTATAACATATATACACATGAATTTTTATGGCATGTTTTTTGTTATTGGTAGAAACTGCAGAGTCAGACCTATTACAATTTCATAGCAAACAGAGCAGACCCTAATCAGACAGCTCCTACGGGAGCCGTCTGATCTGTGTATACTATTTGCAAATGCCTGAAAACATGTTTATATGAAGGAAAGAGTTAAACCTTACTGCATAATTACGTCTTTGTAAACAGAGCAAACCAAACTCCTATAGTAGCTGTCTGGTCAGGGTCTGTTCTGTTTGTTTATAGAATTTGTTACAAAGACCTGCAGAGCCAGAGATAACGGTGCATACCCAAATATTAAAACCGTCATTTCTCCATCAAACCCTATACTGTGACCACTCTTTAGAATCGTCTCTTTGAGAGGATTCTAAAGAGTGGTCACAGTATAGGTTTTGGTGGAGAAATAAAGAAGTTATTCCTGAAAATGTTTTAATTTAAGCATCTTATCTGGAGCACTGGACCTGATTCTACATTTTCTGCAGACCCTGATCAGACTGTTCCTATATTACCAATACAACTGTGTATATATAAGTGAGACGTTTGGTATTTTGGGGATTCGTATCTTACCCCTAATGGTCTATTTACCATGCCTGCATCAATTACTGTCAAACATGACTGATATACATGTTTGCTGCCCCGTGAATGCTGATGATGATCACAGATCAATAACCGTGACTCAGACATGTATGCCACCAGTCAGGTCTGCGTAGAGAACTAATTTGCAGATATCCCAAAAATGACAAATGATATTCAGACATGGTCAAACATATAAGACATGACAGATCAAAAGTAAAGATACATGTACAACTTAAGAGCTCTTCAGTTCTCAGCTGTAAATTTACAATAGTAAGCTCTATGTACTGCATACAATGTCATGTTCTTGTGCAAAATCAAATTCATTTAATATTCAGCTATTGGTAAGTCTGATATTAAAATACTACACAAAATCATCTAAATTGTGTCTTAACTGTTTCCCTGATGAATATTCATGTAAGAAATAATGACATCGTGAATATTTATTACATTATTCATTCAAACAGCATAATGAACAGAGAAAAGTTTGACTGAGACAGAAACTGTAGGATCAGATCTATATTAAACCATAAGCAAGAAGAGCAGATCCTGATCAGACAGCTCCTGAAGGAGCCGTCTGATCTGGGTCTACTCTGTTTGCAAATGCATGAAAAAATTCTGATCTTCCTGTGCCATTATAAAACATAATGTAATCAATATTCATGATATCATAATAGTTTTCTAACATGAATATTCATGGACTTAACCCATTACCTCATAGGCTATTTTTAGATACCTCTTTGAATAAATCTACCAAAAAGGACCATTAACTAGAGAAAAGGAAACTTTTAGGATTGTTTAGTTTGAAACCATTGTGATAAATAGAGCATTTGCTCATATAGGAGCAAATGCTCTATTTATCACAATGGTTTCACAAAGTGACTTTTACAGAGTCGTCAAAAGTCGTCAATATGAGGGAAAGGGTTAATGAGCTTTCTGCGTGACTTTCACCCTACATTAAGAATCCACACCAGTCCTGCCTAAAAGTAGGAGTCATCTGATCTGGGTCTGCTCTGTTTGCTTATAAATTATAAGTTATAATGGAATTTGATAGATATGTTCCTTTAGTTTCTAAATAATTATAAAAAGTTACTTCACCTTCCATATTTTCATAACTTTTTTGTCCATGAATATACAATAGGTACTGAAAATTGGACTAAATATAATATAGAACAGGGAAAGGGTTAAACAATGATGAAAATTCTACTGTGAAAAGTCAGGATTTTAAATGGCTTAAGAAATGTGTTTGCCTCTGTCTGCAGCCAATTCTTCCTGCTTTCATTGAATTGAATAGACAGAACATTAGCAAACAAATTGCTAACATTATGTAAAGACTATTTTCAGTCGATAAAACATCTTAATGGCTCTTAATATTCACTCACTAAATTCATCTTAATCTTATATTCCGAACTTTTACCTTATGCAAAACAGCAGACCCTGATTAGACAACTCCTCAAGGTCTACTCTGTTTGCAATGGTATTTATATCATACACCTTTCTATGCCTTTGCAAACAGAGTAGACCCACAACAGATTGTTCTTGTAGGAGGTGTCTGATCAGGGTCTGCTCTGTTTGCTTCATGATATAATACAGATGTACTTCTACACTTTCAGCCATGGCCAAATATTCCTGTGTACATATATCTCCCATTATAAAAATTAATCTGAAAATGTTCATGATGCCATTATTACTTACATGAATATTCATGTGGTATTAACCCATTTCCTCATAGGCTATTTTTAGATCCTACCTCTTTGAATAAATCTACCGAAAAGGAGCATTTACTAGAGAAAAGGAAAACTTTAGAATTGTCTTGTTTTGAAACCATTGTGATAAATAGAGCATTTGCTCCTATGGAGCAAATGCTCTATTTATCACAATGGTTTCAGAAATTGATTTTTACAGAGGCGTCAAAAGTCGTCAATATGCGGGAATGGGTTAAGGTGAATATTCATTGCCACAGCTCATTAATTTCATCTCCATCTTATGTTCTTAACCCTCTAACTCATGAATCTGATCTGGCCATGGGTATACTCTCTTTTGTAACAGCTTGAAAAAGGTGTTTATATAATGTAAAAATGTAAAGAAAAGTGCACAGATACAACTATTCAGTCCAAATCAATAACGTTTTACTCAATTGATACATCAATGTACACACTGGCAAACACAGTAAACCAACATCAGATGCCTCTGTTTACTTAGGACATAATATAGGTCTGATTTTACAGTGAGTGTCTTTCAAAATTCTTGTTGGTAGTTGGTAGTGCCATTATAAAAATTAAGTTAACTGATACTGATGAAGTCCTTACTTCTTGCATGAATATTCATGGAGCAAAGGGTTAACCCTTTCCCTGTTTCATATTCATGTAAGAAATAATGACACCATGCATATTGAAGAGCTGTATTTTTATAATGGTACATGAACACAGGATATTTTACCCTGACAGAAGCTGTAGAATCAGATCTATAGAATTCCATAAACAAACAAAGTAGACCCATATTAGACGGCTCCTACAGGAGCCATATGATCTTGGGTTTACTCTGTTTGCAAATCCGTGAAAATGTATATACATGAATAAAAGGGTTAACAGGTGTACAACAAGCAGATTTCAAAGCTCCTGTGTTCTTTATTTTAATTTTTCAAGGGCCATATTTCTAACATGATTAGTCAGTGTTTCTTACATAATAAGTCAATGTCATACTGTTAATATGAGAACATACATGTGGAATCTGACTAGGCTGTCTCCAAACATTACTATCTGTGTACATAGCTAGTAGCATATTTTATGATTACCTATGTAAACAGTTTGGATCCTGATGAGATGCCAAGTAATTCTCATCATGATCCAAAATGTTTGACACTGTATTCTTCAACCCTTTCCATAATTACACCAAATACACTCCTACAGCAGCTGTCTGATCAGGGTCTGCTCCCATGCCTATGAAATAATATAGATATGAATCTAGTTTCTGCCACTGCCAAAACATCCTGTGCTCGAACTTCATGTCTTTAAACAAATGAAATTACATAACATTCATGATGTCATTATTTCCTACAGATATATTCATGGAATAAAGGGTTAAGAGAAATGCAGCAGATTTTTGCAATTTTCTGTACATAACAATTACTTAGCTTGAAAGACTTAACCTTTTCGACCATGAATATTAATGTCAGAAAAAAATACTATAAATATGAATTAGCTGATTATTTATAGTAGCATCATGGACAATGAACATTTTTTATCATGGCAAGAACTATAGGAATAGATCTTTATTGATTCAGAAGCAAATAGAGCAGACCCTGAGCAGTGATCAGACTGCCCCTACAGGAGCGATCTGATGTGGGTCTACTCTGTTTGCAAAGGTGCCAAAAGGCTTATCTATGGCGTAATGATATAACAGCCATGGCTATGTCAGTGCCTCAAATCTTTTTTCTTTAAAAGAAATAAAGATTTGAAATGTGTGGATTGTTACAAAAATCCAAATCCAATTGGTGTAATCTAGCATTCACTTGTATCATAAATGAATCAAAATATGCTATCTGTTAACATGCCTATCAAAAAGGCATAATTTGTGGTTGTCAAAACAGAAAGTTGGAGTTACCTTTATCCAAGTCTATTCAGTTGTTTGACTGGTTCCTGCCTTCTGACTGTCTTCAGCAATAATCTGCCATACTAAACACACAACCAGTCAAGTCTCATAGCTTCTCTTCTGCCTTCTCAGCCAATCAGATCACACCAGAGTAATTCAAACTGAAGTTTTATGTCTGCAAAAAATCATACAGCTTTTGAGCAACATATGTGAAAATCTTTGGCAGAGAATTGAGCTCGGTTCTTCAAAGGTAGCAAAGATTTAACCAAAAAACATTTTGATGGATGAAATTATGTCAGCCCTTCATCTTTTGCCTGTCTCAGTAATATGGCTCCTACAGAGAAATCTAATTTCATTCTGCTTCAGTCATTTATGTGTGTCGGAAACCGTAATCTTTTAATGTTCGTTTTCAAAGTGGAATAGTCCATCACTGCTCCACAGTTTCGTGAATTCAGTATGAAACGCTTAACTTTTCTAAATGATTTTGGTTGATAAACAGAAGACCCTGGTTAGAAGTCTCCTGTATCCATCTGGTATGGGTCTACATTGTTAGCAAATGCTGCTTAACCCATAACCTCATAGGCTATTTTTAGATACAAACTCTTTGAATAAATCTACCGAAAAGGAGCATTAACTAGAGAAAAGGAAAACTTTAGAATTTTGAAGTTTGAAACCATTGTGATAAATAGAGCATTTTGCTCCTATAATTGTGATAAATAGAGCATTTTGCTCCTGTAGGAGCAAATGCTCTATTTATCACAATGGTTTCATAAAGTGACTTCTACAGAGTTGTCAAGTCGTCAATATGAGGGAAAGGGTTAACTCTTTCCCTCAAAGATGACTTTTGGCACCTTTGTGAACAGTGTAGACCTAAAGAATTAATACTCATTAGAATTGCCTCAGGTGATTCTAATAAGTATCAACTAGATTGGCTTTGTGGGAGAAACACATTATATATTTAACCTTTCCTCAATGAATATTTATGTGAGAAATAATGATGTCATGATTAATTTGTTATAGTAACACAAGGACACAGGAAATTTTGGCCATGGCAGAAAATGTAGAATCATAATTATCTATATTATATCAAAAACAAACAGAGCAGACCCTGATCAGATGTCTGATCTGGGTCTTCTCAGATTTCTCTATTTGCAAAAGCATAGAAAGGCGTATTTATGGAGTAAAGGGATAATATATATATATCTTACTTAGATTTCTAAATACTGCTCTCATTAACAGCTCCTGACTTAGACATAATAAATTGACTGACCAACCCTTATAAGTTGAGTGTCTGTCCATTATAAGTTTTGGAAGGTGATGCATTTCAATCAATATATTAGCTTTCAATATTATTCCACAGAATTTGGAAATTTCCTACAGCATCCAATTGAGATTATTTATGACCAGAGGGAGTTATTAATTTTGATACAGGATCACCTACAAATCATTCCTGTGAATTTTGGTCAAATACCATACAGAGGGAAATATCATTTTACCCTTTCCTTCATATAAACCCCTCTTCATGCATTTGCAAACAGAGTAGACCCAGAACAGACAGCTCCTATAGGAGCTGTCTGTTCAGGGTCTGCTCTGTTTGCTGAGGGTGTCATAGATCTGATTCTTCAGTTTCTGCCTGAGCCAAAACATACTGTGTACATAATGCTATAATACAAATTTAGCACATAAATATTCATGATGTCATTGTTCCTTTCGGTATCAGACCAAAACAATTTATTAAACTTTACTTGGAATCTCCTAATTCCTGTGAAAATTGGCTAAAAACTTAAAATCCATTCCAGGGTTCAAGGAAAGATGTTATTTTAATTAAGTGCTTTACCTAATTGAAAAGACTTACTGATCATGACACCCTTGCAATAAGAGTAGATCCAGACCAGTAGAAGCCACCTGATTAGAGTGTGACAATGGTTTGCTTATAGAAAACCATTATAGTTTCTGCTAATGGCTAACAAATCCTGTATTCATAATTATGTCATTACAAAAATCAGCTAATAAATATTCATGATATCTTTATTGTGTTGCCTGCGAAGCATGGCAGACATATAGGGATCACTTTGTCAGTCGTTGTCGTCATTGTCACTCTTTTCTTGTCCGGCCTGTATCTCCTACTCTACTGATACCATTGAATTCAAACTTAACACATATAACAGGCATGATGAGAGGAAGTGTCATGCACAAGGTCCGTAACTCTAGCTTCAGTATTTTTTTAGTTATTCCCCTTTTTTCATTTTTTTGTCATGGAACAGACCTGATGAGAGGAAGTATCACACACAAGGTCCATAACTCTAACATCAGTATTTTTGGAGTTATTCCCCTTTTTACCTTTTATTTTGTCTGGCCAACAAGTCCTTTTCTACTGATGCCATTGAATTCAAACTACACACATAGAACAGGCTTGATGAGAGGAAGTGTCACATGTACAAGGTCCATAGCTCTAGCTTCAGTATTTTTGAAGTTATTCCCCTTTTTTCATTTTTTTTGTCTGGTCAATAAGTCTTGTTCTACTGATGCTATTAAATTTAAACTTCACATATTACACTTTGGTCATTATTCTCATTATTGTTTTGTCTTAGTTTCACACTTCTCACATATAGATCATGTTCAAAGTTACGTAGCATCATAGCTGGATTTATGTTATACCCATTTACATGTATACATGTACTGCAATGGTGTCAAATTTAAAATTGGTGGGAAGAGGGTCAGTACGCAGGCAGGCGACACAAGTGTTCCGAGGAACACCTTCCTAGTGTTTTTTTTTACATGAATACTCATCAGGTAATGGATTCAGGAAATTATTGTTTAAAATCCATTTTTCAGTATCACCTACTTCAGACCAAGACAATTTATTGAATTTTGTTAGAGGATCATCTAGTGATATTGTGGTCAAAATTCTGTCAGCAGTTTAAAAGGAGATGTGCTGACGATGCAGGATCCATTTATAATCTGGGTCTACTCTGTTTGCAAAGGTTTATTTATGGAATACATGTCAAGGGTTTAACCTTTCCCTCATATAAACATCTTTACAAACAGAGTTTTGACACCTCTGTAAAAGTCATGTTTTGAAACTTGATTGAGATACATAAAATTTTCATTTTTTATAGTAAATGCTCCTTTTCAGCAACTTTATTCAAAGACGTTGGGTCTAAAAATAGCCTACATGTATGAGGTAATGGGTTAATTAGAATCACTCTGGTGAGAAAATTCTGATAAGTATCCACAAGATAGACCAAGCTCTATGAGAAACAGAAAATAGTAATGCATTTAAATAACATCTTTGCAAACATGGTAGACCCAGATCAGATGGTTCCTGTAGGAGCTGTCCAAGTATTAACTTTTTTCATAGGAACAAGGATATAATTGGAATAAGGTTTGTTGTTATACAGACTGTCGAGACTACAGCAATAGATGTGTACTCAATTTATACAAAAATCGTAATGTCTCCACCAAACCCTAAGGCTATGTTGTAACCACTATTTAGAATTTAGAATTGTCTCTTCATGGAGAAATAATTTATGCATCTTATGTGGACTTCTGTAAATACTGTCCAGAAATGTCCCCTTGAAAAATTTACATTTATAAACCTTTACTATGTCACATTAAAACAAACATCACACCATTGCAAAATTAATAGAGTAGGCCCAGATCAGGTGGCTCGGACCTGTTGTGTTGTGTAATCAGGGTGTGCTCTATTTGCTTATGAAATTATAATAGGTCATCTGACTCGAGTAGTTCTACCAATACAAAAAAATCCTGTGAATATATGCGATTATAAAATTTCGGATAATAAATATTAATGATGTCATTATTTCTTACATGAATATTCAACAGGGAGAGTGTTAAGCATAACCAGATTCTACAATAATAACTAAAAAAAATGCTTGAAGCCTTTCCATGTCGGTGAATTTTTTAAACTTCTAGTTTTGAAGTAGAAAATATTCTGCTGAACATTTAAGAACTTTGCACATTTATAAATCTGGGTTAATCTTTAGATGTTAAACATTTTAGATCCAGAAGAAACACAGAAAAATATATTTTTGAAAATGAATCAAACAACCATTTTCATAGACAATAAATACATTCAAAAAGTTAAAAGGAAAATAAAAGCCAGAAATTCAATTTTCTCAGCTTTGGAACTAAATGTTTATAAACTTACTGCATAAAAACCCATTTAAATTCACAAGCAGAATCCGCAACACTTAATCTTTAGCATGCCAAGGAAATTTTCATCAATACAAATCATCTTTTCATTCAGATTTTGATGCAAACTGTCATTTTTGCCAAAGATATTATTATTAATGTCAAACAGTTTCGATCTTGAAGAGACGTAGAACAACTCATCGTCTCATCTGGATCCAACCTGTTTGGAAAGGTAATCATGAATTTGTCTGTAGGTTAACCCTTACATCACCGAAAATTCAAATTGGACTATTCCAAAATTCAAACAGGTCAAGCTTATGGTGGATATTTAGGGATTTTTCTAAAGAAAAGTTTAACATGACAAACAGTGCAGACCCTGATGAGAGGGCTCCTCTAGGAGCCCTCTCATCTGGGTCTGCACTGTTTGCACAGGACATAAGTGACTTAAAGTGTCCCTCACTGTAAGGGTTAGAACATGTAAAAACTTGTTCAATTATTAGCAACTGCAGCCTGGAATTTCCCTGCATGTTTCAAGCTGTGGCAATTCTGAAGCTGCCGATAAGAAAGATAATTCTGTCGACTCCCTCAAACATCCTGTATGCAACGATCCATAAAAACTTTCTCAAGTGTTAACCCTTTCCCAGTGTTCTGTATTCATATAAGAAATAATGACATCATGAATATTTATTTGCTGAACGGTTATAATATAAACTTTTCAAGGCAATTTTTCACTTTGACAAAAACTGTAGAATCAGATGTATATCATGTCAAAAGCAAACAGAGCAGACTCTAATAGGGGTCATCTGATCTGGGTTTACTCAGTTTGCAAATGTATGAAAAGGCGTTTAAATGAAGGAAAGGGTTAACCTTTTGAATGCGAGAAAGGTATGTACCTGGATCTGCATACTATGTAGAACCAGACCTGACGGCTCCTCCAAGAGTCCTCTGAATAAGGTCTGCACTGTTTGTCATTTAAAATCCTCATGAAAATTAAACCCTCCTGTTATGAATGGACTCTGTTCTTAACCTATTCCCTCATATTGACGCCTGTAATTAAATAGATTATTTGCTGCATAGGAGCAAACGGTCTATTTATCACAATGGTCTCAGAATTACAAATTCTAAACTATTCCTTTTTTCAAGTAAATGCTCCTTTTCAATAGAGGTCAGGTAAAAAAAATAGCCTATGAGGAAGTGATTTTTTAATGAGTTAATCTATGTTTTGAGAATTCAGAATTCAAAAGGTTAAACTGTTGACTTTTTTTTAAAAAAAACCCTAAGCTTTAAAACTATGAGAACATATAAACAAGAGTGCCATGGTGGCCCTGATATCGCTCACCAGACAATCAGAGGAGAAGATTTTCAGTTTTCACTACCGGTATAATTGTTTCTATAGAAAACTGGCCACCCCTGGGGTGGGGGCCTCATTTGACCCCAGGGGCATAATTCATATAACTTTTGTAGAGGACCTGAACATGATGCTAAGTGCCAAATATGAAAGCTTAGAGAACCTTCCAGTTTCAGAGGAGAAGAATTTCAGTGTTTTCACTATACATTTCTATTTTTCACTATATGTTTCTATAGAAAACTGGCCACTCCTGGGGCGGGGCCAATTTTGACACCAGGGACATCATTTTATGTAACTTTTGTAAAGGACCTGAACATGATGCTATATGCCAAATATGAAAGCTGAGAACCTTCCAGTTTGAGGAGATTTTTCAAAGTTTTCACTATATGTTTCTATAGAAAACTGGCCACACCTGGGGTGGGGCCATTTTTAACCCAAGGGACATAATTTACATAACTTTTGTAGAGGACCTACAGATGATGCTATGTGCCAAAGATGAAAGCTGAGAACCCTGTATATTCAGAGGAGACCCAAATTACAGGTGCACGCGATACCAAGGTACTGCGCGCCCCATAGATGTAAGACCACAGAACGAAGTTCAGGCCGGACCTGACAAGCTGGAGGTGGTAGCCTTCTTTTGCTAACTAGGAGACATGCTTTCTGCGACCGGATGATGTGATCTTGCAACAAACATGCATGTGAAAATTGCCTGGAAGAAATTCAAAGAGCTGCTCCCAGTCCCCTCATTCAGCCACCTCTCATACAAGACTTGCGGCCGTGTGTACAGGTCGTGCGAGTGGAACGCAATGCTAAATGCAAGTGACACATGGCATTTGAAAAAGCCAAACCTCCAGCATTTGCAGTGCAATGACAGAGCCATAATTAGATAGATCTGCAACGTCAAGCCTAAGGAAGTGGCAAGTTATGTCAATAGAGCTGCTGACACGACTTCAGGTCGTGTAGACCTGGATCTCATTCTCAGAGAGAAAAGGCTTTGCTGGTTTGAACACGTCAAGCGCACTAGCAGTGCTTCCAAGACAGCTTATAACATGCAGGTTGAAGGCACACATGAACTTGGGCGGCCTAAGATGACATGGAAGGCACTGACAAGAGAAAGATCACAGAGAATGGAAACTGGATGAGATCGACCCTCAAGATAGAATTAAGTGGAGATCTAGTTTGAGATCTGCCATGCATGCAGCCAACCAGTTACCTGGAAAGGGGCCTACTGATGTGGGTGATGCTCCTTCACCTGCACATTAATCAAAACACTGATTCTGATGATCATAAGCAAACAGAGCTGACCCTGACCATTTGTACGGTTTGCGTTTTTGCTTCTTTTCGGAAACATTAATGATCAAATGCTCTATTTATCACAATGGTTTCAACACTACACAATTATAAAATTTTCCTTTTTAGTAATAAATGCTCCTTTTTGGTAGATTTGTTCAAAGAGGTTAGATCTAAAAATAGCCTATACTGGAATGGGTTAAGAGTTGCTTACATAAAGCCCTTGAAGTAGCTCTGGTATGAGATGACTTAAATGTGATTGAACTCTAAAACCCCAAAGATCATGATTTCTGGAACAATGTCAAGCTTCCTACAACTCTGAACTCATAAAATAAGCACAGGATTACCTAAAAGTGATTAATATCAGCAAGAAAACACTTTCATTGAGAATAAACTGTCCTTTGATGCTTTTGATACAGAAAAGCCCAAAATTCCTACAAGTTTAAATGTAGGATTGGTTCAATACAGGCCTTGTTCCTATGGCACCCTATTGCAACAACAGCTGATTCTAAGCCAGAATAATTTTATAGTCCAATAACTCTCAATACTGCCTCCCAAACAACAGGCCTCTATATATAGCCCATATATCCATCAGATTTATTAATTCATTGCACACTGAGTAATTGTCGTCCTTTACAATTCAACAATGATAATATATCTTTCATTTCTCTTAATCGTTTATTCAATGAATTTTATATGCCTTTGCAAACATAGAAGACCCTGATCAGACAGCTCCTGAAGGAGCTGTTTGATCAGGTTCTTCTCTGTTTACTTATGGAATTATAAAGATCTGATTCTTTAGATTCTGCCATGGTCAAAATTTTCTGTGTTCATGTGCCAATATAAACAAGAGGGCCATGATGGCCTTTAAAACGCTCACCTGGTTACCACAGATTTACGTATACAATGAATTTCCATGTAAGAAAGGTTAGCCCCAGGTTGGGGTCAACATGAAAGAAAGGGTCGTATTTTGAACAATCTTGATAGTGGACCATGAGCACATACTATAATTCAGCAAGTATGAATATTCTAGCTCTTTTTAATCTAGCGAAATTTGTTGAAAGGTTTTCCTAAATATTTCAATGTAAACAAGGGAAGCACAAGGGTGCAGGGCCAATATTAAACCCCAGTGCCATAACTTGAACAAGCTTGATAGTGTACCATGAGCAGTCATGTTGTATGCCTAATATGAAGCATCTAAGCCTTATGGTTCTGGAGAAGTAGATTTTCAAAGATTTTTCTATATATGTCAGTGAAAATAAGGGGAGCCCCAGAGTGGGGCCAATATTGACCTCAGGGATATAATTTGAACAATATTGATAGTGGACCATGAGTACATGATACATGCCAATATATGATGGCTCTAGGGTTTATGGTTCTGGAGGAGAAGGTTTTCAAAAACAATTTCTATACATTTCAATGTCAATGACGGGAGCCCTAGGGTGGGGCCAATATTAACTCAAAGACCATAATTTGAATACACTTGATAGTGGACCATGAGTACATGCTTCATACCAAATATGAAGGCTCTACTGGCCACATGGTTCTGGAGAAGATATTTGAAGTTTTGTATATATGTATATACATAATCAAAGTACTGACAGTACTGAAGGTTTCGGACATAATATATATTTATTATATTGATTGTTTGCTGTGGATTTTTCTGAAAATCATGTCAGTAGTTTGGAAGACCTTTAAAGATTTTTTTTATGAGCATGTCACACACAGTGCGATTCCAATAGCTCAACTGGCCACTTTGTGCCATAACTCTGGTAAAATGGTCAGAGCAATAATTATATTCTTTAAGAAAATCTTCACATTAAGGTTGACAGCTTATCATGGGTGAAAATTTGAAGTAAAACCTCCCATTGGTATATGGGTTGTTAGACACATAATATTGTTTCACTTTATTTTATATAGTGAAGACGATTTCAGGGTTCCATATCGGGTACAATTTGTCTGAGCAAAATAAGCCTTTCTGTGCTTTTGCAAACAGAAAAGACCCTTAATAGTTTATCCATGCCTATACCTTGTCTTTTTGTGTGATTGTGTTGTATTTTTTACTTCTTCCTGAGGAGACTGCGAGTGTGAGTCAGTTCAGGGTCAATTTGTGAGTCTGTGCTGCAAACAATACATACCCCGATCAGTTACCACAACTGGCCAGGGTCTTTGCTATTTGCAGCATCATACATGTAACAAGTATATCAATAAATGATATAATTAAAAAACAATTATAGTCATACATGCAAATTACAGTTAGTGCTGTAGTAAACACTACAGACCCTGATCAGTAACCGGCGTCATAGAAATAAATGATATCAATTAGAAATAAATTACATACATTACTATAAGATACTATAAGACACTATAAGATACTATAAGCCTGACACGTAAATCAATAAATGATGAAATGTGTATAAATTAAAAGATAAGAAAGTGCTTTGTCACATTTTGTTTGCCTTTCTCCTTTTTTTCATTTTAATGATTTTTAAATGATATAAAGGATACAAAAACCCTTGTTTCCTTTTAATAGTAATTGTTAATACTACCATCCAAGCTACTTAAACAATAAAGGTTGGCAAAGTGGGACACCCTGTTTGGATTCAGATCTAATACCAAGTAACTGTCTGACCAAAATCTAAACTGTTTACAACTTGTGACAATTTTGCCTTAGGTCAAAATGCCTAAAACTGATCTTTTAGAAATTCAAATGATGACAAACCTGAAGCAGACGATATTACAGATCTCTACAGCTTGCTTAATCCTTATAATGCTGAGTGATGTTTCGTTTGCAACAATTGACGTCTGCTTCAATTCTTCAATAAACTTTCTTTCATTTTATGCAAAAATATGATCAAGATGACAAACAGTTTGGATCCTGATGAGACGCAGAATTATGTGCCCTCTCATCTGGATCCAAACTGTTTAGGCAATCACAGTTTCACCGCTAGCGTGCAAAGAGTTGAAGAGGAGGTCCCTACAATGATTGCATATTTTCAATAATATCATAAAACTTGGTATTTGTTATGTTCTATCATTATTATGAAGGTTTCAAACAATTTGAACTTATATCGAAAAATGCCCCTGTGATACAAATGAACCGATTTCATCAATACTGATAATTTTTGTTCTACAACACAATATTATCGGCCTTTTCCGTTAAATTATTCCGCGTTTTGCCGATGATCACCCGATCCCTCTATTGTTTACGTAATAGCTTTCTCTGAAGTGGTCGGAGAATCGCGAATAGAGCGAACAGTTACGAAACTAAAACCCAACCCGAATAAAACTGAAACATCGGGGAGTAAAGCTGGGATCGGCGATATCAAACACGTGGATGTTTTGTCATTATACACGGTAATTGGATGCGGCTTTTTGCGATATATTTCTTTTCAGCATATAAACAAATGAGTTTTGTATATTTTAGTGTTTATGAAACGCGTCAAATGTAGGGACATCCCCTTTAAGCGTATGGCCTCTAGAGATTTTAGCATGATGTAACAGTTGCCCTGCACTACTGACCACCAGTACGCTGTAACCTTTATACTGCAGTTGCCCTGCACTACTGACCACCAGTGCGCTGTAACCTTTATACTGTAAAGGACGTAAAGAACAGAAGAAATCTATTTAACCCTTAATTTCCCCTTGTTTTCATGCATCTGCAAATAGATTCGACCCAGATCAGACAGCTCGCTCCCATAGATTCAGGGTCTGCTCTGTTTGCTAATGGATCCACCTTCCATATTTCATTATAAATATTTTGTAAGATTCCGGAACCGGATTGTAAGCCAAGCACTGTACATGTGCGTATTCTCTTAGGGGGATTCCCGCTAGGTAGCGCTCGTCCAATAGGGTTTTCCGCCATAGTTTGAGTCGCAATCCATTTTATAAGGATTTCGGCAAAAGCCGAAACCCTAAAAAGAAAATTAGCTCTGCCCCCTGGCGGCTGGTTTTTTTTAGATATGAACATGGTTTGAACAATCTTGGTAGAAGGTCACCTCAGGACTGTTCCTCAATCCTGCCAAATATTGTTGAAATCTGACTGGTGGTTGTGGAGAAGAAGATTCTGCTCTGTTGGCTTATAAATATTGATGTGTTTCTTCAGTAAATTCTGTCGTGGTAATAAATTCCCATGTTCATGATGCCATTATGAAATGCAGTTAATTAATATTCATACATTCATTATTTCTTAAATGAATACATGTATTCATGAGGGAAAGGGTTAATAGTCTTCCTCAAAAATTGTCACCGACTTCTGTGGTAATTTTTCCTCCCATTTCTTTTGGAAAAAATCATGTACACCAACAGATGACATGCACATTTACTTGGAATCACATCTGGATCCCCTTTGTTTACAATTTGCCCATAAATGTGCTAACCCTTTACTCCATGAATATTCATGAAAGAAATAATCAATGACATCATGAATGTTTTATAATGGCATAATTATGGACACAGGAAATTGAACTATTTGGCAGTTACAGAAACTATAATTTGACCTAATTATAATGTTCCTGATCAGACTGCTCCTTATCGAATAATCTGATCTGGACCTGGGTCTACTCTGTTTGCATTTAACGCATTAAAAAGCATTCCTTTGGCATTAACCCTTTACTCCATAATTTTTGTAAACTGTGGAGTAGGAGCCGTCTGATCAGGGTCTGCTCTGTTTGCATATGATATAATACAGATATGTTTCTTCCACGGCCGAAAGTGCATGTGCCCGTGCTATATCAATTAAATTAATCTAATTAATATTCATGATGTCATTATTTCTTACATGAATATTCATTGAGTAAACGCCAGTGGTTCACTTAACATTTTCCAAGACTCGTTTAATATCAGTTTGTGCAATAATCATAATGTCATTATTTCTTACATCAATATTCAATAGGGAAAAGTATTTAGGTCAAATTTCAATACCTACTGAATATTCATTAACAAAATAGTTACAAAGAAATAGGGAATGTTGAACGTTGTAGACATTTTAGAAAGCAAAGAAACATATCTATCAAATTCTATTAGCAAACATAGTAGACCCTGATCAGATGGCTCCTCTAGGAGCCGTCTGATCTGGGTCTACTCTGTTTGCAAATGCGTGAAAACACTTTTCTATGAGGGAAAAGGATAAAGGTTGAACAGACATTATCACCAGCAGGATAAGAATATATAGCTACAAAACTCAAATGAACTTGTGGCATACCATTTTGCCTGCAGGTACAAAAAGTATTCTTCGGATCCTTCAAAAGGTACTGCATGTATGAACTATAAAATTGCTCACTCAGACAGCTGTTACAAAAGATTCTATTGAAATGTTTGTTACCCACAAATGATCTCAATGAGACCTCTGTACCCTATAGATGTAATAATCTTCAAAAGTACATGGAAGGAGATGTAAGTACCAGAATCTGCAGATTGTAAATCTTGGCATTCTTTACTCTTTGAACAATACAATAAAATCCTGTTATAGCACTGCAGCATCAAATTTATTTGTATACCCTAATTACCCTTAGTATTCGGATGCCCAATCTCCCCTCTCCGATGGTTTTACTGTAAAGCTGAATAATTCAAATTGGCACCTTTCTGGCAACTTTAAATTACATAGAAGCATATAGTGTAGACCCTGATCAAACTGCTCCTAGAGGAGCAGTTTGATCTGGGTCTGCACTATTTGCTTATATTTGTCTGTACAAATTCTTAGGGTATTATTGTAATATATGTGCAGGCAAATCTGTGCACTATCAATCCATTCTTTGCTGGTAAGTAACTGTTGTCTCCTAAAAAACGTTGTCTGCTAACATTCTCCGATTAATATTTTCATCCATTTCTTTTCAAAAATAGAATCAAGAGTGATAAATAATTTGGAACCTGATGAGACGGGTTTTCATCAACACTTTCCTTGTTCTATATTTATTCCGAATTTCCATTACCTACAGAATATTCATGAACAAAATAGTTAAAATGAAATAAATTATGGAAGGTGGAACATTTTGTAGCCATTTTAAAAACAAAAGAAACACAGCTATCAAATTCCATTAGCAAACAGAGCAGACCCTGATCAGACAGCTCCTACAGGTGCTGTCTGACCTGGGTCTACTCTGTTTGCAAATGTGTGAAAAGGTATTTGTATGAAGGAAAGACTTAATTTGTTGCTAATAATTACAATGCACTTTAGCAGAATGTTACTATGATAAACAGTAGCACTTCTCTAGAAAGGAGTCTGATTCTAGGTATTTAATCCTTTACTCTATGAATATTCATGTAAGGAATAATGACATCATAAATATAATGGAATAAAGGAATACAAGATTTTTTAATTATGGCAGAAACTGTATAATCAGATCTATATCATTCCATTAGCATACAGAGCAGACCTTGATCCTATAGGAGCCATCTGATATGGGTCTATTTTGTTTGCAAAAACATTAACATGCACATTTATGGAGTAATGCAGTATTTAAGACAAGTGTAGTTTAATGCAAATTAAATGTAATGCAAAGTACATGTACATTAAACTCCAACGCTGGAGCTTTCTGCATTACCAGTACTTCCCTTCTGCATGAAGCAGTTATAATATAGTAGAACCTGGAGTAATTTAGTGGCCATTCATTTATTGGACATAGGAGTCTGCTGGTGGTTGCTTAATGCAGGACTTTCTGCATTACCTTTGACCTGCATTAAGCTACCACCTGCCTTACAGACCCATAATTAGACCTCTTTTCATTGGTCGCTTAAGTCAGGTTTTACTGTATGCCTTTACAAGTACATAACTTAAGTGCCAAGAATGATGCATCAGGGAATAATATTTAGCAATATTAAGTTCCTATCCTTTTACACTCTTACACCTTGATCTACCTGACCTAATTGCAATTCATACAGATTGTCAAGTGAAACAAAGAAAATATCCAGTTATAATTAAACCATGCCAAACTGGAGACATTTTGATATTGTCAAACAAGCAAATGTTTACTGTTATAGTTAATAATTGTTTCCTTGTTTGAATTTAACCCTTTCCTCCATAAATACGCCTTTCTACGCCTCTGTAATAGTCACTTTATGAAACCATTGTGATAAATAGAGCATTTGCTCCATAGGAGCAAAATTTAATGCTCTATTTATCACAATTGTTTCAAATCTACACAATTCTGAAATTTTCCTTTTCTCTAATTAATACTCCTTTTCGGTAGATTTATTCAAATAGGTAGGATCTAAAAATAGCCTATGAGGGAATGGGTTAAACTGTCAATAGGAAATACTTATTTAAGAATAAACAACATTATATCTTATTATTCATTGGAGTAAAAGGTTGAGAAGCTTGAACTACCGGTACTTTGAAATAGCTTTTTGTACAAACTAATTACATATATCGTTGATATGATGTCAGTAGATGATTAACACTATCCCCGTTTAATATTCATCCAAGATTTTCTTAGCCTCATCAATATTCATAGACAGTATCAATAAAATAGAACATTGAAAAGGGAGTTTTTTCACTGTTGTAGAAACTGTATGATCAGATCTATAAATATTTATAAGCTACATTTGTATAGGAGCTGTCTGATCTTGGTCTACTCTGTTCGCAAAGACAAGAAAAGGCGTTTATAAGATGGAATGCCTGTTAACCCTTTACTTCATGATTATTCAGGAAAGAATTTATGATCAGGGTTTTCCCCAGGCATTTAAGGCATGTCGCATGCAACATGCCTTTATGTCAAAATATCTCTTGCAATATGCCTTAATTTTCAAAGGACTTTATAAATACATGTACATGTATTACATTTGAGTTACTTTAAATGCCCAAATTCACAGTTACTATAAAGTTCTATGCTGTTTATTAAAACATGTGTATGAAAACCATTTCAATTTGATAAAATAATGCCTATTTATAGATAAATAGTTTTATTTGTTATAGTGAAACCAGATTTACACATCAGATGCAAAATGCCTTCATAAATTTCTGGGGAAAACCCTGATGATTATATGTGAATATTAACTCATTCAATTTTGTTATGCCACCTAATATAAAGGAATTTTTGCCATAGCAGACAATAATTATAGAATCAGATCTATACTATCATTAAAACAATTATAGGGCCGACCCTGATCTGCTAGCTGATCTTGAGCTGGGTCCTCTCTAATTTCAATATGTTTGGGTGAAGATTGGATGAAAATTATTCCCCTTAGAGAACAGACAATGCCAATATGACAATTCAAGTGTCATAATTCTGAAATGTCTGCAACCATATGTATTACCACAAACATTTTCACCAAGTTTGGTGAAGATAAGATGAAAATTGTTCAACTCAGAGAGAGGACATTGTTTGATTATAAAATAAAATACTTGTAATATTTGACTCTTCAAATTTTGTTGTAGGTAGTCAGTCTTGACTGGCATTTGTAACAGTTTAGATCTAGATCAGGCCACGGGTAACTTGGAATATGAGCAGGAGCCAAGCTGTTTGTTACTCTGGTAAATATTTTGAAAATACTTAGAGCCAATTGGATACTGTTAATTGAAAAATGCTGCCAATGAAACTGAGTTGGCAAAACGTTTCATAGGCAGAGGTTAGATTTCACCTCTATGTAACTTCCACCCAATTATTTTTTTACTTTGCTTTAAACTCTTCACTCTTTAAATAAGCCTTTCTACGCCTTTGCAAACTGAGTAGACCCAGATCAGAAGGCTCATCTCAGCTATCTGATCAGGGTCTGCTCTGTTTGCTTATGATATAATATAGATATGTTTCTACAGTTTCTGCCAGTGCCAAAAAATCCTGTATCCATTATAACAAATTTATCTAATTAATATTCATGATGTCATTATTTCTTACATTAATATTCATGGAGGAAAGGGTTAAGTCTGTCTTCTTCTCTATTGTTCTCTGCAAACATTTTCAAAATTTACAACTGATTGTTTTTCAAATTTTTGTAACGTTTTTGCAGAAGTTGAGCATGAGTGACAAACAGTTTGGATCTCAGCCCCACCCCCCTCCAAGTTGTGGGGCCTGATCTGGATCCAAACTGTTTGCCTAGGTCATGAATGGCAGTAGAATCTGCCACTAGCACAGCTTGGTCAGTGTCAAACCTTTGTATCCTGATAGTATGCAAAAGTATGTGCATATCAACTGGCTCCAAACTGCTAGAAACGTATTCATAATTTAACAATTAAGTGTTGAATGAGGCAATTATGCATGAAAGAGAAAAAATCACAACAGGTGAGACTGAACAGGTGCATCCAGTATGATACAATTGCTACTAAAACTCTGAAAGTCTAAGACTTTTACCACATAACAGCAGCACTCAAAAGTAAATATTTCTCCTCTTTCAACTATTCCTGCACAATTTTTATCTTTATATATAAGCAACACTTTCTTCTGAAGTTGAAGACATACAACTGTAAATGTTTCATATTTCTAGATAATCTTTCTGCGTGAACAGTGGAAACTTTGCTTGTTTTTTGTTGATGTTTTGTACAATTAGCCAAAAGTCATAAAACTTTACTAGAAGCTTTGAAACCAGTTTAAATTTTGGCAATTAACCATTTTGCCATATTTCTTGGCATTTCTTAAAAAATGGCTATACAAGTATATGTATATGGAAGTTCTTAAATAAATAACAACAGAACAACAGACAAACTGAACAACAAATATAACTGAACAGCAAACATAACTGAACAGCAAACAACATGGAACAGCAAACAAACTGAACAGCAAACAAAACTGAACAGCAAACAAAAACTGAGCAAAACTGAACAGCAAACAAAACGTGAACAGCAAATAAACTGATCAGCAAACAAACTAGACAGCAAACAAAATAGACAGCATACAAAACTGAATACAAAACTGAACAAACAAATCCAAAAGCAAACAGATCCAAACAGCAAACAAAATAAAACTGACCAGTAAACAAATCTAAACAGCAAAACAAAAACCAATGGTGAACAGCAAACCAAACTAAGCAGCAAAAACAAGTCAAACAGCAAACAACAAAGCAAAACTGTAAACATAGCCAAACAATGAATAAAACAAAACTGAACGGCAACAAAACAAATATGAACAGCAAACAAACTGAACAATATACAAAACTGAACAGCAAACCAAACTAAGCAGCAAAAACAAGTCAAACAGCAAACAACAAAGCAAAACTGTAAACATAGCCAAACAATGAATAAAACAAAACTGAATGGCAACAAAACAAATATGAACAGCAAACAAACTGAACAATATACAAAACTGAACAGCAAACAAACTAAACACAATACAAAATTGAACAGCAAACAAACTAAACACAATACAAAACTGAACAGCATGAAAAACTGAACAGCAAACAATGCTGTAGGCGCCGTTGTCGTCGTCGGCATGCAAAAACTTTAATGTAGCTCATTTCTCAAAAAGTATAAGAGGTATCAACATGAAACTTCATAGGTTAGTAGATCTCCTTGAGGGGAAGGATTCTACATAAGAACAATAACTCTTGATTACAAAATTTTGGAGTTATGGCCCTTTTCATTTTCATTTTTTTTAAATTTAGCTGGCCAAGCACCAAATCAGATGAGTGTTGGCGCCACACGCTGCTCTTGTTGTATTTAAAATGTGAAGAAATAATGATGATATTTGTATTTGAAAATGACCCTTTTTAGTAGAGAAATGATGATTTTTGTATTTGAAATGTGGAGAAATAATGATGATTTTTGTATTTGAAATACATGTATGCCTCTTTACCTATGACTCTGGTAATTATAATCCTTATGTTTTACATGTGTAGTTCAACAAACCATACACAAAGTAATTGTGAAAACTGCCATGCTGTTTCCAAGTGACCATTTATCATCTGTTTTATTCTAATGAGAGTTGTAACAGGAAGACATGCTGCACAAAGAACAATTACCTCATCTCTTCCTCATTGCTCTTTAACTCTTTGAATGTGGCATATGCATGTGATGTAAATTGCAGACAGTGTAGACCAATATCAGACTGTTCCTATGGGAGCTTTCAAAATCCTCTAGCAAGTGTACACCTTTCATACTAAGTGGACTCTCCAGTTAAACGCCGACAGGCTATTCCACTCTGAAAATTCAGCATTGTAAGGGTTAATCTTTCAAGTATACAGGGATTTTTTTTATAGTAATTAAAATGTCAAAAGAAATGTAAACATATGAGGAAAGAAAAGTCAAAGAAAAACACATTCCTGATTTATTCTCTTCACAAACAAGCATGATAGACCAAGATGTTTACTCTTGAAGCTTTGAGAATACCCTTATTATCTAAAGCATTCAGACTGACATACTTGGGCAAATCGTGTAGACTCATGAAGGAGCCATTTGAACAGGGTCTACACTATTTGCAACTATTTCAGACTAATTTAAAGTTATCAAAGCGGTGGCAAACTGAATTATTCAGCTTTACAAACTGGTGGAGAGTGGAAATTGGGTGTCTGGAGAGTGGAGATTGGGTGTCTGGAGAGTGGAGATGTCTGGCGAGTGGAGATTGGGTGTCTGGAGAGTGGAGATTGGGTGTCTGGAGAGTGGAGATTGGGTGTCATGCTGTCTGAATAACTTCGGGGTAATAGGGGTAAGGTAATCAGTAACTCACAGTTTTGTTAAATAATCATCACATAAGAAATAATGACTGCATGAATATTTAGTAGCTGAATTTTTTTCATAACGGTATATGAACACGAGATTTTTTAAGGAATATATAGAATATTTTTCGTTTTCATGGAGGTATGAAAAAAAAACTTGGTCATACTATATATGAAACCGCGACCAAGTGTGACCAAGTTTCATACCTCCATGAAAACAAAAAATACTTATAATTTAATATCACTACTGAATGTAAGAAAGAAATTAAACAATATTCACAAATCATTTGTTTATTTTCAACAATTAATACCGATTCATATGTATCGGTTGTGAGGAGATGGACACACAAGGTTTGCAGGGCATACATACATATGTACGGACTACAGGGGTAAGACACGTTTGAGTTGGTATATGTATATATAGAAAGAAGGGATCCGACTTCAAAAGATCCAAATTAACCACTCCTCTACTTTAAACCCTTCGCACTGCAAGAAATGCACCGATTTCGATCAGATAAAAAGCTATTCTGTAAGCAAAGACATTGTTTTTTCGAATATGCAAAGATTTTCCCGGTCAAGTTAGGAATAAACTTATCAGAAACATGAGCAAAATGGCCAAAATAAGTTAGTCGGACACGACCGCATCCCAGAGTGTGAACTGCTGCCTTGATTTGATTACTTATACGTCAAACACAATAAAATTTGGCCTTCATATCAGCATTATATTCAATAAAAAGAACTTTCTTACTGCGATCTTACACGAAAACGAGGTTTTACTATCCTTTCTGTGTTTTTACATGTTCCTCTCATGTCAACAACTTTTACTTTCATTTTCAAGTCGCCGAAGTCATGTCACGTGACTTCTTGTTATGCATGTTTGAAGGTTGCCGTTGACGAAAGCGAACTATTCAACCTTGTTTGTTATCCATCGGAGTGGATTTCTTGCAGAACGAAGGGTTTAAAATAGAGGAGTGGGTAATTTGGACTTTTTGAAGTCGGATCCCTTCTTTCTTTATACATACATCTCTACTGACTCAAATGTGTCTTATCCCTGTGGTACGGACAGACAAAAGCAAGCCTAAATGTCTCCCACCTTGAGGACAGCATAAAAAAGCCTGGTTTATAGTTACACTTTACCCAGAACTAATTGATTAACCCTTTCCCAGTTCAAAATTCAGTTAATAATGACATCATGAAAATTTATTACCTGAATTTTATAAAGCAAACTTTTCAAGGAAATGTTTTGCTTTGGCAAAAACTGTTGAATCAGACCTATATCATGTAAAGAGCAAACAAAGCAGACCCTGATCAGTTGATTCCTATAGGAGCTGTCTTATCTGGGTCTACTCTGTTTGCAAATGAGTGAAAAGGTGTGGGTTAAGTCGTGTTCCTATATCCGGCCTAAGGGAACAAACTGCTTTTCATAAAATGCAAAAGTGAAAGAGGAGTTACACATCAAATCCAAGGAAGAAAACTCTTACAGTCTTAGTTGATCAAGTGTCAGGGGAGAAAACTCTAAAATGTGATATTATAACTCCTTGCATCATATTTAGCAACTTTTACCAGCAAAACCAAATTTTTTTAAAAAAAGTAACACATCTAACTGCATTCACTCGATCTTCACATTGGTTGAAGTGATAATCTCTACAACAAAAATATATTTTCAATAAAATCATAAAAAAATATTCTTGATTACCGGTACATGTATATTCAATTATTCTTATGAAGATCGTCAGTTTGAACTTATAATATAATATTGTCAAAATTTAACTCTTTGCACGCTAGCGGAGAAACTGTGATTACTTATGCAAACAGTTTGGATCCAGATGAGACACTGCATAACTGTTGTAGACGAAAAATTACTTAGCGTGCAAAGATTTAATGCACCTGTGACTAATGCCAATTTTATGTTGTACAACAAAATATTATCAGCCTATTTTTAACATTTACGAAACTAGAACTGCAAGCAAAAGGCTAACAAATAGTCTCTATAACAATAGTCTAATCCTAATAACAAGCACAGGTGGAATCAGATGTTAGTTAGGCTATCCATAACTTCCAAAATCAATTCATACAAACTGTACCAAGGGAGATAATTTCTTTAAGTTCATAAAGGACCATAACTCAATAAAATGCAATTCAGAAATATGGCTCTTGCACTACAAAATCAGCTTATAACAGTAAATAACTGTATCATTTAACAAGCCAAACGCTTTGATAGTAATGAAGACAATTTGAGCTAAGCACAAGAAATGCAAATTTTCTAAGTTCACAAAGGACCATAACTTTTATAAAATGCAAGTAAAGTACCTAGTTATAGTCTAATTTCAGTCCGAATGACTGCTCAGCCGACTACATTTTGTCAGAGTTATTGCCCTAGCACTACATAATCAACTTATGATGGTAAATATCTGTTCAAAGATACAAGCTAAAAATTTTGATAGGTATGAAGACAATTTGACTTAAGTACAAAACTAGCTCCCAAAATATAAATAACCAATTGAAAAAAAGGGCAATAACATGTTATACACTCTCGCCTACAGATGAAGCTTGTGATGGTGAACAAGTGTTCCAAGTTTCAAAGCTTTATCTCAAAGGGTTATGTAAGTAAGTGGAATTCTAAAAAAGAATTCAACATAAATTGAGGTTAACATATTTGCTTAACACAAATGCTAAATGCAAATTCTAAGTCCAATTGTGCAACCTTGACTTTGGATATACGTACCAGGACACACCCATGGTACTGTAGCATCATAGATAAACATTGTGGTGAAATTTGAGAAGGATCCACCAAGCAGAACTTGAGTTAGAGATTGTACAGTATAAATTGAGGTTAACATATTTGCTTAATGCAAATGCTAAACGTCCAATTGTGCGACCTTGACCTTGGATATACGTACCAAGACTGGATAATGCTACTGAAGCATGTCCAGATAAACACTGTGTTTAATTTGAGAAGGATCCGCCAAGCAGAACTTGAGTTAGAGATTGACACACAGACAGACACACAGACAGACAGCGCCATTCCATAATATGTCCCGTTTTCAAACTAGCGTTTAAAAATTATCTGGCTTTAGCCCCTCATTTGTTCACAACAAACGGTGATTTACCTGTGTCGTGAACATTGCCATCGGGCTGCACTGCTGGCATCGATCAAAATGTCCAATTCACACCTCGAACTCAATCAGACTGAGAAGTTTGCAGACAGTCACTTTGGGGCGGATAATGACTGACTTATTGAAAATGTAGTCAGAGTTCGAACTTGTCTTAAAACCTTACATTTACATAGATTTAGAATAAATAGGAAGGAAACTTAGGACTTTGCTAAAACTTTGTAACAATGTCATGAGAAGTTACTAATTTATTAATTGATTAATTTTTTATACGGTACATGTACACAGGATATTTTGGCAATGGCAGAAACTGTAGAATCATAGATCTATATTATATCATAAGCAAACAGAGCAAACCCTGATCAGACGGCTCCTATAGGGACCATCTGATCTGGGTCTACTCTGTTTGCAAAGGCGTAGAAAGGCATTTAATGGATAAAAGGTTAACCCTTTCCCTGTTCTATGTTTATTCCAAATTTCAATACCTACTGAGTATTCATGGAGAAAATAGTTATAGTGAAATATGGAAGGTGGAACATTGTAGCCATTTTAGAAAGAAAAGAAACAGATCTTTCAAATTCCACTAGCAAACAGAGTAGACCCTGATCAGACGGCTCCTCTAGGAGCCGTCTGATCTGGGTCTACTCTGTTTGCAAATGCGTGAAAACACGTTTATATGAGGGAAAGGGTTAAGTAAAACACAGATATATATACTACAGTATTATTTCATCAGCGCTACCTAGCTCTATGTGACAGACATCCAAGACTAGACTGGTATGAGACTAAGATGCTAATAACCCTTTCCCTGTTCAATATTCATGTAAGAAGTAATGTTATTAGCTGATTTTTTACAATGGCATAATTATGTATATATTTTTGGTATTGGTAGAAACCAAAGAACCAGAATGATCTATTATAATTCCCCAAGCAAACAGAGCAGACCATGATCCAACAGATCTTATAGGAGCTGTCTGACCAGGTCTTCTCTGTTTGCAAATGTGTGAAAAGGAGTTTATGTGAAGGAAAGGGTTTAATAGCTCATTGAGTGGCCATATGAGTTTTAAAGAGCAGGTTAATAAAGTTGTTGCTTAATACTAGGAGAAAGTAATGCAGAAAGCTTTCCCTCATATAAATGCTTTCTCATGGCTTTGCAAACAGAGCAGACCATATCAGACATCTGATCAGGGTCCGCTGTGTTTGCTAATGAAATTATAATAGATCTGACTTTAAAATTTATACCAATACTAAAATCTCATGAGTACATTATCATATATGTCATTATAAAAATGCAGCAAATAAGTATGCATGATGCCATTATTTCTTAATTTTTTTTATGAATATTCATAAGCCTTAAGGAAAAGTGCTTTTGAATTAAACTTGAGTTGTTTTCTACTTTTTAGTGACTACCTTAATCTAGTTGAAGTTTTATGTCATTGGTGACCAGGAATCTGATATGTCACAACTGGACAACAGTTTATATATACAATATTATTAAACTATTTATAAATGTGACAGTCACAAGTGGACAGCAGCTTATATATATATAACTATTCTAACTATTTACAAAGATGAGCAGTTGGTGATTGTATGTGTGAATTTTGAGTGTTGTTTTCAAGGATTCAATAAAATCACTCATCATTACACTTATAGGGAGCTGTTCTTGTCCTTGATTGTCCGGGAAAATAATTAATGAGAGTTGTACATGTGTTCTATATGATGGAATTTGATAAGGTGAGTAAGTACATTTTGCATAATGGTGCGAGTGGTTGAAATAATTGGTCTGTTTTTGGACTGGTTCTACCGTACTCCAAGTATATAAAGTACAGCTTATCCAGAGGCATAGATTGATACATTCTATTCAGTATTCAATAAGCTAACATTCTTATAGATCTCATACTCAGAAGTTCAGATTAGATGGCAGATGCGTAAATTGAAACATTTTCAAGAATAACACCTCTATTTTTTCACCAAACCCTATGTTGTGACCATTTTTAGAATCGGCTTGATCAAGACGATTCTAAAGAGTGATCACAACATAGGATTTGGTGGAGAAATGATGATTTTAGTATCTGAGTATGCACATTTTTATCTGCTGTTCAGCATATACTGGCCGGTACTTCACAACTTTCAAGCAATTCCATCTTTTTACATTCTGATTGTTATCTTATATCTTAACCCTTTCCTTCATGTAAACGATTTTTACGCATTTGTAAACAGAGAAGACCTGGATCAGACGGTTCCTGTAGGAGCAGTCTGATCAGGGTCTGCTCAGTTTGCTTATGGAATTGTATAGATCTGAATCTAGTTTCAGCCAACCAAAAAGTCATGATGTGTGTTCATATACCATAGTTCAAATTCAGCTAATGAATATTATTCATGACATCATTGCATCTTACTAGTCTCATCAACGAGCTGTTAGACAGCATGCTAATTTTGTGATGGTTGCCGTTCTGCCTGGATATCGTTAAAACAGAAAGTAGCTAGATATCACCATTTAGAGTACACAAATGTGAACTATGTATCTTACATGAATGTTGAACTGGTATGCTTCAAATATAGACTTGGTTAACATGTTTCTTTCACCATAGGGGTCTGTATCGCTCTTTGGTTGTGCTTCCCCATTGCATGGGCTGTCAAACAGGAGGAAAAGTGCAGTCTGGAGCGGGACTCAAACCTGGGACCCCTCACTTACAGGGTGAGTGCTCTTACAACTGAGCTACCCATGCTGCTATATGTGATCCACACACCAGAACAACTACATACATTATATAATATTATTATTATGTATATAGTCTCCCAGGAAGCAGTACAGACCCTTATGACTTCAGGGCTTTTTCTGACCATTTTGGGAACATGACCCGTACCCCTAGCATTGGGAATTTTTTGCATTGTTTTAACAAAATTGGGAAAATAGAACATATCAAAATAAGTTTTGTAACAAATCTTTTAGCATTTTACACCATTAAATGATGTTCTGTTCCACTCAAAGAATGCACAAATACCTTGTGGACCTCAAAAATGGACAATTAGATGACATATGAATACTTTTTGCTTCTTTATTACATTTTAGTCTTTTGATTGGGAATTTTTTCCTTCAAATTGGGAAAAAACATACTTTTTGCCATTGGGAATATAGCCTATAAACGGCTATAAAATCGACCGAAAAAAAGCCCTGGACTTTCACAAATTATTAAATTTGGTAGGTGAAAACTTTTATTTAAAAGTATTACAATATTTATGCTTTGAAACTTGTTAAACACCATAAGAACAGCATGTCGATAATACTGAACACGTGAAATGTCATTTAATAAATCATTTTACAAATTCTATAATTACTCTGTGATGTAAAAAACGTACTTGTGTGAGACCTCCGATCCAATTACGGGCTGTATAACGGCTAATGGCGTTTAACTGTAATTTCAGTACAAGGATTAGGTGGGTAAACTTTAAAATTGATCACTTTCATTTGCAACAGTCACTCGCTTTAAGTTCGACAGTGTATGAGTCCTTGTAAATTTCGCTTCGAAAACCTTCCAACTTTTGTACACAAAAGACAAGATTGCGGGTTTTACAATACTGTTTCCGGTAGAAGTACGCATGCGTCAACTCACTCAGTTTTCATTTGAGGTCAAGGAATTCGTGGGGAGAGGATCTATATGTGATTTATTTTTAAAGAATTGTGTATTCCACTGTCCCACGGACTTGATTTGTGAAATCATTGGAATAAACTGTCCGATATATTTAAATGGTAAGTTTGATAGTTTGATTAATGGTTTTATTATTACGAAATCCTCCAATTTACGACTTGTGTTTGTAGTGGAAGCAACTTTTTACAAGTTCACGGTTGGTCAAAAAACGCGTGTGTATCATACACTGTATGGTTTGTAATCCATGTGTTAACGGATATGACAGCTTAACACATTAAGTTTGTATGAAGCTACATATTTTAGGACTGCTACACCAGTATCAAATTATAGTATAATTACAGTCATCTCATAAATGGTTTCACTTAATAAAGCGAAACGGCATGACCGGTGACCCACTGTGTAAACACTAAAACAGGTTACATGTAAAACTGTATATGGGATATGTTATGTACCTGGTTATGTATCGCTGTTTACCTGTGTGAAATACCAGATTTATTTGAGGATATAGTGGGAAAATAAATTGACTTGTTTAAAAGATATGTCAATTGCTAGGAATTAAGATAATATTATAATGATATAAGATAATAATATATATATTTTAAAAATTAACTTCAAAGTGAAACTTTTTCGTAAAAGTTAAACTCTTGCCACACCCATTAACCCTTTATTCATGTAAAAAATTATGACATCATGAATATTAATTAAACTAGTTTATATAATGGCACATGGACACAGTAGAAACTGTATATATAGATCTATATTATTTCAGAAGCAAACAGAGCAGACCCTGATCAGACGGCTCATATAGGAGCCGTCTGATCTGTGTCTACTCTGTTTGCACATGTGTGAGAAAGATGTTTGTATGAGGGAAAGGGTTAACTTGGACAACACTGCTTAAATATTATTTTAAAAATGACTAATTAATATTGGTTTAACCCTTTCCCTCACACCCTTGCAGACTAGACCCAGGCCAGACAGTCCTGAAGGAGTCACCTGATCAGAGTCGGCTCTGTTTGCTTATGAAATTGTAACATCTACAGATCAGAAGTTTTAATGTGTTTTAATAAATAAACATGGATATGATATCTGAGTGTTTCATACTATTCTGTAATCGTCTACCTCCTATAATTTGCAGTTATGCAGAGCTGTATTAGTAAGAGGCATGTTAACCCTTTTATCCATATATGATATAATGAGATAATGAATATTAATTAGATTAATTGTTATAATATCAAATGGACACAGGAACTTTTGGCCATACCAGAAACTGTAGAATCATAGTTGTATTACTATATTAAGCAAACAGAGCAGACCCTGATCAGACGGTTCCTAGAGGAGCCATCAGATCTGGGTCTACTCTGTTTGCAAAGGCATAGAAAGGCTTATTTATGGAGAAAAGGGTAAGGAAATCTTATGTAAGATACTAGATTATATTGTATTTTATTGAGATAACAACCTTGATTAAAATGCAGAACGAAAATATCTTGCATGTAATTAAGGTAATTGGCAATTTTGGAGTGGTTGTTTTGAAGAGTTTTACTTTATTTCTCTTGCTGACTACTCATTAGTCACCTCTCCAGCAATTCTAATGAGTAGCAGTAAGAGGGCAAAACAGGTTTGGGTGAAAAAAAAGTACAGTAAAACCTCTCTATAATGACCGATAAATGACATCAAGTATTTTGTGTTAAATGCAGGTGGATGCTTAAAGCAAGGTGAAAGTAAAACAGAACGCTCCTATAGGAGCGTTCTGTTTTACTTTCACCTTGCTTTAAGCAACCACCTGCCCGAAATACCAACTAATTAACACAATTTAGTGGTCATTAATATAGAGAGGTTTTACTGTATGTATCTTATCTACAACCCTGGTTACGTTATATAAGTTTGTTATTACCTTCAGAATGTGTGCAATACGTTGTAATTCGTAATGTACATTCCCTAGTGATACAGGTATATTTTGCCACCTGTGTAACAGCCATTATAAAATACACTATCAGAAGGATTTTAATGAAGATATCAAAACATGCTGATGGTGTTTATTAACCCTTTCCCTCATACAAATGCCTTTTCATGTGTTTGCAAACAGTGTAGACCCAGATAAGATGGCTCCAGCAAGAGCCTTCAGATCAGGGTCTGCTCTGTTTCCTTGTGAACATATGATACATGTAGATCTGACTCTGCAGTCCACCAATACCAAAACTCCTGTGTGCATATGCTGGTATAGAACCAGGTAATCAGTATTCACAATGTCATTAATTCTTACATGTAGCTGCTTGACTTGGGTTAACTCTTTACTCCATAGATAGGCCTTTTTAAAACCTCATAATTATATGGCTTTATAATAAACAGGATTTACCAGATCAGACAGCTCCTGCAGGGTCATGGTCAGCTCTGTTTGCTTATGAAATGATTTACTGTGATACATGTAGATCTTATTCTACAGTTTGTGGTACAGCCAGAACTTTTTGTTTTTAAATTTTTTATGTCATGTACAAAAGATTATCTAATCGTGTCATTATTTCTTAAATACTGGTAGATATTCATGGAGTAAAGGTTGAAAGGTCATGTCAGACTGAAAAGGTCTATCCTGTTGTACTTGAGTAAGTCTACAGTGCATGGAAAACCAGAATAGAATTTCAAGTACATTGTACAAAGTTTGGCTTTCAATTGTAACATTTAACCCTTTGCATAATTTATGTGGGTACGTAATTGATTGACATTTACAAAGTAGTATAGACCCAGATCATCTAGGGTCTGCACTGAAAATGTAATTGAACTTAAAATAAATTTGATAGCAAACAATGATGAGCCATTTGGCTTTAAATATCCAATATTCAAAGGTTTTAACCCTTACAATGCCGAGTTTTCAAATGGACTATTCCAAAATTCAAGCAGGTCTAGCTTATGATGAATATTTAGGGATTTTTCTAAAGAAAAGTGTAACATGACACACAGTGCAGACCCTGATGAGAGGGCTCCTCTAGGAGCCCTCTCATCGGGGTCTACACTGTTTGCAATGGACATTAGTGACTTGTGCCCCGCACTGTAAGGGTTAAAACCACTTGCTGCCACAGATGAAACTGTTATTGACTTAACCCTATCCCTGTTTAATATTCATGTAAGAAAATTAGAAATAATAACATCATGAATAATTCTTAGCTAAATATGTACACAAGAGTAATTCATATACACACAGAGTAGACCCTGTTTGTGAAGATGTGCAAAAGTGGGGGGGGGGGGGATTTGTCATCAGCAAACAGAGCAGACCCTGATTAGACAGATCCTACAGGAGCCACTTGATCTCTGTCTTCTCTGTTTGCAAAGGCTGTGTATAACTGTGTACATGTTTGAAGGAATGAGTTAAATAAGCAACTGATCCAGGACTGTTAGCCATTTACCTGTTGAATATATTCTTGGCAAATCCTATAGGAGACGTTTGATCAGTGTCTGTTCTGTTTGCTTATGGTATAATATAGATCTATATGGTATAATATAGATCTGATTCTACAGTTTTTCTGTCTGAGCCAAAACATCATGTGAACATAAATTATGCCATCATAAAAAAAACAGCTTATAATTACTTCCTTTCTAGAATATTAAACAGTAAGCAATCATAGCAGACTTATAGAAGCCATCTCAGATCTGGGCATTATACATACATCATGTAACTTTTTTTTATAGCAAATGTGTCAAAAGAGTAAAAAGATGTCTATCAGTTAATCCTTTGCTTCATATTTATAAATGTTTTTTCATGCCTTTACAAACAGAGTAGACCCAGTTCAGATGTCTCCTGTATGAGCTGTCTGATATAAAAAATATTCCTGTTTTCAAATGAATGCTCCTTTTCAGTGAATTTGTTCAAAGAGCTTGGATGAGTTACTGGGTTAACCCTTTACTCCATAAATACACCTATCTATGCCTAAATTGCAAACAGTAGACCCAGATCAGATGACTCATTTGCTTTTGAAATATTATAGATACATGTATGATATTACAGTTTCTACTATATACAGGTATGACCAAATATTCTTGTGTCCTGATCATGTGTCATTATTAAAATTGATCGAATTGATGTTCATGTTGTCATAATTTCTTACATGTATTTTCCTAGGCTAATGGGTTAAATACTATGTGTATATTTATAATATCATGAGCAAATGTCAATCAGGTCATGAACTGCATTATAAGGAATAAGTAATTAAACTGCAACTGGCCTTTGAAGTTTATTTGTTTTTTATCCTGGTCTCAGTACGAAATCTTTTCTGCACTTTGATGTTACCTATTTTTAACTGAATCGTAATCATTATTTTAGATAGCAGCCTGCCAGATTCCTCAACTCTCTAACAAGTGTTGCCTGTTCTGTATACTGCTAAGCATGATCTGGGTTGCATCTGTAAACAGTTTTTGATCCAGTAAATCAGCTTCTGATAAGATTACATCCCGGTGAATATTTTCCATAATTTTCAAAAAATTTAACGAATTGGAAGTGTATAAGTACATGTGAATATTGCAGCAGGGTATAGTCATAATGGGCAATGATTAGGCAGACATCAAGTGTTACTGCAAGGTAAAGATTAATATCTGAATCTGTTAATTTGGAAACATCTGAAGATGATTTAGCTTTGCCCAATAGATGGTTAAATCCAGTTACATCTTATTAACCCTCTCCTCCATAAATACGCCTTTCTACACCTCTGTAAAAGTCACTTTTTTAAACCATTGTGATAGAGCATTTGCTCCTCAGGAGCATAATTATGCTATATTTATCACAATGGTTTCATAACTACAAAATTCTAAAAAAAAAATCCTTTCCTCTAGTTAATGTTCCTTTTCAGTAGATTTACTCAAAGTGGTTAATAGATCTAAATATAGCCTATGAAGTAATGGGTTAAAAGAAAGCAACAACAAAACTGATGAAAATTGTATATTCAGTAAGGTTTGCTCTGCATATTAGCCTTGTGAATGCATTACATGCATGCATTGTCATTGCAAATGGTTTGGACCTACATCAGAGGGCCCCAGTCCTAGAGGAGCCCTCTGAACAGGGTCTGCACTGTTTATCATTAAAAATCCTCTCACATACATATATTTTACCCTTTCATACTGTATGGACTTTACCAATAAACAGTGATGGACTTTTCCACTTTGAAAATTCAGCATTGAAAATGACATAGGATGCAGGAACAAGTGGATTGGCATTTGTTGACATTGTACACAAAGATCAGAGAGCTCCTAGAGGAGATTTTCTTGATTTATTGAATTAAAAGGCTTGATAAAAAGATTACTTTCAGTTGAATCATACAATACAATACTTTGAATTATAAATGATGCAGAAATTGATGTTTATGCCCATCAAGTTAGAATTCCAAATGGAGCTATTTGCGTTGGCTTATATGTGTGAAAACTTGATGGCTGTGTTCATGAATATTTGAAAGAGTAAGCCAGGAAAATATAATTGCTTGAATAATACTGCATGTACCTGGTTTAAACCTTTCCCTCATACAAAGGCTTTTTCACGCCTTTGCAAACAGAGTAGACCCAGATCAGATGACTTCGAAAGGAGCTGTCTGATCTAGGTCTGCACAAATGATAGATCTGACTATAGTTTGTACCAATACCAAAAACTCCTACATGTACATTATACCATCATCAAAATTCGGCTGATAAATATTGGTGATGTCATTATTTCTTAAATGAATAGTCAACAGGGAAAGGGTTAACCATTTTCCCTTTTGAGTGTTTTTGTAAGAATAATGATGTCATGAATATTTATTTGCTGAATATTTATAATGTCATATAATGTACACAGGAAGTTTTGGTACTTGTACAAATAGAAACTGTAAAGTCAGATCTATTATAATTTCATTTATTTAAGCAAACAGAGCAGACCATACCAGACACCTCTTTCAGGAGCTGTCTGATCTGGTTCTAATCTGTTTATAAAGGCATAATAAAGTGATTATATGTGGGTCAACATATTTCCATGTATTTGCAAACAGTAGACCCAGATCAGATGGCTCCTTTAGGACTGCTCTTATCAGGGTCTGCTCTGTTTGCTAATGGAATTTGATAGATGATCTGTTTCTTTACTTTCTAAAATGGCTATATTGTTCCACCTTCCATATTTCATTTTAACTATTTGTCCATGAATATTCAGTAGGTATTGAAATTTGTAATAAACATACAATGTAGAATAGGGAAAGGGTTCAAGTGAGATACAGTACATATTCTCATGATACATGTCAGGTAAGATGGCTACATGACCATGTGAAAGATATCATTGCATACCTGTATTTATAAATGCTCTAGTGGGAGATGTTCTTTACCCCATGGAATGTGGAGAACATGCAGTTTAGATCCAGGTTATGAGACTCCTAGAGGTCTGGGTGGAGGAGCTACCAAGTCTACACTGTATGCAGATATCCTAATGCTTTGTTTTCGCTTGTGTGCAGTGCTGAAGCTGGAGTGACGTTAAGTGGGATTTAGACTTGATTTCGTCTCTTTGTATAATTATGTTCTATTATGAATATTCATGCATAAGGACAGGCCTTTTTCTGGCTTTGTTTTCAAGGCAGTCCAAAAGAGTGGTCACAACATAGGGTTTGGTTGAGAAATGATGATTTTAGTATTTGAGTATGCACCTTTATCTTTAGCTCTAGTGAAATACATTATTTTAGTGATAAGCAAATGGAGCAGAGTCTGATCAGATGGCTCCTACAAGAGCCATCTGATTTGGGTCTACTCTGTTTGCAAAGGCATATAATGGAAAGGCATATTTAGGGAGTAAAGGATTAACTCTTTACTGCATAGATACACCTTTGTAAACAGAACAGAACCAGATCAGAAGACTGGTCTGCTGTAGACGCTGTCTGATCTGGGTCTGTTCTGTTTGCGTACATAGAATAATCAATTATAAAGACCTAACTCTACATTTTCATTGTAACGGTTCAGCTAAGTAATATTCATGATGCCATTCTTTCTTGCATGAATATGCATGGAGTTAAGGGTTAAGAGACATCCAGTCTAGTTGTATGTATACAGTATGTGCAGTCTCAGTTTTCAAATTGTATAATTTCCTGAGGTGTTTCCCACAGTGAGCGGGTAATAATAGCAAGAAAGGTTGTCAAGTGTTTATTACTTTCATCGTCCATATCATAAATATTTCACATACCAGATACTGTAATAAAACTTCCTATTATATTCTAGGAGTAATCATAACCTTACTGTAAATTGTGTATCTTAACCTTTAACCTGCTGATTATTTAAAACTAGCTCCTCCCTCTCCATAAATACTCCTTTCTATGCCTCTCACACCCAACCTCTTTGAATGAATCTACCCAAAAGGAGCATTTACTAGAGAAAAGTAAAATTTTAGAATTTTGTAGTTTGAAACCATTGTGATAAATCGAGCATTTGCTCCTATAGGAGCAAATGCTTTATTTATCACAATGGTTTCAAGAAGTGGTTTAATTACAGAGGCGTAGAAAGGAGTATTTATGGAGGAAAGGGTTAATGAAACCATTATGATAAATAAAGCATTTGCTCCTCAGTGGAGCAAATGCTCTATTTATCACTGGTTTCAAAACTACACAATTCTAATTTTTTCCTTTTCTCTAGTACATGTATATGCCCCTTTTGGGTAGATCTATTCAAAGAGGTTGGGTCTAAAAATAGTCCATGGAGGAAAGGACAAAAAATTGTTTAAAAATTTATCACTGAAGAAAATGATTTTATGACAAGCAGTGCGGACAGTAGTCATAGGGCTCCCTTAGAAACCCATTTATCTGGGTCTACACTGCTTGCAAAGGTCTTACATACTCAGTTCCTGGATTTCATATACATGTATACACTTTTTCACGCCTTTGCAGACAGCTGACTAGACCCATATCAGACAGCTCATCTCGGAGCTGTCTGATCGGGGTCTGCTCTATTTGCTTAAAGCATTGTATAGATCTGTTCTGCATTCCTGCCAAATTGAAAAAATCCCTTTTGCATGTTCTATTTAAATGATTACGTCCATGAATATTTATGAGATGATGAAATGTTTAACCCTTTACCTATTCAATATTGATGTAAGAAATAACAACATCATGAATATTAATTAGATTAATATTTATAATGGATAATCATGAATGCAGGACATAAATTTTTGGCTCAGGCTGAAACAGTAGAATCAGATCTATTAATTATAATTTCATAAGTAAACAGAGGAGTTGTCTGATCTGTCAGTGTTAACTCTATTCAAATGCAAATATGGAAAAAAAACATGTATAAGAAGGAAAGGGTAAATAAGGTTAAGAGACTGTTAAAATTTACCGACAATTTCTGCTCATATCAAATCAGATGGGTCTAGTTACCTTGAGTATTACTTTACTAGATCAATATGTAAACAAGGATATTATATCCCCAGGTATAGAAATAGAGCTGGTTCAAAACCATTAATTTAACAAGTTAACGGTTGAACCAATTTGTTTTTGATATGTTGAGGATTTTTTTTAAACATGAAAATGACTGGCATGTGTTTTCCCATGGCAACCAATAGGATTTTTGTGAATGTTGCACTTTATCAGCCATTTAACTATTTGCACGCTAGCGGCAAAACTGTGATTACTTATGCGAACAGTTTGAATCTAGATGAGACACCACATAATGCGGTGTCTCAACAGGATCCAATCTGTTAGACACTTTTACCATATTTTTGCAAAGAAATGAGAGAAATTTATTTTAAGAATTGAAGCAGATAGATATTGTTACAGACGAAAGATAACTTAGCATGCAAAGAGTTAAACCAATTTGACAGGTGTATATATAGGTGTTCATGCAGAGCATACTGTAGTATCTCTAAATAATCGTCCCCGGGACGCAACATTTTTATCCCCCCCCACACACACACACACACACCCCCATCCCCCAATGGTGGGCATATAGTAATCGCATTTTCCATCAGTTTGTTTGTCTGTCCTTCTATCCGTCTGTCTGTCCGTCCTAAATTCCGTGTCCCTTCTATAACTTTTTTATCTGTGAATGGATTTCAAAATAACCTGGCACAAATGTTCACCACACAAAGACGATGTGTCGCGTTCAACTCCCTGGTCCATGGGTCAAAGGTCAAGGTCATCCTTCAGGGTCAAAGGTCGGGGGATAAGGGTTTCACAAACACACTCTTGTTGAAAAGGTGTTTCTTGCATTCTTGATTGCTTAATGCAAAATAAAAGCAACGCAGAAAGCTCCTAGGTGAGCTTTTTGCAATGCTTTCAGTCTGCATTAAGCTTAACCACCTATATTTTGAAAACCTACATTTCTTTATTTATGGTTATTATCCATATAAACACATTTTCACACCTTTGCAAACAGAGTAGACCCAGATCAGACTGCTGTTGTAGGAGCCATCTGATCAGGGTCTGTTCTGTATGTTTACGAAATTATAAAAGATCTGTCTCTTTTGTTTCTACCAATATAAAAATGTCCTGTGTGCATATCCCCGTATGAAAATTTATCTGATAATTATTCATGATGTCATTCTTTCTTACATAAATGTTCACCAGGGAAAAGGTTATATACATGTAGAGTTCCAGTTGTTTTATTCATCAGCTTCTTTCCCTCCACCCCAACCCCCAGGTTAAACCTTTCCCTCATATAAACGTGTTTTCACACATCTGCAAACAGGGTAGACCCAGATTAGATGGCTCCTATACTATAGGAGCCGTCTGATCAGGGTCTACTCTGTTTGCTAATGGAATTTGATAGATCTGTTTCTATACTTTCTAGCAAGGCTACAATGTTCAACCTTCTGTATTTCATTATAACTATTTTGTCCAAGAATATTCAGTACGTATTGAAATTTGTAATAAACATAGAACAGGTAAAGGGTTAACCCTTTACTCCATAACTATGCCTTTCTACGCCTTTGCAAACAGAGTAGACCCAGATCAGATGGCTCCTTCAGGAGCCATCTGTTCTGGGTCTGCTCTGTTTGCTTTTTGACATGATACAGATTATGATTCTCTAGTTTTTGTCAAAGCAAAAACTTCCCATGAAATGTTGAAATTGTAAAAATTCAGCTAATACTGTACTATTAATATTCATGTTGTCATTATTTCTAACATGAATATTGAACAGGTTAAGGGGCGTTTATCAGAGTGGGGGCATTTATTAGGGAGAATACAGTAGGTACATGTAGATGAAAAAAGCTGGCACATGGCTGATAGTCTGAAGTAGTTGTATACATGTGTTTTTAGAGGATTTGTTGCTCAAGCTTTGTACCAAGCAATTTGTAATTCCAGAACTTCAGTTTAGAATTTTCTACCTTTGAAGACTACAGTGTACTCGTTTCAACCTTGACCTTTTAAGATGTGTCTTACGCATATCATCCCGTATGTCAGTTGAAATAATAAAAAAAACTTTGTTTCTGGGAGGGACTGTTTAGTCTGAAGCACACCGTAGATTCTTGATGTATTTTCAGGTGCATACTGTAAGCCAAAAATGCCAGATGCTCAGGTAGTTGAGTAAGCCAGCAAACACATTAATATAAATTGATCATTGACACATATATTTGTTATTTATTATCATGAGGGATAAAAGTGGCAAATGGATTACTGGTATTATGTACACGTATTAACCCTTTCCCTCATATAAACGCTTCTTCATGCCTTTGCAAACAGAGTAGATCTAGACTCAGATTATAGGAGTGTCTGATCAGGGTCTGCTCTGTTTGCTTTTAACATGATATAGATCTGATTTAGCAGTTTTTGACAAGTAAAGCAAAGAAGAACCCTTGGAAAGCTTACATTACAAAAATTGAGCTAATAAATATTCATGATGTCATTATTTCTTTCTATATGTGAATAGAGAACAGGGAAAGGGTTAATTGATTTTCAAATTCAGCGAGTGATGATTCTTGTCACTCTGTAAGTTATACTATGTATCATGTATACATATAGTTTGGATACTTGTATACATACCTTTGATTGCTAACTTTCAGAATGCCAACCCATCTACCTGCCTTAATGAATCAAACAAAAATACTAAACTAGCTTGAGGAAAGAATTATCGTCTTAGTAAAACAGATTTGGTGCATAATTATTCAAATACTAAATTTGTCATTTCTCCTCCAACCCCTATTTTGTGACCACTCCTCAGTAACTACAGATTCATGCAAAGTGTTGATACTGATCGTTGATCGAAACACTTTGTTTACATGGGAAAAGTAATAAAAATGTATTTTAACTCATTACTCCATGGATATGCATGAAAGAAATGATGACGTCATGCATATATGAATTGAACGATTTTTATAACAACATTATTTACTCATGGAATTTTTGCCAAAAAAGGAAACTGTAGAATCAGGTCTTAATATTATTTGATAAGCAAATTAGGAGCCACCTGACCAAGGTCAGTGCTCTATTAAAAAGAGCACTGACCTTGGTCAGGTGGCTCCTACAGGAGCCGTCTGATCTGGGTGTACTCTGTTTGCAAAGGTGTAGAAAGGGGTATAATCTATTTATGGAGGAAAGGGTTAAAACAATGCAGACCTAGATTAGAACTTTCTTGGAGGAGCTTGATGATCAGGGTCGGCACTATTTGTCATTTTGACATGTATTAATCTTTCACATTTACATACATGTATTAATTTAATTATAGAAAAGAAGGATGCAATGATGCATCCAGCTCTTCACTGTGAAATTAGTGATTTGTGCATTTCAAAAAAAGTATCTAGGTACTTATGAGTCATGAGCTTATTACTTCTTTCATGAATATTCAGGAGTAAAGGGTCAATGCAGCCTGATCCACTGTTGCTCAAATCCATTAGTCACTTGGACATGAAAGGGGATCTGTTAGCCCCAGGACAATCTGGGCCAGACCAGGGGGGCTCTTGATCAGAAGAGCTTCTAAATTGCTATCTCCCTTTTCATAATGGTATCAGCTTGGTCATCAGCTTGGTCAGTGTCAGTTACTAAACCATCAGCTCCATTGGTCTATACTAAACAACAAGGTTGTAAGTAGATTGGGTTAATGAATAATTTGCATAATTTGATGTGTTTCCTTGCCATGTTTCTTTGATTATAGATAGGGACATATTCTCCAGCTGTTGATTTTCTACAACTGTATCTATTTAACTCTTTGCATGCTTAGTAACTGTGAACTAAGATTTACTTTGCAATTTTTTTTATACAGATGAGATGCAGTGTAATGCATCATCTCATCATGATCTTAACTTGACACTGTGACCAAAGAAATGATAAAAAGTGAAGCTCTTGAGAGTGCAAAGAGTTAATGAAGTTTGAACGGAGGTATTACGGAAACAGCTTGTCAGTGGTCCTTGTTGGCCATCTTCCTTGTTTGCCAGTGTGTAATTGGTCTGAATAAATTGTAGAATGAATATCACAATTAAATTTGTTAAAATAAATGGCTTACTGGCAAATATTGTGACTACTTTTCCCTTCATTTTCAAGAATCTTAATCCTTTTTTTCACATTAATGCCTTTTCATGCCTTTGCAAACAGAGTAGACCCATTCCCAATGCAAAATAGGTAACATTTTCCAAAAATTTTGGGAAATATCCAAATAGAGACAAAATTTTGATTATAATGCTAAAAAATGCAACACAGGGTGACCAAAAATCCTTACTAAATCAGAATTGTAGGCCTGAAAAAGTTCCAAAGTATTAAAATGTATAATTCTTCCCAAAATTACCAGAAAAAGCCCAGAAAGGTCTCCCGTAGGAGCCATCTGAGTCTGATCATGGTCTCCTCTGTTTGCTTATGACATAACATAGATCTGATTTTACACTTTCTGCATTGGTTAAATATTCATGTACTCATATCATGTTCTTATACAAAATACAGCTAATTAATATGCATAATGTCATTACTTCTTACAAAAATGTTCATGTTAACCCTTCGCTTGCTGTTCACGTCAATATACCTACCTGTAAATAGTGAAGACCCAGATGAGACAGCTCCTGCAGGAGCTGTCTCATCGGGGTCTGCACTATTTACAAGTTGATTGTGCAACCTCAGTGCACTCCAGAGCAGTGATTTCACAGCGAAATACTTGTACACAGGGAAGATATATGTAATTATACAACAGGGCATGGGTAAAAAAGGGGAAATGTCTTTTAAAATTTAGCAAGAGAAGGGTAATAGAAATGACCAAAGTTATGAGCAGATGACGCCCGACAGCATCTCATCTGGATTCAACTGTTTGCAAAGGTTATTAAAGGAAAGTGCTGAAGGATAATCAAACCAGAAAGTGAAAAATCTCGGTAACAAAATTTGTCTCTTGCTCTGCTCTGTTTTTTCTTCGCTGAACAGTAAGTGGATTGAAATGATGTGGGGCCTTTAGATTTCATGATATTCTTTGCCTGCTATAAATGTGTCTACAAAGATTCCAACAAAGTCTTTGCTGCAAGTGGATATATTTGAGACAGTACATTGTACCCTGTATGCAGGCAGGCATCCTGTAACACTTCACCTGTTTCATACCAGCCATGTAACAATAGATAAAATCCAGGCTTTCAAGTGAGGTTTTATTGGTCTTGCTCAGTCATGAGTACTTACCTGTAGTGTCTGATCCTAATCAGTGTGGTAACATTCTGGGAAAATAGCTCCTCATAGTTTCTTGCATATTTAGCCCATCCTTAACCCTTTACTCCATAAATACACATTTCTGTGCCTTTGCTAACAGCTAGAGTAGACCCAGATCAGACGGCTCCTAAGTAGGAGCTGTCTGCATGATCAGGGTCTGTTCTGTTTGCTTATGATCTGCTATAATATATGAATCTATAGTTTCTGCCATGGCCAAAAATTCCTTTGTTCATAATGCCGTTATAGAACTTAAGCTTACTACAGGTAATTATTATTTGAATATTCATTATTTCTCAATAAATATACATGGAAGAAAGGGTTAACTCCTTCCATCATAATTGCCTGTTCATGCCTTTGCAAACAGAGTTGACCCAGATCAGACGACTTTGGCCGGAGCCGTTTGATGAGGATCTGCTCTGTTTGTTTATGGTACAGTAGAATCTCTCTAATTTGACCACTTTAAGAATAAACATTGGTGTATATATATATATAAGCAGGTGGTTGTTTAATGCAGGGCAAAAGTAATGCAGAAAGCTCCTCTAGGAGCTTTCTGCATTACTTTTGTCCTGCAGAAAGCTACCACCTGAATCTAGCACCCAGAATTATACCTCTTTTGGGTAGTGGGGTTTTCCTGTATATATAATTACAGTTTCTACCTGAGCCAAAATGTCTTCTATTCAATCACATACTGTGTTACATGTATGCTTTTACCAACTTACAAAGAATTATTTTTGAATTTAATTAATATTTATGATATTGTTATTTCTTACATGAATATGCTACAGGGAAAGGGTTCAACAGTAATTTGCTCTATACTTTTATTCAAAGACTATCCATTCAGAGCATGTGAGCATTACTAGATAATGGTGTGTATTCAAATTCAATAATCATCATTTTTTTCACCATTGAACGCAATGCTAAAGAGTGGTCATAACATATGGGGTTTGGTGGAGAAAAAAGTGAAAACATTCTTGAAAATGTTTTAATTTACACATTGTAGTGATCTGAGTCTGAATATATCCATGTATAATGGATATTGAGTAAAAGTTGTGGCAGGATTTGAATGACAAACAGTGCAGACCCAGATCAGAGGGCTTCTCTAAGGAGCACTCTCACCTCATGGTCTACACTGTTTGCAAATGACAGTGCATTCATTTCCCGCATCCTAAAGGTTAATGGGTTGGCAGACTTGTGGCAAATTTGTGATTACCTACAATGTATAATACAAACAGTTTAGACATAATGCTGAGTGACTCAGCCTCTCATCAGGATCTAAACTATTTGACCCCGTACAGTTTGGTCAACAAATGAGGGGAAAATGAACATTCAGAATTGCAACATTTGACAGTGGTAGCTGACGACAATCACACAGCATGCAAGGAGACTCCCATATTGGATGTACAGGACAATATTGAATTCCATGCCCATGGGAAATATGTATTTTTACTATCATGTCCCCGTGACGTAACACAAAGACCTTTAAATGAATTAAGAAGCCAGTATAAGCGAAGACATTCATTTAAATTAGCCATTGTCGAGGCAGTTGGGGATGGTCAAAATACGTGTTAACGGTATTTCAAGTCTTGAACTGAAGGCAAATCCAATAGAAAATCTTGAGCATTAACTCTGTAGGTTTGCCAAATTCAGACTAGAAAATAACAGACCCAGACTGACATAGTAACCCAACAAATTATATATTATAACAGCTCATAACATATAACGGATAAACACAGTTGAACCCAGTCTAAAGCAACCACTTAACCCTTTCCTCCATAGGCTATTTTTAGACCCAACCTCTTTGAATTAATCTACTGAAAAGGAGAATTAACAAGAGAAAAGGAAAAATTTAGAATTTGTAGTTTTCAATCCATTGTGATAAATAGAGCATTTGTTCTTAAGGTGCAAATGCTCTATTTATCACAAAGGTTTCATAAAGTGACTTTTACAGAGGCGTCAAAAGGTGTCAATATGAGGGAATGGGTTATTTACCCTCTCCCTATTCTATGTTTATTCTAAATTTCAATACCTACTGAATATTCATAGACAAAATAGTTATAATGAAATATGGAAGGTAGAAGATTGTAGCCATTTTAGAAACTAAAGAAACAGATCTATCAAATTCCATTAGCAAACAGAGCAGACCCTGATCAAGACGGCTCCTATAGGTTGAACCCTTTCCTTCATATACACGCCTTTTCACGCTTTTGCAAACAGAGTAAACCCAGATTATAAAGACAGTTCCTTTATGAGCTGTCTGATCAGGGTGTGCCCTATTTGCTTATGAAATTATTACAGATCTGACTACAATTTCTACAAATATCAAACAATTATGCTATTATAAACATTCAGCTAATAAATATTCATTATGTTATTATTTCTTGAAAAAATATAAACCAGAAAAGGTTAAAAGGTGGTTACATGATGCAGGGGCTTGTTGCAAAAACTTGCATCTTCTATTAAGCTACCAAATATTAGACATGTTTATGGTGGTCACTTTAAACTACAGAATCAGATTTTTATTATTTCAGAAGTAATTAACCCTTTCCTCCATAAATATGCCTTTCTAAGCATCTGTAAAAATGGAGCAAAATTAATGCTCTATTTATCAAAATGGATTCAAACTACAAAATTCGAAAATTTTCCTTTTCTCTAGTTAATGCTCCTTTTCGGTAGATTTATTCAAAGTCGTTTGATCTAAAATTAGCCTATGAGGGAATGGGTTAAGAGAATAGACTGTGATCAGAGAGCTCCTATCAGAGCTATCTGATCTTGGTCTACTCAGCACAAAGGCATCAAATGGGGTCTCTATGAGGTAAAGGAATGGTTAACACAAATTACCTTATATTAACACTTTTTCATGCCTTTGCAAAACAGAGTAGACCCATCTTGTTTCTGCACAGAGTAGACCCATCTTGTTTCTGCACGATATCATTATGGGTTAAATGTTAATGTATATAGAGGATGTTTTGGTAAACTGTTTACTAGACTTTTTTATCATTTATCTCTGTTGAGACAATAGCAGGAAATTAATAGTTTCTCATTGATTTTATTGTCAATTTTGGCATTAATTTATTTTGTTCAGTGACACTGTACTACTAGCCATTACCTCGAGGGAAAAAACTATTGACTTCAAATTTGGATCTGGCAGAATTTTGGCTTCTTGTGTTTCAATGAAGCATTTGAGAACTGTTGATCAAGAGTCAAACAACTTGGATTTTGATGATGGCAAATTGCACTGTGTCTCATTGGTATCCAAGCTGTTTGTAAATGTGAGTCTGGTCAAGGGTTAACCCATTCCCTCATATTGACGACTTTAGACGACTCTGTAAAAGTCACTTTGTGAAACCATTGTGATAAATAGAGAATTTGCTCTATTTATCACAATGGTTTCAAACTACAAAATTCTAAAAAAAAATCCTTTTCTCTAGTTAATGCTCCTTTTCGGTAGATTTATTCAGAGAGGTTGTATCTAAAAATAGCCTTCGTGGGAATGGGTTAAAGTGGGATGAGGGCTATTTTATAGCCATGAGCAGAGGTCCAGATAAGATGTGTAAATTAAAACATTTTCATTTTCTCTTCGAGACGATTCTAAAGAGTGGTCACAACATAGGGTTTGATGGAGAAATGACGATTTTAATATTTGAGTACGCACGTTTATCTGTTGCTCAAGATCTGCATTGAGGGTTGATAAATAGCAAAAACCTTCCTGCTATAAATAAGGCATGATGTAACTTTTTGTGAAATTAGAAGACATCCAGCTACAACCTTTACTCCATAGTACTGCCTATTGCAAACAGAGTAGACCCAGATCATATTGTTAGGAAACTAAAATTGACTATCTGATCAGGGTCTGCTATGTTTGCTTATGAAATAATATAGATCTAATTCTACAGTTTCTTCCATGGTCAGAACTTTGTTTTTTTCACAATGCATCTAATAAATATTCATTATGTCATTATTTCTTACCTGAATATTCATGGAGTAATGGGTTATTATTTTCTCATTGATCTTATTGTCAGTTTTGGCACTAATTTATATGCTCAGTTACGCAGCACTGCTTGTTTATAGCCGTGAGGGTGGACTAATCAGTGACAACCACGAAGCACAGGTAGCAAAAACCTTCTGGCTATAAATAAACCCTGATGTAACTGCTGTAAAATTACAGGACAGCTAGCTATCAATATACTCTAACCCTTTATACCATGAATATTCATGTAAGAAATAATAACATCATGAATATTAATTAGATTATTATTTATACAGACACATGAGACAACAGAGGAAATTTTGACCATGGCAGAAATTAAGCATCAGATCTACATGTTTATAATTCCACAAGCAAACACAGCAGACCCTGATCAGATGGCTCTTACAGGAGCCATCTGATCTTGGTCTACACTGTTTGCAGAGGTGTAGAAAGGTGTATTTATGGAGTATACACCTTTGCAAACAGAGTAGACCCAGATTAGATGGCTTCTACATGTAGGAGCCCCTTGATCAGGATCAGATCTGCTGTTTGCTTATGAAATACTATAGATATGATTCTAGATTCCACTATGGCCGAAAATTCCTGTTTTCATATAGCATTATAAGAAATAATCTGATTAATATTCATGATGTTTTTATTTCTTACATGTATGAATATTCATGGGGAAAACAGAACAGACCTGATTAGATCACTCCTACTGGAGCTGTTTGACCTGGGTTTACTCTGTTTGCAAAAGCGTGAAAATGTGTTTATATATGATCCTAATGAGATCCAAACTGTTTGTGTAAGTTCAACTAAGGTGTCACAAATTCACCATGCGCAGTGGCCAAAGAGTATTATACAGGTAAGAATCTAGAGGATATTGTATTTATTTTGTAATATGATAAGAGTAAACCCTTAACTCCATGAAAATTCATGCAAGAAATAATGACATCATTTGTTATAATATTGCATGGATACAGGAATTTTTTGCTTTGGCAGAAACTGTAAAACATCTATATTATGTAATAAGCAAACAGAGCAGACCCTGATCAGACAGCTCCTGTAGGAGCCGTCTGATCAAGGTCTACTGTGTTTGCAAAGGCACAGAAAGGCGTATTTATGGAGTAAATGGTTAACCCTTTCCTCCATAAATACGCCTTTCTACGCTTCTGTAACAGTCACTTCTTGAAACCATTGTGATAAATAGAGTATTTGCTCCTATAGGAGCAAATGCTCTATTTATCACAATGGTTTCAAACTACAAAATTCTAAGTTTTTCCTTTTCTCTAGTAAATGCTCCTTTTGGGCAGATTCATTCAAAGAGGTTAGGTCTAAAAATAGCCTATGGAGGAAAGGGTTAAATGCTAGCTGCAGAACCGTGATTACCTATGCAAACAGTTTGGATGCTGTTGTGATGCTGCATAATGCTGGGTCTCATCATGTTCCAAGCTGTTTGACACTAAAAATTGACCATATTTTTGCAGTGAAGGAGTTAGAATAGTTTTCCACCAAGCCCTCGATATGAGAAACTTAATTTCAAGAACTGAAGCAGACGACAGTTGTTGACAAAAAACATAATGTGAAAGGAGTTTGAAAATATCAAAGATATGGAGTGGTCTGTATATATATATATATATATATATATATATATTCCATATTGGAATCTTATTTATATTCCAGGCTGCCGTTAACAGTTAAAATATTCATGACATTAGATGTTTTAGCTGACTATATATGTATACATATCCTTTAAGAGGCTGAATAAATGTTGAACCTAATATGCTTGATACATGGTAATAAAGCCAACACAATGTCTCTCTTGGATTTCCAAAGACTGTTTTGTGTTTCCAACACCTCAAATCCAGATTGACACATATTTTACTATTTGATCTAGATCCTAACTGTTTGGACATGCCAGTGTTTATAGGCTGTGTCCTGAAGCATCCCTCGTCCGTATGGTCCATGCACAGGACCTGAGTGCTGGCCATTTCACTGATCCATGATAAAGCTGAATTTTCAATGCCACATCACAGACTATTGTCTGAGTAGATGCTGAAACTGGAGTTCATCTTTTTCTTGAAAGACAACAGTCATGTTAGGATCAAATACAGTTAAACCTCTCTGAACTGGATGTTCAATTTAGTATAAATATCGGTCTTGGAGACAGGTGGCAGCTTTTGTAATGCAGAAAACTCCTGTAGGAGCTTTCTGCATTACTTTTTGTCTTGCATAAAGCTACCACTTGCCTAGATACATACCAATAATTAAACCTCTTTTTGATGGTCGCTTAACCCTTTCCCTCACATAAACACATTAATTTGCAAACAGAGTAGACCCAACTCAAACGGCTCCTATAAGAGCCGTCTGATCATGATATGCTCTGTCATTATTGCCAATGGAATTTGTTAGATCTGTTTCTTTACTTTCTAAAATGACTACAGTACAATGATCCACCTTCCATAATTCATTATAGCTACTTTAATTTGGCCATGAATATTCAGTAGTTATTGAAATTTGAAATAACCATAGAACAGGGAAAGGGTTAACCCATTCCCTCATTTTGACGACTGTAAAAGTCACTTTGTGAAACCATTGTGATAAATAGAGCATTTGCTCTTATAGGAGCAAATACTCTATTTATCACAATGGTTTCAAACTACAAATTGCTAACTTTTTCCTTTTCTCTAGTTAATGCTCCTTTTCGGTAGATTTATTCAAAGAGGTTGTATCTAAAAATAGCCTATGAGGTAATGGGTTAAGACAGGTTCACTGTACTAGAATGATGTGAATTTTCATACAGTGGCAGTGTAGTGGCATAATTTTTAGCAGAGGTCCAGATAAGATTTATTTCTCAACCAAACCCTATACAGTGACCATTCTTTAGAATTGTCTCGAAGAGATGATTCTAAAGAGTGGTCACTGTATAGGGTTTGGTGGAGAAATGACGATTTTAGCATTTGGGTATTGAATCTCGAACCTTTATCATTCTGTAGCTCTGTTTTAGTACTGGGTCCATGCTTATAAAACTTTTAGTTGAGTCTGAGTTTGTTCTCAAGTTTTTGATTGGTCAGATTTGATTGGATCAAATCTGACCAATCAAAAGCTTAAGAACTCAAATCTGACCAATCAAAAGCTTGAGAACGATCTCAGACTCAAATAAAAAGCTTTATAAGCATGGACCCTGGTTGAAACTGCAGGGTCAGATTTATTATAATTTGATAAGCAAACTGGGCAGACCTTGATCAGATGGTTCCTACAGGACCGTCTGATCTTGGTCTACTCTGTTTGAAAAGGCTCGATAAAGCATAGTGTAAAAGAAAGGCATTAAAGTCTGCACAAGACACAGAACAAGCAATCTTCTCTTATAAATTAGTGTCCAAAGAAATGTTTGCACTGTGGTATCTTCATTTACTCTTCTGAACAAGTCAATGTTACAAATTGAGTATGAATATTCTGTGTGAAGTAATTTGATTTGAAAGAATTGAATCTCCTGAATGAGCCAGATCTGGGTCAACAATGTTTACAAATGTCATTTAACCCCTTTCCCCACATTCAAAAGGTTGATACTTTAATCAGTGCTGAACTGTGTTAACCGGAAGAAATCCAGACAAATTCACAGTAGTGTCAATACTGATCCCCTTCTTGTCATCAACATTAACATACCGTTAGCTGTTACTGGATGGACACTTAATTAAGGGGGAAAGTGGGCGGGGGGGGGGGGGGCTGAATTCAAGACAAGGGGATCATTAACCATTTCCATGTTGAATAATGTATTGGTTTAGAAATAATGACATCATGAATATTTATTAGCCGAATTTTTGTAACTACATAATTATGCCCACATGAAATTTTGGATTTAGTTAGATGATCTGCACATTAGGATTTCAAAAACAAACAGGAGCCATCTGATCTGGGTCTTATCTGTTTGCAAAGGTGTGAAAAATCGTTTGTATGTGGGAAACCTTGGTTAATGTCAGTTGATGAGAATCAGATAGAGACTATCATAGAGATTTAAAAAAGAAAAGAGCCCAGACTTTTACAAACAGTTTATACGAAATTATACCCAGATCACAAGCAACAATGCACTAGTAGTGTCTGAATTTAGTTTCAATCAGCAATGCACATTGACACAGACAGCTTCTTAACCCTTCCCCTGTTCTATATTTATGTTAATTTCAGTACCTACTGAATATTCATGCTCAAAATAGTTAAAATGAAATATAGGAGGTAGAACATCGTAGCCATTTTACAAACTAAAGAAACAGATCTAACTCCACTAGCAAACAGAGCAGACCCTGATCAGACGGCTCCTATATGAGCAGTCTTATCTGGGTCTACTCTGTTTGCAGATGCTAGATTATTATTATGGCTAGTTACATGTATTGCTGAAAAGCTCTGAACCAACAATACTTGTGTTTACTGTCCCAAAATATCTTGCCAACGAAGTGTAACAATGAAGTGCCGATATTGTCTGGAACCAGAAAGTAGTTGTATTTGGCTTCCCCGGAAGGTCATCTTATTAACCATTTCCTTCATATAAACAGCTTTGCAAACAGGAGTAGAGCCAGATCAGATGGCTCCTGTCCTGTAGGATCAGGGTCTGCTCTATTGTTATCTCTTTGCACGCTAGCGGCGAAACTGCAATTACCTATATGCAAACAGTTTGGATCCAGATGAGACGCCGCATAATGCGGCGTCTAATCAGGATCCAAACTGTTTGTCATCATGACAGTATTTTTGCAAAAAAATGAGAGAAAGTTTATTTTAAGAATTGAAGCAGACGACAATTGTTGCAGACGAAAAATTACTTAGCGTGCAAAGAGTTATAGACCTGACTCTACAGTATCTACATGTACCTATATCAAAGCATCCTGTGTACATATAGAATGGCATTACAAAAATTTAGCTGATAAATGCTCAGGATTTCATTATTTCTTACATGAATATTCAACAGAGAAAGGGTTAACCCTTTCCTTCATAGAAATGCCTTATCACGCATTTGCAAACAGAATAGACCCAGGTCAGACGGCTTCTTTAAAAGCCGTTTGATCAGAGTCTGCTCTGTTTGCTTTTGACCTGATATAGATCTGACTACGGCTTTTGTCAGAGCCAAATGTTTTCTTGAAAAGTTTATGTTATAAAAATTCAGCTAATAAATATTGATAATGTCGATATTTCTTACATGAATATTCAGCTGTCTGATCAGGGTCTGCTGTGTTTGCTAAATTGATAGGTCTGTTTTTTAGCTACAATGTTCCACCTTCCATATTTTATTACATGTATATATATATAACTATTTTGTCCATGAATATTCAGGAGGTATTGAAAATTGGACTAAATAACGAACAGGGAAAGGGTTGAAGTCGCAGATCAAGGCCTAGCCTTACAGTATGTTTGGTGAAATGATTATGAAACTTGACAAATAGGGGAAAGCCTCTTTCAACATTGCAATTGGACAAAAAACATTGAAATAGCTTTTTTGTTTACTGAAGATTCATGCATGTAACAGACGTTTGCATCGATCAATGAAGTAAATGCACCATTATTTCACTGGCACTGTGAGCTATCCTAGAATCTAGCACACACAAAAAATTCAAGCTTTACAGGACGGCACACATGCAAAATTTAGATGCAGTGTGCATTGCGGAGATGCATTATCTTATCAATCTGTTGCTTCTTATATCTTCGGTAACACGCTATGGGGGACTTTGTGATAATCCTTGCAAACAGTTTGGGGCCATTTATGAGATACGTACCATCTCATCAGGATCCAAACTATTTGATACAGTGATCATGTTTCTGGAAAAGAAATGGGACAAAGTTTTTAAGAATTTATTCCTTTACTCTATGAACGTAAGGAAAAAGGACATCATGAATATTAATTAACCCTTTCCTTCATAGGCAATTTTTAGACCCAGCCTTTGAATAAATCTTCCGAAAAGGACCGGTTACTTGAGAAAAGGAAAATGTTAGAATTGTGTAGTATTGAAACCATTGTGATAAATAGAGCATTTGCTCCATAGGAGCAAATGCTCTATTTATCACAATGGTTTCAAGAAGTAACTATTACAGAGGCGTAGAAAGGCGTATTTAATAAATACTACTTATGGAGGAAAGGGTTAAGATTATTTTTGAAAATGGAACATTAACATGTAGGGAATTTTTGCCATGGCAGAAACCTTACAAATAAATCTATGCAACTGTTCAGTCTCGGATGGCTGCTACAGGAGGCATCTGATCTGGGTCTACTCTGTTTGCAAAGGTGTAGAAAAGTGCATTTATGGGGTTAAGATGACTGTCGAATTGCAGCTATTTCTTTAGTATGTTAACCCTATACTCCTTGAATGTTTGTGTAGGAAATATTGACATCATGAATAATTGTTATAATAGCTCATTATAAAGCTCATGGACATAGGAAATTTTGGCCATAGCAGAAACTGTAGAATCATATGTTATATAAATAAGCAAGCAGAGCAGACCCTGATCAGACGGCTCCTGTAGGAGCTGTTTGATCTGGGTCTACTCTGTTTGCAAAGGTGTATTTATGGAGTAAAGGATTAAGATCTATAAAGATATCTGTTGGTGGTTTATTATTTATAAGACCATAGTCTAGGAGATTTATGTATATTTTGTTTTCTTTGCAGGCAATGAAATTGGAGAAGATCTTGCTCACTTGTCATAATGCCTATCTGATTGATTGACTTGGAATACAGTAAAACCTTTCTATAACGGCCACTAAATTGTGTTAATTAGTTGGTATTCAGGGCAGGTGGTCGCTTAAAGCAGGTTGAAAGTAAAACAGAACGCTCCTATTTTAGGAGCGTTCTGTTTTACTTTCACCTTGCTTTAAGCAGTCACCTGCCTTTAACACAAACTATTGATGTGCTTTAGTGACTGTTATAAAGAGGTTTTACTGTATATTTTATCAATATTTTCTTGATGTCCATATAGCTGGTGACAATTTGTACATCATGTTAGTTTCCAACTAATTGACAGTAGACTAAAGCACATTCTTCTACAAATACCCCAAACATTTTGCCAGACAACTATTAGGAACAACAGTTTGATAAGGGTCTGCACTATTTACGATGCTATTAATTTGATTTAACCCTTTCCTAGTTTAATAATCATCCAAGGATGAATGACATCATGAATATTTATTAGTTTATTGCATAATTATGTACCGGGTACACAGAATGTTTTGGTTGGCTGAGGAAGAAGCTGTAGATTCCGATCTATGTTATGCCATAACAGAGCTACAGATAAGTTAACGGTGCATACTCAAATACTAAAATCGTCATTTCTCCACCAAACCCTATGTTGTGACCACTCTTTAGAATCGTCTCTAAGAGATGATTCTAAAGAGTGGTCACAACAATGAACATATAGGCTTTGATGGAGAAATAAAGAAGTTATATTTGATCTTATCTGGAGCAGACTGCAATAAGCAATTTTCAGAGCAGACCCAAAGTCGGAGTCGGCATGATCATGGTTGAAACTGTAGAATCTGATTTATATTATTTCATAAGCAAACAGAATAGACCCTGATCAGGTGACTCCTCTCTGAGGAGCCATCTGATCTGCATGTATTCTGTTTACACAGGCGTGAAAATATGTATCTATAGAGTTAACGGGTTAACCCATTCCCGCATAGGCTATTTTTAGATCCAACCTCTTTGAATAAATCTATCCAAAAGGAGCATTAACTAGAGAAAAGGAAAACTTTTTATAGGAATTTTTTTTTGTAGTTTTGAAACCATTGTGATAAATAGAGCATTTGCTCCTGTAGGAGCAAATGCTCTATTTATCACAATGGTTTCATAAAAGTGACTTACAGAAGAGTCAAAAGGTGTAAATATGCGGGAATGGGTTAAAAGAAACTAGTGGAATAGCAAATTAGGTAGACCTAGAGCATAATCTTCTCCTTCAGGAACAGTTTGATCTGGATCTGCAATATTTGCCAAAGTTTGTTCAGCTGAATTTTATTGGTAATTCATAATTATGGCTCTCATATTTATTTTATGTCCCTGCATGAGCAGCACTGGTTTGTGACATTGCACCATTATCACTTTTATTTGCTCCAACAGTGATTTCATTTCCTCATGACAAGTTCAGCTGCGATAATCATGGCCATGCAAATTTATATTTTCTTTACTTTTGACAATGATTTGACTAAACTGTTTTCTGAGTTGAGGGTCTTTTGTTGATTCAATATTATAGCCGACCACAGACTTGTTCCGTAAATAAACAAACTCCCCATTGATACGGATCTTTTCACGATCATTCACTATTTGTCAACGTCATTGTTTGAAAATCAAATAATCCAGTCGATAAGATCAGTGCATTAAGTAAAGACTGGTTGTGAATGAAATTCCTGTATGTTTTTATGTATTGGGTACATAATACTGCCGGGGTGAGTCGCTGGTGATTATTCATACACCTGCTTTACCTCTAAGCCGGGTGAACAAATGTCTTCAGAAAACTTGAGGCACTTCCATTTCAAATCTCAAATTTGATCTTAAAACTTTTATTTCTTTTCAAAGGTACTTTCAGAATGTCAAGTATCGTCTTGGTCCTGACGAATATGTTGAATTACTTGGTGTTTTATCTGGATCTAAACTATTTTCAGTAATTTTGAATCAATACTATAAAGCATATATATATAGATATATACACACGACTGTCATGTCTGATAACACTTTGAAGTGACTAGATCTCAAAAACATGGTTTACGATTACATAGATTTTTCATTAGGTCATAGCCAGTGGATTCTCTGGCCCGTGAAATACTTTAAATTTTCGTACATAGTTTTTTATTTATCAGTGAAATAAATATGTTTTCCTTATAAGGAAGTAGTGTTGAAAAATAATGTTGAAGGTTAACCCTTTACAGAGTAGACCCAGATCAGAGGGCTGCTATCAGAGCCTTCTGATCAGGGACTGCTCTAGTGTTTGCTTATGATATAATATTGGAATAATTTTACAGTTTTCTGCCATGGCCAAAAATTCATGTGTCTAGATGCTATTATATAACAATCTAATTAATATAAATGATGTTATTATTTCTTACATGAATACTAATGGAGTGAAGGTATAGTACTTGCTGCCCTAAGATTGTGATTTGCACTCTTTCAGAAGCCTATTAGGTAGATAAGAAGTGGGATTTTTAAAAAAAAAGGATATTCAAGAATATTCTGTGACCACTCTTTAGTTGCCTCTCGTTTGGTGAAGAAATGATAAGTGCAATATTTGAATACAGTAGATCTGTCTTAAGCAGCAATCAAAAAGAGGTCTGTTAGGCAGGTGGTAGCTTAATGCAGGTGAAACGTAATGCTTTCTGCATTACTTTTGCCTTGCATTAACTGATTAAGCAACCACCTGCTTTTTAAGACTCCTTTGTATAATAAATGCATGGTCGGTTAGTACAGTTTCTACTGCATTCACTTTTGTCTACTGCTCAGTGCTCTTTGTAAATTCGTTACCTGCAGATTATTGCCCTGTGCTGCAATTCATTTTGTAATAATAATTATGTAATACCAAGAAAATCACAGGTCACAACTAATGGTTTGTCAGGAGAAGTTAAGTTTTACATCTTAATTTCACCCTCTTCCCCATTTCTTAAGAGCTGTGCTCGGTATTTACATAAGATCTTGTCAGTTTCTGGAATGTTTTTCAATGAATCACATGAATACATATAGGTGCAATACCTATTAAGTGCCATGTCATATGAATCATGTTTCAGACCATTTGTCTGTCTTCTGATTGTTAATCTTCGTTTTAAGTTATACCTCTAACATCCTCTAGTAAACATATAGTTGACAATTGTTGCAAATTATTTGGATATGCAGATTGAATTGGTCAGTTTATAATGCCTGAACCGAATCAGGATTCATACTGTCTGATGCTCTGATTAATCCATTCCCACTTAGGCTAATTTTAGATCCTACCTCTTTGATTAAATCTACTAAAAAGGAGCATTAACTAGAGAAAAGGAAATTTTCAGAATTGTGTAGTTTTGAAACCATTGTGATAAATAGAGCATTCGCTCCTGTGGAGCAGATGCTCTATTTATCACAATGGTTTATTAAGTGACTTTTACAGAAGCGTCAAAAGATGTATGGAATCTTTATAGGTTATAACCCTTTCCTACAAGTACATTGCTCTGTTTGCTTATGAAATTATAATAGATCTGACTAGTTTTTACCAATACCAAAATCTCCTGTGTATATATTTATGCCATTATAAAAAACCTGCTAATAAATATTCATGGTGTCATTGTTTCTTAAATGAATATTCAACAGAGAGGGGGTTTAGGTTGACCATTTAAGCATGCTGTGGAGTTTTATTAACAGTACTGTCCCAGGAGACAAAAATTCACTCATCCTGCATGTAATTTCTCTTCTTTGTCTATATTGCAGGACTAGTGAGTATTTTGCATTGCCTTCTCATCTTTCCGGTATACCCCCATCCCCCCCCACCCCCCCCCCCCCCATCCCCCCCACGGGACACTTGGCCCCCCTAACATCCCCGGATACTTCCCCCCCTGACATTTGCCCCCACCCCTATTAATGAATATTCATGAAGTAAAGGGTAAAATATAACTACTCATCCTTCCTATCTGAATTCTCAGGTGCTAACTGCCCAAGGCATATCTGGGTACAGATTCGGCTATCTTGTATGATTAGTTGAACCCCAGAGGTCCAGATAAGATGGGTAAATTAAAACATTTTCAAGAATAACTTCTTTATATCTCCACCAAACCCTATGTTGTAGCCACTCATTAGAATCGTCTCTTCGAGACGATTCTAAAGAGTGGTCACAACAATGGGTTTGATGGAGAAATTACGATTTTAGTATTTGAGCATGCACATTTATCTGTAACACAGTTGCTTTGTGAACACTTTCCTTGTTGAATATTCTTGAAGAAATAATGACACTGATATTAATCCTTTTCTTCATATAAATGCCTTTTCATGCATTTACAAACAGAGTAGACCCAAATCAGACAGCTCCTATAGGAGCCGTCTGATCAGGGTCTGCTCTTTTGGCAAATGAAATAATATAGATCTGAGTCTATAGTTTCTACCAATGCCAAAATTCCTGTGTACATAATGGCAATATAAAAATTCAGCTAATAAATATTCATGTTGTCATTATTCCTTACAAGAATACAAAACAGGGAAAGGGTAAAAATGAATATAATTATAAGCATAATTTTTATTATGTCATATATACAAAGGACTTTTTTTGTTAAGTCAGATCAACTTGAAATTCATAAGCAAACAGAGCTGACCCTGATCAGACAGCTCTTACAGGGAGCTGTCTGATTGGGGTCTACTCTGTTTGCAAAAGTGTGAAAAATCATGGTTAATTCCCAGGTGTTAACTGCCCAAGGGATATCGGGATTCAGATTCAGCTATCTGCGATGATTAGTTTAATCACTGTAACATTTCCGGGTGTTGCAAACATTGATTTAGATCTTATCAGTCCAGCCGAGCTTCAAAATCTTTTTGTCCACATATAATGTACTCTAATGCTGTAGGAATGTCTGACCTCATAATTGTTTAACCCTTTCATTCATATAAACATGTTTTCATGCATTTGCAAACAGAGTAGACCCAGATCAGATTGATGACTCCTATAGGAGCCGTCTGATCAGGGTCTGCACTGTTTGCGAACTTTTAAGTGGAATTTTAAAGATGTAGTGCTTTAATTTCTAAAATGGCTACAATGTTCCACCTTCCATATTTCATTATAACTTTTTTGTCCATGAATATTCAGTAGGTCAGAGCTTGTAAAAAGGTGCATACTCAAATACTTAATCATCATTTCTCTACCAAACCCCATATTGTGACCCGACTCTTTAGATTTGTCTGTTCGAGACTATTCTAAAAATGGTCACAACAGGGTTTGGCTGAGAAATAATGAAGTTATTCTTGAAAATATTTTAAATTTATGCATCTTATCTGGACCTGGTAGGTATTGAAATTTGGAATAAACATAGAACGGGGAAAGGGTTATAAAACCTGAAACAAAGCATGCTGTGGATGAACTTTTAATTATCTTTTTAAACAGTTTGGATCCAAATAAGACATACATAGGATAACACTAGACATTTCATCAGGATCCAAACTATTTGACATTTAGATTGTATGCTAGAAAAACTACAGTATTCTTTTAACCTTTCACCTGTTCATTATTCATGGAAGAAATAATTACATCATGAATTCATGAATATTCATAAGCTGCATTTTTAGAATTTAAATAATTTTTTTGCTTTGACAAAAACTTTAGAATATGTCAAGAGCCGACTTGATCTGAAGGCTCTCAAATGTAATGTGAAACCCAGGATCAAGGGGCCAGAAAAGCTATTGAAGACTGTCTTTGAACACTTTCCCTCATATATAATAAACAATGTTTCACACCTTTGCAAACAGTGTGGAACCAGATCAGACAGCTTTGTACATAGCAGTCATCTAACCAGTGTCTGCAATGTATATATACATGTATGCTAATGGGATAATATAGATCTGATTCTGCAGATTTGACCAATATCAAAATTTCACGTAACAATATTTTTGATGTCATAATTTCCTACATGGATATTCAATAGGGAAAGGCTTAACCCTTAAATATACCTTTTCAGTGCCTTTGCAAACAGAGTAGAACCAGATCAGATGGCTCCTATAGGAGCCGTCTGATCAGTGTCTGCTCTGTTTGCTTATTAAATAATATAGATACATGTATGACTCCAGAGTTTCTGCCATGGCCAAAATCTCCTGTGTTCCAATGCCATTATTATGCAACAATGTAATTAATATTTGTGACATCATTATTTCTTACATGAATATTCATGGAGTAAAGGGTTAAAGAAATGGATGACAAATGTATGGCGAACAACAAAAATAATATTGCATCGATGTAAACGCCTACTTAGAGTGCAAAGAGTTGTCCACTGTGTGAAACTAGGGTTATAAATAGTTCATTTACTATAATATATGGGTCATGTTAAGTACAGTAAACAAAATACATATTCACGCTAAGTCTAGCTTTCATATACTGGTACAGTAAAACCCCGCAAATGCGACCACCAAAAAGGGGCATAATGCAGGACGAAAATTATGCAGAAAGCTCCTATAGGAGCTTTCTGCATAAGTTTCGTCCTGCATTAAGCAACCACCTGCTTTAAAGGACATCAGTGGCTGTTTATTAAGTGGTCGCATTAGCGGGGTTTCACTGTAAATGTCTTTTCATGTCTCACAGTAGGAGCTGTCTGATCAGGGTATGCTCTGTTTGCTTATGAGAATATAATAGATTTCACTCTAGTCAGTTTCTGTCAATACCAAACTATTTCATTAGTACAGGTGCCATTAACAACAACATAATTATGCTAGTATGAAATCAGCTAATAGATATACATGATGTTATTATTTCTTGCATAAATATTGAGCAGGCAAGGAGTTTAAACCCTTTTCCTCATATAAATGCTTTTTCATGCATCTGCAAACAGGGAAGACCCAGGTCAGACTGCTCCTGTAGAAGCCAGTTATGTTGGAGCCCAAAAGTAAAGATAGGTAAAAATGTAACATAAACATACCAATTTATTGAATTCAAGACAAACTTTTGACCCATATCAGTCTGGAACAATCTTCGATTGTTGATAAAAACTGTACATAATGACTGGAACAATCTAACAACTTGAATGTCCACAGATTTGAAACGATTGTCACTAACTGTGCTTGTCACTCACTTTTCTCACTCAGACTTTTGATTTCTTACTGGATTGAGATCAGTTTGACCGAAACTTCCATACAGTAACACTTGGCTGCAGTCACATCCTTTTTGGACTGTTGTTTATACATTTCTGGGGACAATGGATTTATAAACATATAAGCAATTTCACTTGTGTTTCTGGATGAACTTTGACTTGTCTCTGGTTCGCTTGACTTTGGCGAAGAGGCAGAAAAACAGTCGGAAATAATTGGCTTCGTATTTGAGATGCTGGCTAGATTCTATAATAATTGACAAAATTAGTTTATCCCAATGCAGAATGGTTATCAAATTTTTACCACAGTTTATGAAGAAGCGGGTAAACAGATTGTGTACCAGTCTACAGGTATGTTTGTTTAGATACAAAATGAATGCTGAGGAACACAGAACTGACAATACCGAAAAACATGTTTATTTCTGTCATACATATATTTTCAAATGTTCCCATCGATCCCATGATAATATTAATTATTCACCATTTGGTTAAAAAGGGGCCAATTGTGCAAGGGCGCAGCATAGATTGAACACCACGTATATCATATGACAACAGCTCATCAGACCTGTTTGCCAAGGTAGTCTAGATAACCCTTTCCTCCATAAATACGCCTTTCTACGCCTCTGTAAAAGTCACCTGTTGAAACCATGGTAATAAATAGAGCATTTGCTCCTATAGGAGCAAATGCTCTATTTATCACAATGGTTTCAAACTACAAATTTCTAAAATTGTCCTTTTCTCTAGTTAATGCTCCTTTTCGGTACATTTATTCAAAGAGGTTGGATCTAAAAATATCCTATGAAGGAAAGGGATAATATGTCCTAATAGCATCAGAGCAATAGATAAAGGTGTGTATTCAAATACTAAAATCATCATTTCTCCACCAAGAAAAAAAGGAACTCTTCTTAAAGTTATATTACTTCACGCATCTCATATGGGCCTCCGATGGTGTCAACAGCTCATTGGACAGTACTGTATGAGTGGTCTAGTTTCAAGATCATTATCACCATTTTAGGGCTATAATACTGTGCCTTGTGGTACCCTAGTTATATTGTTATAACTGTCATCTGTATATTTTTACTGTCACTGCTTGATGCTTTAACCCTTTCCCATATATATAAATGACTTTTCACACATTTGCAAACAGAGTAGACCCAGATCAGACAGTTCTTATAGGAGCTGTCTGATCAGGGTCTGCTCTGTTTCCTTTTGACAGGATAGATTTTTTTCTGAGTCTACAGTTTGTTTATGTCCCCTTTTCTGTTAGAGACAAGCAAGCGACAAAAATACTTCTATGTTGGGATTTGGTGACTATAAGTGTATTTAACTCGGTGAAATATTGACATTCCAAAAGGGAATGGTCCATTATCGTATTCGTATGACCATCTATTACACTTAGAATTAAAAGATAAATTTGTAATTGTAGAAAAAAAATTGCAGTGGTTAAAAGTGCAGACACTGTAGCAGTTCGTGCAGAGAAAAAAAAGTCAGGTTAAAAACATGAATTTTTCATGAGAAAACTTGTTAAATGCTTTACAATAATGGAAAGTTGAAAAAAGAGTGACATTTTAGACAAATGGCATTGCTATTCCTGGCACTGAATTTCTCTTGAGGAAGTTCTAGACATTGTTTGCAGGTAACAGGGTTTGGGGCATCGTGTTAGCATGTTACCATAACTACCCAAATAATTGGCCAGACATCATGAATATTCATTTAATTATGTACACAGGAACTTTGGGTATTGGTAGAAACTGTAGAGTCAAATATTTTATACTTTCATTGCCAAAGCCTGTATTATAAATTCGTAAGCAAACAGAGCTGACAGATCTGGGTCCATGCTTATAAAGCTTTTTAGTTGAGTCTGAGTTTGTTCTCAAGTTTTTGATTGGTCAGATTTGAGCCAAAGAAGGCTCAAATCTGACCAATCAAAAACTTGAGAACGAACTCAGACTCAACTAAAAAGTTTTATAAGCATGGATACAGATGACTCCTACAGGACCTTGATCAGATCCTTATAATCTGAGCCATCTGGTCTGGAACTACTCTGTTTGCAAGGGTTTGTCACGACGTTTATAGGAAAGAAAGGGTTAAGACTAGAGACATCATGGAGTGAATCTGTCCACAGATTAAATCAATGATACAAAAGAGGGGATTTTAACTAGCCATGCATGCATATGATCACAAACAGCTACCTGAACTTTACCTGGCCCAGGAAGACTCCTGATGGATCAGATGAAAGTCTCTACGATAGTAAGGTCAAAGGTCAGTGATGCGCTGGAAAAAGTTTGATGTCAAATTACATGTCTTGGTCATCGAAAGCATGTATACATGTATAATATTGTGTCCAAGGTTTTATTATTTGATTGAGGCAATTAGAATTGCAAAAGAAAAGGGTTTCTTGGCTAACCTTGGTCTTTTTGACCAGTATTATATGGTTACTCATTTTTAGCTCGCCTATTCGGAGAATAGGGGGGCTTATGGAATCCGGGTCAGGGTGTCGGCGTCGGTGTCTGCGTCGGCTTTTGGTTCAAGTTTTGGGGTAAGTGTTTAAATGCACTAATACTACATGAAATATTTGCCCTAGGAAGCTGATACTTGCAATGGAGGTTCCCAGTGTGTTGAACATTGATGTAGTGTAGTTAAAATTTAAAATAAAATTGAATTTTAGTCAAAATTTCACCTGTTTTGGACTTAGCTTTTTGGACTGAAATAGGAAGGTTAAAGTTTTGGGGTTTTTTGGACTGAAATAGGAAGGTTAAAGTTTTGGGGTAAGTGTTGAAATGCACTAATACTACATGAAATATTTACCCTAGGAAGCTGATACTTGAAATGGAGGTTCCCGATGTGTTGAACATTGATGTAGTGTAGTTCGCCATATCAAATTATCATGAGGTATTTTTAAATGGTGTATACCGACTGATTGAAGGACCCCTAGAAGAGCTCTCTGATCAGAGTCTTTACTGCTTGTCATTCAGACCCTTTTTACAAAGTATACCCTTTCATACTGTATGGACTCTTCTATTTTGAAAATTTGACACTTAAAGGGTTAATAAGCTCTGCCAAGCGAGTGTGACAACCGTCTTATGTTTATTTCCTCTGACAGATAGACAAGTGATAGCATTCCCTGGATTTAGTTACTGCATAATTTGCATCTTTCAGACCCTCTCATGCACAAGATTACGTCAGTTTATTACAAACACATTAAAGTTACTTTTACTTTCGTTCCAAAATTGCGCAACTTTCAAAACATAGTCATACTTAGTTTCTTAAAACCCAACTCACTCACTCACTCAAATGGCTTAAAACAGTATGCATGCACTGAATTTGCTGGATTATTTTGAGGGGCAAAGTTTTTAACACTGAGCAGATCATGTTCAGAGAGATCTGAGTTTGGGATGTTAACAGTCATCAGCATTAGAGGGACCGATAGGATACATAAATCAAATCATTTTCAAGAATATCTGTTATATATCGTCTTTATTTCTGCACCAAACCTTATGTTGTGACCACTCTTTAGAATTGTCTCTTTAAGAGTGCATGGTCACAACACTGGGTTTGGAAACTTTGGTGGAGATTTAGAACACCTACCTTTATCTAATGCTCTGATAGAGGGTCTTTTATTTCATAAGCAAACAGAGCAGACCCTGGTTAGATGTCTCTTTCTGATCTGGATCTACTCAAAGGAATGAAAAAAAGCACTTCAAGACAATTCTAAAGAGTGATCACATTATCAGGTTTGGTGGAGAAATGATGGTATTAGCATTTATCTGTTGGCTTGCAGCAAACTGCTTATTCAAGCATATGACAATTCTGTTGTCATGGAAAATGGCAGGAATTCTAATATGAGACACAACCAATTAGCTGCTGTCACTTGATGATTTAATCAGCGACTGATCTTGATGGAAGCAGTTTTTTGTATCCCAGTTTATATTGTATAATACAATGTAGCTGATTTACACTTATCTTGCTATGAAAACTGTCATATTTATTCTCTAATTTTGTCTGTAACGTTCAGGACTCGTTCATTCAGTTTTAGTTTACTTGGCACAAACTGCCATGATGAACCTTTAGGATTGTCCTGTACATGTACGTGTCCAGTGTCATGCATCATATGCTGCATGTGACATCATTGCATCATTTGAATTTCTTCTCCTAAAGTGCTGGACCAATTCTCCATCTTTTTGCTGAGGTGTGAAAAAGTGCTTGTATGAAAGAAACTTTCTTTAGAAAGGGATAAGTTGGTCCCTTTCCCTGTTCAATGTTTATTGGAAATTTCAATACCTAGGCTACTGAATATTCGTGGACAAAATGGTTATAATGAAACATGGAAGATGAAACATTCTTTCAAATTTCATCAGCAAACAGAGCAGAGCCTGATCAGACGGCTCCTGTAGGAGCCGTCTGATCTGGGTCTACTCTGTTTGCAAATGCGTAAACACGTTTATATGAGGGAAAGGGTTAAAAAGCCGTTGATAGAACAAGTGACCGAGCATTATCCTTTTAACCCTTTACCCCATGAATATTCATGTTATACTTTAATAATAACATCATGAATATTAATTATATGCATGTTTACAATGGTGCAAGAACATAGAAAGTTTTGGCCTTTGCAAACACTGCATTAAAATTCAGATCTATATTGGTTCATAAGTATATAGCAGACCCTGATCAGATAGATCCTATCTGATCTGGGTCTACTCTGTTTGCAAAGGTGTTAAAAGATGTATATGGTATTAAGGGTTAAATTACCGTACTCTCTTAATATTTGTACACCAAAGGTCTGCTGTGTTTGCTGATGACTCTTTATTCCATGAATATTCATATAATAGTACATGATCACAGAAACTTTGGGCCATGACAGAAACTGTAGAATTATATCTACATTATATCATAAGCAAACAGAGCAGACCCTGATCAGAAGACTCTTACAATAACCTGGAGCCATCTGATCTGGGTCTACTCTGTTTGCAAAGGCGTAGAAAGGCATATATATGGAGTAAAGGGTTAAATAATAAAAGTTCAGCTAATAAATATTTCATGATGTCATTATTTCTGACATGAGTATTCAACGGGGAAAGGGTTAAAATAGCTCGCCCTCTCATAAGATTTTGTAAATCCTCCCTTTCAACGCTGAATTTTCAGTCTGTCATTGTTAGTTTAAACATATTTTTTTCCATATAATGTTTGGAATGGGGTCGGGCCACAGGTTCCGACAACATTAGAAACAGCCCTCCCCCTACAAATCTTTTATAATTTACATTCAACGGATAGAGTCCATTCAATATTAAATATTAAAGAAGCCTGTAGGAGCCTTCTGCTCTGTTTGCTTATGGGAATTAATAGATCTCATTTTGCAGTTTTAATCACAACAGTGAAAGATTTCCCTTTTCCATGGTGTATTTTATTGATTCTCTCCATAAATATTCATTTTCAAAATTGAAGTTATAATAAATTTGTCTACCAAAATGCAATAACGGTGTCAAACTGTTTGGATCCTGATGAGACGCCGAGTAACTCGGCGTCTCATCTGGATCCGAACTGTTTGCATAGGTTTTCACTCATCCGCCCATAGCAGGCTAAAGGTTAAACAGGGAAAGGGTTACATGTATATTAGGCCATCAGGTCTCCCCTTTTGTAAAGCTGAATACAGAAGAACCAGTCTTCAAAAAGGCCAAAAAGCAGCTGGTTGCTAATAATGCAGGTCAAAAGTAATGCAAAAGCTCCATTCATCCCACACAGGACGTCCATTAAAGTAAACATTAAAAAGTTGTAAGAATCAGTAATTTTTGTTTACGGAAAATATTAAGTGGAAATGAATCTAAATTGATGGGAAAACTCGTACAAATACAGGTAAATATCGCTTATAGCCAAATAAGGTTTTTGGTTTCAAAGAAATATTATTATACCATGGTTTTATTTTCAGTTTCATATCTTTCAATATTCTGTTCACACCATGGATGTTTGTCATAACCATAAATATTTTTGAATGAGTCATTATGTTTGTGACTTTTTGTATCATAAACTGTTCCCAAGCATGCATTAACTGGTGGAATGCTAAATTTTCAGAGTGGAAGTGCCCATCATTGCTAAATGGTACAGTCTATTTAGTATGAAAGGTAACCTGTGGTGGAACAGTGTTGATCCTAATGAAAGAGCTCCTATAGGAGCCCTGTGATCTAGGTCTACGTTGTTTGCAAATGCCATTACACATGTTTCCCACATTCAAAGGGTTCAATATCTACTCTGTTGATAACGATCATCAATAGTTTACCCATTCCCTCATAGGCTATTTTTAGATCCAACCACTTTCAATAAATCTAACGAAAAGGAACATTAACTAGAGAAAAGGAAAATTTTAGAATCTTGTATTTTGAAACCTTTGTGATAAGTAGAGCATTTGCTCCCATAGGAGCAAATGCTCTATTTATCACAGTGGTTTCAATATGTGATTTTTACAGAGGCGTAGAAAGGCGTATTAATGGAGGAAAATGTTAACCCTTTCCTCCATAAAAACGCCTTTCTACGCCTCTGTAATAGTCACTTCTTGAAACCATTGCTAAACAAATGCTCTATTCATCACAATGGTTTCAATACTACACGATTCTAACATTTTCCTTTTCTTAAAGTAAATGCTCCTTTTCTGTAGATTTACTCTAAGGGATCGGGTCTAAAAATAGCCTGTGAGGTCTAAAAATAGCCTATGAGGTAATGGGCTAATAGAAACGCATCATGTGTTAAGAGTGCAGATCCAAGTGAGATACCAAGATATTTGGTGCCTAATCTGGAGCCAAACTGTGGAACATTCACATTGTTTCCAAACAGGGATTAAAGATATGATATCTTTAACCCATTCCCACATAGGCTATTTTTAGATCCAACCTCTTTGATTAACAGAAGTGTCAATATGCGGGAATGGGTTAACCCTTTCCCTGTTGCATGTCCATGTCAGAAATAATGACACCATGAATATTTATAAGCTGAAATATGTACATAGGATGTAAATTGATATTGATATTTGTTGTATCATCAGCAAACAGAGAAAACTTGATCAGATGGCTCCTACTCTACAGGAGCTGTCTGATCTTGGTCTACCCTGTTTGCTGTAGAAGCCATCTGATTAGAGTCTTCTCACTTTGCATATATAATTATGTAGATCTGCTTCTTCAGATTTTCTTATGACCAAAACATTTCTTGTTCATATGCTTTTATCAATAGCAAATTAATATTCAAAGGTACATTATTTCTTACATGAATAAAGTAAAACTATAATGGAACAGAGAGTATTCTAAGAGTTAAACCAATGTTTATTCAAATAGAGTACATGTATATGCAGATCACTCAGCTCCTTAGTTCTATAGGAGCCTTAATCTGACCAGGGTTTGCTCATAAACTCATAATAGATCTGACTATACAGTTTCTACCAATAAAATCCTGTGTATATAATTATGTCACTATAAAAATTCAGCTAATAAATTGTCATGATGTCATTATTTCTTACATGAGTATTGAACAGGGAAAGGATTAATGGATCTCTGTGATGTTTATTAGTGTGTAGTCATGTGCTGTTAATATTAAAGATTTCATGAGTGTTATATTGACAATATGTGTGAAAATTGCACCTATTCCAAAAAGCAATATTCAAGGCTTGGTTTTTGTGGTGCTTGAATGAGATGGGCAGGGAAGTGCATATAAATATTTCTTACTTGTTTTGTTTACACTGGCGGGATTCCAAAGACAGTTCATGCATATGTGAGATGGTGTCTATAAATAGATCACTGGTTTTAACTCTAATTTCACACAAAGAAATTTGTCATCTGCAACAATTGTTGTCTGCTTCAATTATTTCGTGCATTTCATTGCAAAATTATGGTCAAAGTGTCAAACAGTTTGGATCCTGATGAGAATGCCTGATAATGAGGCATCTGATCTGGATCCAAACTGTTTACACAGGTATTCTTGGTTTTGTCGCTATCGTGCAAAGAGTTAAGTGATCAGTTAACTGATGTATTTCACCAGTAAAATGATATTATTGGAAACAGGAACTTAGAAATTCCAAACTAATGTCTGAATGACATTGGAACCGACTTATTTCAATGTTGCGATGTGTCATTAATCTGGATATTGTTTGTGTCATGAAATTTCATGGATAAGCTGATTCGAGTTTTTTTCAACAGCTTACGTTTTTACATACATGTAACAGTGCTTAACCCTTTTCTCCATAAATACGCCTTTTTACGCCTCTGTAAAAGTCACTTTATGAAACCATTGTGATAAATAGAGCATTAGCTCCTATAGGAGCAAATATTTATTTATCACAATGGTTTCAAACTTCAAAATTCTAAAAATTTCCTTTTCTTTAGTTAATGCTCTTTTTCGGTAGATTTATTCAAAGTGGTTGAATCTAAAAATAGCCTATGAAGGAGAGGGTTAAACTTTAAGCACACTAAAGTAATTCAGAGGTCCAGATAAGATGCGTAAATTAAAATATTTCAAGAAAAACTTCTTCATGTCTCCACTAAACCCTATGTTGTGACCATTCTTTAGAATCATCTCGAAGAGACGATGCTAACGAGTGGTCACAACATAGGGTTTGGTGGAAAAATAGTAATATTAGTATATCATTACGCACATTTATCTATTGCTCTGGTAATTGTGATTACCTTTCCCCCATATAAACATCTTTTCATGCATTTGCAAACAGAGCAGACCCAGATCAGATGGCTCCTATAGGAGCCATCTGATCAGGGTCTGCTCTGTTTGCTTATGAAATTATATAAATAGATCAGCCTTTTCAGTTTCAAGAATTCATGTGTACATAATTATTCTCATAGTAAAAAATATGTTATAAATAGTTATGATGTCATTATTTATAACTAACATGAATATGCAACAGGGAAAGGGTTATTTGTATTTGTCATAGACATGCGTTTAACACCTTTACAAACAGAGTAGACCCAGATCAGACGACTCCTGTAGGAGCCATGTGATCATACTACTCTGTGTACTTACAGAATTTCTATGATCTGGTTCTATATTATATTCACCAGCTTTGTAAAACAATATAAGATAATTAATGTCCATTAGGAATGGAGTCTGCCATGAATATTCATGGAATAAATGGTTAACCTTGATATAAATGGGCACATAAACCTTTTCCTTCCTATAAACACATTTGCACGCATTTAGAAACAGAGTAGGCCCAGAACCTATTGAATATTCATGAACGAAATAGTTATAATGAAATATGGAAGGTGGAACATTGTAGCCAATTTGGAAACTAATCTTTCAAATTCCGTTAGCAAACAGAGCAGACACTGATCTGATGTGGGTCTACTCTGTGTGAAATAGGTTCATATAAAGGAGAGGGTTTTGAAAGTTGAAGCAAATTTTTTTTAAATGACAGCTACTTCATATTATTGTTGAGAAAGATTTTGTTCATTTTCGTTTTATTCATACAAATCTCTCTTGATATTTCAGGTTGATTTTGTTCATTTTCGTTTTATTCATACAAATCCCTCTTGATGTTACAGGTTGATATTGTTCATTTTCGTTTTATTCATACAAATCCCTCTTGATGTTACAGGTTGATATTGTTCATTTTCGTTTTATTCATACAAATCCCTCTTGATGTTTCAGGTTATGACAAGGAGTTAAGGACAGTGTCGGTGTTTGCTGGTTGAAACATGATGGAGCATCATGGGCTATGGGTTCTTCTCATTTGGACAGTGACTGTTGTCACTGGTGCGTATGTTGAGGATGAGTACACTTTGTCCGATAACCTGGGCTTTAATCACATGGTAATGGACAGCACAACAGGCAAATTGTATGTAGCAGCTGTGAACAAAATATTTGTTTTTGATGAAAATTTGGAACACATAGAAGATGTGGCCACTGGACCACATATGGATAATGTTCTATGCCAACCAAAAGTATTTTTAGGCAAATGTGATAAAAATCTCACAGAAACACCAGCATATAACAAAGGCCTGGTCATTGACTACAGACATGATAGACTGATAGCATGCTCAAGCTTGTACCATGGCACCTGTGAAAAGTATAAATTGGACAACATAAGAGAGAAAGATCCATCCAACTATAGAGCTATAGTTGCCAACAATGCAACTGCAACCACTGTTCTCTTTATTGCCAAAGGACCACTGAAGGATGACAAGAACCATGAAGGTCAAGCTCTTTACATTGGAGCCCAGAGAACAAACTCTGGGAGAAGCAGCTTTAGAGACTTTGTACCAGCCTTTGCCGCCCGAAAGCTAAGTGATTTTGATCTAGTACACAGGGGACTTGCTCAGAAAACTGAGGTTGTCATAGATGCACAGCACAGGGACCAATTTCCAGTGTACTACATCTTTGGATTTGGCTCTGACAACTTCAGCTACATGATTGTCATCCAGAAACAAAGTACATCGTCTGAAAACTTCATCACTAAAATCTTCCGTGTTTGTCAAGATGACCAAGATTTTCTGTCATATGCCGAGGTTCAGCTTCAATGTATGCATAATGGGGAATTATATAACCTTGTCCAGGCTGCTTACCTTGGGAAGGCAGGCGTCTCTCTCGCACTGAAGTTAGGAATACCCGATCATGAGGATGTTCTGTATACAGTGTCATCAAAAAGTAAACCAAACTCGGCAGAACCATTGAGAGAATCAGCAGTCTGTATCTATCCCATGAGAGATATACGTAGAGTATTCACAGAGAACATACAAGCTTGCTTCTTTGGGACTGGTAACACAGGGCCAGCTCACATTGGCACGCCATCGACATGTATTGCTACACCGGTAATTAACCCTTTCTTCATATAACCCTTAATTCCATAAATACGCCGTTCTACGCCGCAAACAGAGTCGACCCAGATCAGACAGATCTAATAGGAGCTGTCTGCTCAGGGTCTGCCCTATTTGCTTATGATATGATATATGTATGATTCTACTGTTTCTGTCAATACCTAAATACAGAAATCTGATGAGGGTTTGTTCTGTTTGCTTCTGAAATTAAATAAATCTGACTCAATTTCAACCAATACCGAAAGTTCATACGAATATTATAAGTCATTCATGATGTCATTATTTCATTTCTTACATGAATATTCAACAGGGAAAGGGTTAAGTGACTTCGGATTCTTTGGTAGAGTCATAGATAACAGGCATACTAATCTGTCAGAATCTTAGGGGGGGGGGGGGGGGTGTTATTGTTTTATGCCCCCAAAAGAAGTCATAGTAATTCCACTGTCAGTCCATCTGTTAGTCCCACATCATGTCCGCCTTGTTACTACTCCTACAGACATGGGTGGATTTCAAAATAGCTGCAAATGTTCACCAACTTAAGACAACGTGTTACGAAAAAACAAACAGGTTTCTATCTCAAAGCCAGTCAAAGGTCAAGGTCACAATCGAAGGTCAAAGGTAAAAAATGGGGATATTTTATTCTGTCCATTCTGTAACTCCTACATACACGAGTGGATTTCAAAATAACCTGATACAAATCGGAGGGGGAAAGGGGGTTCAAGGTTAGATAATGGGGAAATTTTGTCATGTCCACTCTGTAACTCCTACATACATGTCATGTCAGCTCTAACTCCAACATACATTTGTACATAAGTGGATGTCACCTGGTACAAATGTTTACCATGTCAAGGCGATTTGTCGCTAAAAAGAACCAGGTTCCTATCTCAAATGTGGACATTTTGTCGTGTCTGCTATGTAACCAGGGTTTCCGGTAGGACTTTCAAGTTGAAGGTCCCAAGGACCTTCTGGTGACAATATATGAGAGTCCCAGTTCAAGCAAAAGTTATTTTTCACTAGTTTTTGTCAAACAGAGTAGACCCAGGTCAGATGCCTTCTGTAGAAGCTGTCTGATTGGGGTCAATATGCTGCTTGTTACGAAGTTATAATTGATTCTATGGATCTGCTATTTCAATAAATGAGTTTTACAGAGGTGCAAAAAGGAGTCGGTAGGAGAAAATGGGTTAATACAGCCTCCTATATAAAGGGGGTGCATTTCAAATACTTAATCGTCATTTCTGTAAGAGCTGTCTTGATCTGCTCTGTTTTGCTTATGGAACAATACAGATTGTGAATCTACAATTGCTGACTGCCATTGCAAACCTTTCCTGTGTTCATATGCCATTATTTATAAACAATAAACAAATTAATATTTTTGATGATAACCCATTCCCTGATATTGAAGACTTTTGACGACTCTATAAAAGTCACTTTGTGAAACCATTGTGATAAATAGAGCATTTGCTCCTATAGGAGCAAATGCTCTATTCATCACAATGGTGTCAAACTAAAAAATTATATAAAAAATTCCTTTTCCGTAGTTAATGCTCCCTTTTGGTAGATTTACTCAAAGAGGTTGTATCTAAAAAATAGCCTATGAGGTAATGGGTTAATATTCATGGAATAAAGGTTTACTTTCTTTCCATTTTAGGACTTGCAAGTGGATGATAAATATTGTGGGATCCATGATGTCAACTACCCCATTGACGGCACAACTCCCATCACAGCTGAAGCTGCAGTTGTATTTGATTACTCGGCATCCTCTATAACAATAGTGCAAGTGCACCTGTACACCGTAGCCTTTGTGGGAACAGTGAACGGCCATCTCATGAAGGTAAGTCTCTATACCTCAAATACACTTTTAGAAGTGGTCATTTTGAAATTCTTATTAATCGTTTCCCTCATATAAACGCCTTTTCACACATTTGTAAACAGCGTAGACCCAGATCAGATGGCTCCTATAGGAGCCGTCTGATCAGGGTCTACTCTGTTTATGACATAAAATGGATCTGATTCTACAGTTTAAGAAATGTGGAAAATGTTCCTTGTTTAGCTAGGTATACATAAAGATAAAACTGCTATATATGAAGTATTAGATTCTTGCATAATTATTTTCCTGTTCCGTGTTTATTGCAAATTTCGATACCTACTGAATATTCATGGACAAAATAGTTATAATGAGATATGGAAGGTGGCACATGGTAGCCATTTTAGAAACTAAAGAAACAGATCTATCAAAATCCATTAGCAAACAGTATTCATGCATTTATATGAAGGAAAGGGTTAACCCTTTACTACATAAATGTAACGCCTTTGCAAACAGAGTAGAACCAGATTACGATCTGCTCTGTTTGCTTATAATGTAATACGGATATGATTTGACAGTTTCTGCTATGGCCAAAAATTCCTGTATCCGTGTGCTATTATAACAAATAATCTAATTAATATTCATGATGCTATTATTTCTTACATGAATATTCATGGCGTAAAAGGTTAAACGCATAACTATAGTCTCTTGGAGACGATTCTAATGAGCAGTTGCATCTTTAGATTGGGTAGAGAGTAAGCATCTGTAGCACTCCTCATATCCGCGACCCTGTAATGAAGAAAACGTTATATATATGTGTGAATTTATCAAGCTTTGGAATGTAAGGGCTTGTGTATTTATCTACTGTTAAATTGGATTATGTCCCAGAATGCAGTGGATTTGGATTTTATCTGTATTACCAAAACGCTTTGTTAATTGCTAAAGAGATTAAGACATTCCTAAACAGGAAGGAAAAGCTGAGAGAATGTGACATAAGATTATAGAAATAATTAACTTTTTAACATTCCATGGGTTATTGCATTGTTTGCAAACAACTTGAATCCAGATGCGAATGAAAGTGTCTCCTGTTGATTAACCCTTTACTCCATGAATATTCATGTAAGAATTAATGACATCATGAATATTAATTAGATTAATTGTTATAATAGCGCATGGACACAGCATATTTTGGTCATGCCAGAAACTGTAGAATCAAATCTGTATCATATCATTTATTAGCAAATAGAGCAGACCCTGATCAGAAGGTTCCTAAAGGAGCCATCTGATCTGGGTCTGCTCTATTTGCAAAGGCCTAGAAAAGCGTATGTATCGAGTAAAGGGTTATAACCTTTCCCTGTTGAATGTTCTTGTAAGGAATAATGACATAATGAATATCAATAATCGTGAAGTTTTATAATGGTGTATGTATACGGAATGGGTTGGTATTAGTAGAAACTGTAGAGTCCACTCTATTATAATGTTAACCCTTTACTCCATAGGCTATTTTTAGACCCAACTTCTTTGAATAAATCTACCGAAAAAGAGCATTTACTGGAGAAAAGAAAAATGTTAGAATGGTGTAGTATTGAAACCATTGTGATAAATAGAGCGTTTGCAAATAGAGCATTTGCTACCTTTTCCTCCTATAGATGCATTTTCATGCATTTACAAACAGGGAAGACCCAGATCAGATGGCTCATCAGGGTCTACTCTGTTTGCTATGATGGAATTTGATAGTTATGTTTCTCTAAATTCTAAAATGGCCACAATTTTCCATCTTTCATATTTAGTGGTAATTGTTTCGTCCGTGAATATTCAGTAGGCATTGAAATTTTGTGTAAATATAGAACAGGGAATGGGTTAAGGTGGCTTTTCATCTCGACAATGACCTTGTTTACCTGCTTTGACATTGATTGTTGATTTCTTTTATTATTGAAGAAGAATTAATGTACAGTAAAACCCCTCTAAGCCGCAATTCTAGTAGAGTAGAATTTAGATACTTTTAGGCAGGTGGCTGCTTAATACAGGGTGAAAGTCATGCAGAAAGCTCCGAAGCTGCCATCTGTCTCCAAGACCCATATCTATACTATATTGGACGTCCAGTTAAGAGAGGTTTTACTGTAGAAACACCTCTTATCTGATACAGATGCCTTCTGACGCCTTTGCAAATGGAGTAGACCCAGATCAGACAGCTCTAGTTGCTTATGAGATAATATAGATACATGTATGATTCCACAGTTTCTACCATGGTAAAAATTCCCTTGTTCATATTGCCATTATAAAAAATTGATATTCATACACAGAGCTACTGGTAAGGATGTGTACCCAAATACTAAAATTCTCCACCAAACCCTACACTGTGACCACTCTTCAAGACGATTCTAAAGATTGGTCACAATATAGGGTTTGGTGGAGAAATAAAGGAGTTATTCTTAATTTATGCATCTTATCTGGAGCTCTGTTCAAACAGTCATTTTGTCTTACATGAATATACATAAGCTAAAGGATCATGCATGGGACTATTTATGCAGTGACAGTTGCTCGTCAGGTAGAGAATTATTTACAGCAGAGGAGATTTTTCAAGTGCCTGGCCTGCAGCAAAAAGCCTAGAATGTTTATATCTGTTTGTCATTTTTGCCATGCCTCTTGTTTTATGGTAAACTGGAATAGAGATTGCCAATCTCTCAAATTGACAGTTTGAAAACAAAAAATATGGGAATAGATATTAATTGGAATCAGGTTAGGAGAAGATGTTAGTTTATGGGGAGAAAATGAGATATTTTAGCTGCAAACCGAGGAGATAAGCCCTGTTAAATATGTATCATCTGAAACACTCTCAGCAAAGTTCAAGGTATCATGTTTTGTTTTGTGCAACATATTGGCACACATTATTTTGTGATGTTTTGTTAAAAGTTCTTTCTGAATTCTGATGAGACACACAGAGGTACTTTATGTCTAATATCAGGTTGAAACACAGTCTTGTTCTTTTTGCATTAACTCTTTCAATTACTCCATGAATATTCATGTAAGAAATAATGACGTCAGGAATATCAATTAAATTAATTATTATAATAGCACATGGACAAAGGAATTTTTGATATCGGCAGGAACTGTAGAATCATATCAGTATAACATGTCATAAGCAAACAGAGCAGACCCTGATCAGATGGCTCCTATAGGAGCTGTCTGATCTGGGTCTACTCTATTTGCAAAGGTGTAAAAATACGTATTTATGGAGTAACGGGTTAAAGAATCTGATAAATTTGCACAAACCTTGTTTATGTGGGCAGTTTTATTACCTTGTCTGTTTGTTTGTTTTTTTCAAAGAAAAAAATCTCAAGTATTAATTGTGATAGCCTTGGTGTCATCGTTACAGTTTTCATGTTCTCATTTTCATTGTGCTAAAACATACTTGTTACATTTTGACACAGGGCTGTAGATAAGTGGTTTTTAGGAAATATGAGAAAAATATTTTTGACATTTCTCCACCAAACGAGGTGTTGCTGCTACTCATTAGACTCATCACGCTGAGGCGATTCTAATGAATAGAAGCAAGATGGACTTTTGTTGAGATATTTTATGGATCACAGCGATCCAGATAAGATGTGTAAATTAAAACATTTTCAAGAATAACTTCTTTATTTCTACACCAAACCCTATGCTGTGACCACTCTTTAGAATTCTAAAAAGTGGTCACAACACAGGGTTTGGTGGAGAAATGACAATTGTATTATTTGAGTATGCACCTTTATCTGTAGTGCTGTGATCAGTAAGCATCTCATGTCATGTACACAGGATATTTTGGCTCAGGCTGAAACTGTAGTATCAGATTTATATTATAACACTTGTAAGCAATCAGAGCAGACCCTGATCAGACAGCTCCTACAGGAACCATCTGATCTGGGTCTTCTTTGTTTGCAAAAGCATGAATAAGTATTTATACGATGGAAAAGGTTAAACAGTTATGGCCCTTTGAAATATTGATTTTTGCCATAGCAGATGAGCATTGGCACCCTTATGCTGTGCTCTTGCAATTGTTTGGAGTAAATTTATACACTTTTACTCAGTGCAAAGTAATGCCCTTTCATTTGGTTGATAAAGTCATCTGCTTAAACTATATTGTTGGGTAAACTTATTATTTTTCTTCAACTTTTATCAGACACAGAAATTTACTTGTCACCAGATATGGAGCCATTGCACCAATCCATACTTTCTTGTTTATTGCCTGCCTCCAATCTTACCTTCCAAGTATCACCGTCTATCTTTTATGAACTCTTTCTATGCTGAATATTCAAAGTGAAATAGTCCATCTCTGTTTAAAGGTAGAGTTCATTCAGTATGAAAGGGTTTAATTTGTGAGAGGATTTTGAATGATAAACAGTGTAGACCCTGATCAGAGGGCTCCTATAGGAGCCCTCTGATCTGGGCCTACACTGTTTGTAAATAACAACCACTGGTTTTCCCCATTCGAAGGGTTAAATGTGCACCTGGCATTCTTTAGTATCAATTTCTAGGACTTGGCTTCTCATTGTGGATTTCTGTTTCATTTCTTTCAAAAAACTTCACCATGACGTGTAAAATCTGAGATTAAAATCAGACATTGAATATACAGTAAAACCACTCTAATGTGACCACCTGAAAGAGGTATAATTCTGGGTGGTAGAGGCAGGTGGTAGCTTAATGCAGGACAAAAGTAATGCAAAAAGCTCCTAGAGGAGCTTTCTGCATTACTTTTGTCCTGCATTAAGCAACCACCTGCTTATAAAGACATCCATGTTTATTCATTAACTGGTCACGTTAGAGGGGTTCTGCTGTACTTAACCTCTTCAGTGCTGAAGTTTCAAATGGACTACAGTAAAACCTCTCTATAACGACCACTAAATTGTGTTAATTAGTTGGTATTTAGGGCAGGTGTCTGCTTAAAGCAAGGTGAAAGTAAAACAGAACGCTTCTAGTTTGGCTCTAAGCTTTTGATGTGCATCAAGGATGCACTTAGTAAGACACGAGTTATAGCCTTTGTCATTGACCATTGAAATTATGAATAACTTTAGAACAGGGAAAGGGTTAACCACTTTGAATAAATCTACCAAAAAGGAGCATTAACTAGAGAAAAGAATTTTTTTTTTTTTTAGAATTTTGTAGTTTGAAACCATTGTGATAAATAATGGTTTCAACAGGTGATTTTTACAGAGGCGTAGAAAGGCGTATTTATGGAGGAAAGGGTTAAGCCAGTATTTACACAGCAGCCTCCTTTATTAGTAGTTCTTGCAGACAGAGTCTGTGTATTATAGGAGCTAAATGTAACACCAGACACACTGACGTCTGTAACCATTTCATTGCTAACTTTTTAAAGAGGAATGGTTCATTATTTTTTAGTAATTGTAGAATCTATTCAGTATGAAAGGATTAAAATTGCTGGATAATTTTGAATGACATTTAATCGTGTACACCCTGATCAGGAACCATCCTGTCTAGGTCTGCACTTACTTTACAAAGAGTTAGCCAGACAGTAGTGTATCCAGCATTAAAAGGTGGAGTGTTGCAACTTGATATACTTGATCTTATATCATAGTAAATTGGTTTTATAGACAAATAAATTTCAATAAGTTAACCAAAAAAGTGAATTAGGGAAAATGATGCAATATGTCATGGTGTGTTTTATGTAGATAGAATGGCTAACAAATTTGTTATTGTTAACCTATTTATATTAGCTGTCTGGGTGTTATTGTCGCTGGTGTTGCTTGCCTAAAGCAGGACTCATGCACATTTATTTGAATAAAACGGTAGCTTTGTTGGATCAACCTTGAGGCTTTCTCCATTCTGTAATTGGTTGCAGAGATTTATCTGTATGGGGTGTTACAGAGATCTGTTTGTATTGTATGTTACACAGATCTATTTCTATGGTGCGTTACAGAGGTCTGTCTGAACTGTGTGGTACAGAGATCAATCTATATAGTATGTTACACTGATCTACCTGTATGGCATGTTACAAAGATCAATCTGTTTGGCGTGTTACAGAGATCTATCTGTATGGCGTGTTACAGAGCTATCTGTATGGTGTGTTACAGAGCTCTATCTGTATGGTGTGTTACAGAGATCAATCTGTATAGTATGTTACACTGATCTACCTGTATGGCGTGTTACAGAGATCAATCTGTATGGCGTGTTACAGAGATCTATCTGTATGGTGTGTTACAGAGATCAGTCTGTATGATGTGTTACAGAGATCAGTCTCTATGGTGTGTGTTACAGAGATCTACCTGTATGGTATGTTACAGAGATCTACCTGTGTGGTATGTTACAGGGATCTATCTGTATGGTATGTTACAGAGCTATCTGTATGGTGTGTTACAGAGATCTATCTGTATGGTGTGTTACAGAGCTATCTGTATGGTGTGTTACAGAGATCTATCTGTATGGTGTGTTACAGAGCTATCTGTATGGTGTGTTACAGAGATCTACCTGTATGGCATGTTACAGGGATCTGCCTGTATGGTGTGTTACAGAGATCAATCTGTACGATGTGTTACAGAAATCAATCTGTATGGTGTGTTACATAGATCTGTATGATGTGTTACCGAGATATATATCTGTATGGTGTGTTACAGAGCTGTCTGTATGATGTGTTAGAGATCAGTCTCTATTGTGTGTGTTATAGAGATCTATGTATGGCATGTGACAGGGATCTGTCTGAATTGTGTGTAACTGAGATCTATCTGTATGTTGTGTTACAGAGATCAATCTGTATGATGTTACAGAGATATATCTATATGGTGTGTACAGAGATCTATTTATGGTGTGTGACAGGGATCTGTCTGGATTGTGTGGTACAGAGATCTGTCTGAATTGTGTATTACAGAGATCTATCTGTGTGGGGTGTTATAGAGATATATCTCTATGGTGTGTTACAGAGATCTATCTGTATAGTGTGTTACAGAAATCAATCTGAATTGTGTGCTACAGAGATCTGTCTGTATGATGTGTTACAGAGATCAACTTGTATGATGTTACAGATATTTATCTGGGGGTTGTTACAGAGACCCATCTGTTTGGTGTGTTACAGAGATCAATCAGTATGGTGTGTTACAATGATCTATTTGTATGATGTGTTTCAAAGACCTATTTGTATGGTATGTTAAGAGATCTATCTCTGGTGTGTTACAGAGATCAATCAGTATGGTGTGTTACAATGATCTACTTGTATGATGTGTTTCAAAGACCTATTTGTATGGTATGTTAAGAGATATATCTCTGGTGTGTTTCAGAGATCAATCTCTATGTTGTGTTACAGAGATCTACCTGTGGCGTGTTGTAGGGATCTGTCTGAATTGTGTTACACAGTTCTATCTGTATGGTGTTACAAAGATCCGTGTGGTGTGTTACAGAGATCTATCTGTATGTTGTGCTACAGAGCTATCTGTATGGTGTATTACAGAGATATGTATGGTACCGTATATTACAGAGATATATCTATGTTGTGTTACATAACTATCTCTATGGTGTATTACAGAGATATGTATGGTACCCTATATTACAGAGATCTATCTGTATGTTGTGCTACAAAGCTATCTCTATGGTGTATTACAGAGATATGTATGGTACGGTATATTACAGAGCTCTATCTGTATGGTAATTACAGAGATGGATCTATTTGGTGTGGTACATGGGTCTCTCTGTATGTTAAACCAATTTTATATACATGTGTGCAGCCTCTGTTTAATTCTTTGTTACTGCTCCTTGGCTTTGTTTACATAGCAAGTTTCCCATTGTTTTGTTGTACTGTAGATTGGCAAGATTATGTGTTTCCTCTACTGATGTCATAAGACACAATGATGTGCAATTTGATACATTAGCCCCAGCAGTCCTTCCTGCATGCTTGCATCTGGAGTACAATGATTAAGGTTTGAAAGGCAAAAAGCTAGCCCAGATCAATAGAATCAGAATGTTCAAGTGTATGATGGATAATGTCACATTGTTTTAACCCTTTCCCTATTCAATGTTTATTCCAACTTTCAATGCCTATTGAATATTCATAGACAAAATAATTACATGTATAATCAAAGTATCGAAGCTTGAATATTGTAACCATTTTAGGAACGACAGAAACAGATCTTTCAAATTCCATTAGCAAACAGAGCATACCCTGATCTGCATAACCATACAGTAAAACCTGTCTAAACTGGACATTAAATTTAGTATTAGTATCGGTATTAGAGACAGGTGGCAGCTTAATGCAGGTGAAAGTCATGTAGAAAGCTCCTTTAGGAGCTTTTTGAATGACTTTCACACTGCATTAAGCAGCCACCTGCCTAAAAGTATCTAAATTCTTCTCTACTACATCCAGTTTAGAGAGATTTTACTGTATTAGAATCCATCCTGTCTTTAATAAGATAGCACTTGCAATAAATGAGATAAGTGGACTTGGTGGTGATAAACATTTTCCTGACAATTCATGTTGATTTTGCTGTTTGTGGAGCCATGGCATGGCTTTATACAGCTTTCGGCCTCCCCTGGTTGGTTCTATTTAATAACGCTCCAGGACAATTCATTAGGCAGGCTATTATTGAAGTGAACTTGGAGATTGGAAACATGTGTTTTTTGCCTTGGATGAGAACTTGTACCACAGTAAACAAGAATGAGAAGGGCCTAAGAAATTGGAGAAACAGTAAGAAATTGGCAATTTGAAACTCCTCTGTAAACTCTGATGAATATTCATGCAACACTCCAGCCTTTATCCAAATATTAACCCATTGTTCTATATTTAGTCCAAATTTCAATACCTACTGAATATTCATGGACCAAATAGTTATAATGAAATATGGAATGTATAACATTGTAGCTATTTAAGAAAGTAAAGACACAGATCTGTCAAATTCCATTAGCAAACAGAGTAGACCCTGATCAGACGGCTCCTAGGAGCCGTCTGATCTGGGTCTACTCTGTTTGCAAATATGAGAAAACACGTTTATATAAGGGAAAGGGTTACCCCCATTCCCACATTTAACTCAAGGTTTCATGACCTTATGAATAATCATTGACAGAACTTTATAATGAAACATGGACAGGAGATGTTTTTGGCCAAACAAGGATCCATCGAATACCATTATAATATGCAAACAGAGCAGACCCTCCGATCAGACAGCTCCTGCTGTGTTTGCAAACGCAAATACAGGTGTAATGATCACGTAAAGAGTCGACGCTTTACTCCATATATACACCTTTAACCCTTTTTCTCATATAAACGTGTTTTCACGCATTTGCAAACAGAGTAGACCCAGATCAGACGGCTCCTAGAGGAGCCGTCTGATCAGGGTCTACTCTGTTTGCTAATAGAATTTCAAAGATCTGTGTCTTTACTTTCTAAAATGGCTACAACGCTCCACCTTCCATATTTCATAATAACCTTTTTGTCCATGAATATTCAGTAGGTATTGAAATTTGTAATAAACATAAAACAGGGAAAGGGTTAAAACACAATGTTCTTATGTCTATAAAAATCAGCTAATTACTATTTATGATGTTATTTTCTTTCATGAATATTCACTTAGTAGGATTGACCCTTCCAACTCTGAACACTATATTCTATAACTGTAACGCCTTTCAGTACAGTGCCTTTGCAAACAGAGATGGCCATTTGACCAGGGTCTGCTTTGTTTGTTTATGAAATAAAATGGATATGAATCTACAGTTTCTGACATGACCAAAATATCCTGTGTTCATTATGCCATTATAAAAATGAATCTGAAGACTGATTAATATTCATGACATTGTTATTTGCATGAATATTCATGTGGTCGATTTCTGATTGGCTTAAAAGTTTGAAACTTTTTTGAGAAGTGGTAAAATTGAAGAAAACATAGAGCACAATTAGTAATGTTTTAACCATTTCCTTCATGTAAATGGCTTTTCATGCCTTTGCAGACAGAGTAGACTCAGATCAGACTGGTTGTCTGCTTATGAAATATAGATGAGATTTTATAGTTTGTGCCAAGGTGAAAACAATTATGTTCATGTATAAATTAATGTAAAAAATCACCTAATAAATATTCCTGATGTCATTATTTCTTACATGAATATTGAACAGATCAAGGGTTAAGCTGAACGAAGGATTCTAAAAATTGTAAGAAGTTGAGCCAGGCAAAATACCAGAGATCACACCTGTATTTACTTATTAAACCCTTTCTCTGTTCTGTATGATTTAGTCAATTTTCAATACCTACTGAATATTCATGGGCAAAATAGTTGTAATGATATATGGAAGGTGGAATATTTATAATAGCCATTTTAAAAACTAAAGAAACAGATCTATCAAATTCCATTAGCAAACAGAGCAGACCTCTGATCAGATGGTTCCTATAGGAGCCGTCTGATCTGGGTCTACTCTGTTTGCAAATGCATGAAAATGCGTATATATGAGGGAAAGGGTTAAATCTCATGTAAATCTGCATAACTCAATTTCATTATTTATGTGTTGATGTCTGGAGGGATGGAGGATCACCTCACCTTAGCTTTGCCTTTATCTTGTCACATTACCTTCAAATTTACCACAGGCATTTTGCTAACGTATGAATTAATGGTCACATTTGATAGGGTAGACTGCAAGACTTTTTTCACAGATGTTATCTTTCAAAAGTAATTTTGTGTAACAAACAGTGCAAATTCAGATTAGAAGCTCTTTAACCCATTCCCTGATACATGTTTGGACTGACAACCGTACACACCTACACTAAATCACCATCGAGCTGACCACAAGACTAGTGGGCTTCACAGAAATAGGAAAATGCTGACTAGCAGTTTTAACTATCTGCAAAAAATGTCAAGTCAGGGAAACATTTTGACTCTAAAAGCACAGAACCAATCAATATCCGCAGTAAATCAAAGATTAACTCAGTCACTCAAAAGAAGTTGCATTGTCTGTTTTATAACACATGGGAGCTACATACAGGAGGAAAGTAATGCAGTATGCTCCCAAATGTGGACTTACTTTAATTTTTCTTAGACAACTGCCATGTTTATTCATTAATTACTCCAACACCTTAATAGATTCTACTGTACTCACAGTATTTCTTCAGCCCATTAGTGGTGATGTGTCAGTGGTTTAGCTCCAGATGAGATGCCCAGTATCTCGACATCTCATCAAGAAGATCCGAACTGTTTCTCTAAGAGTAATTTTGAGGAGTAACAGAAGAAAACTTAACTTTGAAACTTGTGTCAGATGACAGTTGTTGCTGATAACAATTACTTAGCATGCAAAGAGTTAATTATCTCAAATGGACTCTTCCGAGAAATTCAGCCATGTCGAGCTGCGATGAATATTTGGGGATTTTTTTTTAAGAAAAATGAAACATGACAAACAGTTCAGACCCTGATGAGAGGGCTCCCAAAGGAGCCCTCTCATTTGGGTCTACTCTGTTTACATAGGACATTTGTTTGGCTTGTTTGCTGCACTGAAAGTGTTAAAAGCTGCTAGCCTGTGTGCAGGTGGGGGCCTAACGTTCATCTAGGCATTGATTTTGCAATATTTTCAAGGTACTGTCTACTTAATGGTGATTAAGCCAGGGCAAACTAACATGCTAAACCTCTTAAAGTCAGACAATTAAAAAGCTCTCTGCCAAAGCAGCAGAATTTCTAGGGTAAAGTGACCTAGTTAAAGAACAACAATACACACAGCAAAACAATAGGCAAAACTAGAATTAATCATTTTGTTCTGACACTACACTGTTTTCTCTTGCAGTCATTGGGTATATCTTATTTGCTATCCTGTTACAACTACTGCAGGAGACATCTTTAAGAGCAATTAGCCAAATCTATTTTTAGCAACCACTTACTGATTCAAAAGAGGCATCTTAAAAAAACAGGTGGTTGTTCAGACCTTTTCCTCATATGAAACACCTTTTCATACCTCTAAAACAGAGTAGAACCAGATCAGATGGTTCCTATAGGAGCCGTCTGATCAGGGTCTGCCCAGGTTGCTTATGAAATAATAGTAGATTTGACTCAACAGTTTCTACTAATAGCAGAATATCCTGTGCACATGTGTCATTATAAATTCAGCTAATAAATATTCATGATGTCATTCTTACATGATTATTCAACATAAAAAGGGTTAACCCATTCCCTCATAGGCTATTTTTAGATCCAACCTCTTTGAACAAATCTACAGAAAAGGAGCATTAACTAAAGCAGGGTTACAGATAAGGGGAGTATTGGGGTATTTACCCAATTAAAATTGTGGAAAAAGCAATTGTTTTTCAAAACAATGAGTAACAGAAAGCAAATAAATATAGCAAAAAGCAAAAGAAATTTAGAATACCTAATGATAATATGAATAATACCCAATTACGAAAATTGCCAATACCCATTAAAAATTGCAAATACCCAATTCTGTAAAAAATCAAGGAGTAAATTCCCAATTGCATCAAAACCTTATCTGTAACCCTGCTAAAGAAAAGGAAACTTTTAGAATTCTGTACTTTGAAACACTTGTGATCATAATTAGAGCATTTGCTCCTATAGGAGCTAATGCTCTATTTATCACAATGGTTTCAACAGGTGATTTTTGCAGAGGCGTCTAAAGGCATCAATATGAGGGAATGGGTTAATGCAGTATACAATAATCTAGAAGTTCCTTTGGGAGCTTTCTGCATTACTTTTGTCCTGCATTGAGCTACCACCTGCCTTAACGCTGTAATCTGTAGATATGCCTTTTAATGCTTTTGTAAACAGAGTAGACCCAGATCAGACAGCTCCTATAGATCAGGGTCTGCTCTGTTTGCTAATGGGATTTGAAAGATCTGTTTCTTATACTTTCTTATTTTAAAATGGCTGCAATGTTCCAACTTCAATCTGTATTTTGTTACAACTGTTTCGTCCATGAAAATTCAGTAGGTATCGAAATTTGGAATATAAATATAGAACAGGGAAAGGGTAAAGTGTTGCATTGTACCATTGCTTTGACTGGTTTCAGGTTTGTATTGATTTTCAGGAATCTCTTCTCAGTTCTGAAATTATGAAGTACATATACATGAGGGCGAAAAAACCTGGTCTTCTTCTTGTCTTATTTGACAGAGATTATCCTCTCTGCCAAGAACTAAAAGGAAAGCAAGGTCGGGGTTTTTGATCCCATGTGCTGCAAAGCAGGGCATGAGATTACCTGAAATCATCTTCCTGGAATCATCCCTCATCATCATATCATCTCATCATTCATCGGCGCTATATGACCTTTTTGTGTCGCAGTGCCGTAAAACCCAACTCACTCACTCACTCCTTTTCTGTTGAATTTGAACCCAATTTACTTGAAGTCGCGAGCTTTGAAGTAAAGTAGTTCAATAAATGTTGAATAATTGAACTTTTTACCCTTTCTCTGTTGAACATTCATGACTGTTAAAAATCGGTGATATCATGAATATTCATTAGCTGAATATTTAAAATGGCATTTGTACACGTAAGTGTTTGGTATTTGGAGAACCTGCAGTGTCAGATCTATTATTGTTTCATAAGCAATCAGAGCAGAGCCAGATCAGACGGCTCCTACAGGAGGTCTACTCTTTGTGAAGAGATGTTCATAAATTATGAGGGAAAGGGTTACACAACAGATTAGCCTAAACAGTTAACACATTTGCAAACAGAGTAGTACCAGATCAGACGGCTCCTATAGGAGCCGTATGATCAGTGTCTACACTGTTTGCTTATGAAATAATATAGATCTGATTTTACAGTTTCTTCCAAGGCCAAAAGTTCTAACTTCATTAATTTTATTAACCCATAAATAACATACTAATTTTAATAACCCATAAATCCATAAATACGCCTTTCTACGCCTCTATAAAAATCACCTCTTGAAACCATTGTGATAAATAGAGCATTTGCTCCTATAGGAGCAAATGCTCTATTTATCACAATGGTTTCGAACTAAAAAATTCTAAAATGATCTTTTTCTCTAGTTAATGCTCCTTTTCGGTAGATTTATTCAAATTGGTTGGATCTAAAAATAGCCTATGGAGGAAAGGGTTAAGCAAACAGAGCTCTACTGTAAGAGCCATCTGATCATGGGTCTACTCTGTTTGCAAAGGACTGTCAAAAGGGGTCTCTATGTAGGAAAGGGTTTAGTGCATTTTCTGCAGTAATTATTTTTTCCATATGACAGTGGAAAGCAGTTTGAAGTAAACACTGCAGACCCATATTAGAGGGATGCTTACATGTAAATGGTATAAAATGGAATGGTCCATCGTTGTTTTAACTCTATCATTGTTTAATCAGCCTCAGATTAATTTTACTAAGGGATGGTACATGCAGATTTCTTCAGGGTTGCTTTGATATGGGCCTACACTGTTAACATTTAGTTGCATTTAACTTGCTTCTCATATTTGAAGAGTTTAGAGTAATATTTGCATTGACATTTTTTAGTTCAATACAATGTTTGTTACCCCATATGGAATGATATATGATGCTTCAGACCAATTAAACATATAATTTAAACTTATTAGGATCTCTAGAGTCAGCTAATTGTATACAAATACAAACATAGATCAGGTGAAAGTATACAAACACAGGATTTGTTAGCCATGGCAGAAACTACAGTCAGATCTATATAAATTCCATAAGCAAACACCAAACCCAGATCAGACAGCTCCTTTAGAAGCCATCTGATCTTGGTCTACTTTGTTTGCAAAAGCATGAAAATGCATTTATATGAGGGAAAGGGTTAACATTGTTTGCAGTGATACCCAGTGTTTTGTCTTGAAATTTAAAGGCTAAAATATTCTAAAAGGCTCTTCAACATGAAATTGCTGAATTGAAAAGTCTGGCAATTTAGAACTGGTGCTTACGATGCTAAAACAGTTTTAATTCCTCACAGACTATAATTACTGTCTGCAGAAATTGTCAATGGCTTAAGCCTTTCAAGGAAGCTAATCTGCTGCCATTTCTTTGAAGAAACCATGACCAAAGTGTCAACTAGTTTGGGTCCTGATGAGACTCTTAGTGTCACTGCGTCTCATCTGGATCCAAAACAGTGTGTAACGGTCATGGTGAACTGACACATGCACAGTAAGAGTCAAACCACAGACAGGAACAGATGGGCACGCGGACAGCTGCACCAGCTCTGATCAACCAGAATGTGTTTGCCTTTGACTTGCAGATCATGCACAACTCAATAAATTTTCTTGAAATTTTAAACTTTTTTAATTTACATATTTAAACAATGTACAGTATTTTGTCTAAATATTTTGACTTTGTGATACTGATGGGTGTTAGATTCTGATATGGATGCAAACAATAAAACAAAGGAGAATTTCTGTTGAGGTGCTGTGAAAGGAGTATTCATTTGGTATCATATTGCTCCAGACTGAGACAGATTCAAAATCAATATTGCACAGAACATTTATTTCTTCATGCACATTCAATAGTGCATAAAATTTGCTAACCTTTATCATGCTTAGCCCTTTCTCTGTTCTGTATTTAGGCCAAATTTTCATACCTACTGAATATTTATTAACAAAATAGTTATAAAGAAATATGGAAGGTGGAACATTGTAGACATTTTAGAAAGTAAAGAAACAGATCTATCAAATTCTATTAGCAAACAGAGTAGACCCTGATCAGACGGCTCCTCTAGGAGCCGTCTGATCTGGGTCTACTCTGTTTGCAAATGCGTGAAAAAGCGTTTATATGAGGGAAAGGGTTTAACCCATTCCCTGATATTGACGACTTTTGACGACTCTGTAAAAGTCACTTTGTGAAACCATTGTGATAAATAAAGCATTTGCTCCTATAGGAGCAAATGCTCTATTTATCACAATAGTTTCAAACTACACAATTCTAAAAAATTTCCTTTTCTCTAGTTAATGCTCCTTGTCGGTAGATTTACTCAAAGAGGTTGTATCTAAAAATAGCCTAATGAGGTTATGGGTTAAGGCATCATTGTGATAACCTTGCAAATAGTTTGGATCCAGATTAGACATAGAGTTAACCCTTCTCTTTCCCTCATACAAACGTTTTTTGCAAACATCTACTCAGACCAGACGACTCATGATGTAGGTCAGCTGTCTGAATAGGGTCCTCTATATTTTAATAGATCTGACTATTATTTCTAGAAATACCACACAATTCCTGTGTACATGATTCTATTGTAAAAATCGGCTAATGAACATTCATGATGTTATTTTTCTTACATAATTAAACAGGGCACAAAATTTTAAAAAAATTCACTTGTCTTGCAATATTTACCAAGAAGGCTACACAAAATACTTATAATTAAGTCCTGCAAAATAGACAAAGAAGAGAAAAATACATGCAGGACGAATGGACAATTGAATTTTTGTCCCCTGAATTACATATTCAACAGGGAAATCAATATCCCATGTGGATCAAAACTGATAATACATTTGAAGGCTTGACCCTTTACTCCATAAGTACGCCTTTCTACACCTTTGCAAACAGAGTAGATCCAGTTCAGATGGCTGACCTGTTTGCTCTGTTTGCTAATGGAATAATAAAGATCTGATTCTACAGTTTCTACTTTGGCAAAAGTTTAATGCGTTATGTGCTGTTTTAAAAATTAATCTAATTACTTTATAATTCATGATGCCATTATTTGTTACATGAATATTCATGGAGTAAAGGGTCAATATCATAGAGCGAGATTCTGAACTCATTGCACCCTAATGTTATAAACTGTGTAAATGGACACCAGAGGTCCAGCCAGATAAGATGCGTAAATTTAAACATTTTCAAGTATAGCTCCTTTATTTCTCCACCAAACTCTATACTGTGACCACTCTTTAGAATCGTCTCTTCGAGATGATTCTAAAGAGTGGTCACAGCTGTATAGGGTTTGGTGGAGAAATGACAATTTTAGTATTTAGGTACGTACATTTATCTGTAGCTCTGGGACACTGAGTTTCTTCGCATCTCATTTGGATCCAAACTGTTTGAAACTCTCATTGTTGTTTATGAAAAATAATGGAGAATATTGCAGCAGACGACAGTCACTTGGCATGCAAAGAGTTTGTGTTTGAATATTGCAAGATATTCACAAGGGAGAAAGCAGAGCCTTTCAGATATGCAAAATAGACCCCTTTCAATTTCCAATGACATTTTATGACAGTTGTGAGTGAAATGGATCCATGGCTGCCATTGTTTTCTCGTGTTTGTTTTTCAATTTGATCTTCAGTGTACTGTTGATTTCATTTCCATTGTTGACCTTCCATTTGTTCATATTGATGATTATGAAGTACCAGACAGATCTTGCTATCATTTACTATATTTCTTCAGTTCAATAAACCTGCAAATATATATCCGAGACACCCTAAATTATTCATTAACATGAATTAAAATCAATGAATATTCATGTAAGAAACAATGGTATCATCCTTCTCTTGCTGAATTTTAAAACACATTTCTCCTTCTTTACCCATTCCCTGTTGTATAATTACATATATCTTCACTGTGTACAAGTACTTCGCTGTGCAATCACTGCTATGGAGTGCACTGGTTGCACAATCAACTTGTAAATAGTGCAGACCCAGATGAGACAGCTCCTGCAGGAGCTGTCTCATCTGGGTCTTCACTATTTACAGGTAGGTATATTGACGCGAATAGCAAGCGAAGGGTTAACACCAGAAGATTTGGCCATGTCACAAACTATAGAATCAAATCGATATTATTACATAAGTAAACTTGAGCAGTCTGATCTGGGTCTATTTTGTTTGCAAAGGCGTAAAAAGGTGTTCATATTGGAGTGAAGGCTAAACCCTTAGAGTTACTCCATGGTTATTCATGTAAGAAATAAAATACCAGTATGTATAGGAATTAATTAGCTTAATATTTCTAAATTGGTATTTGAACAAGACAATGTGGTCCTGCTCAGGTACACTCGTTATCCATTGGTGAGGCTCAGGCAGCTTGTTCTCTGAGGCCATCATTGATCTTTTACTCCATGAATACACAAATGCAAACAGAGTAGACCCAGATCAGAGGGCTCCTATAGGATCTGCTCTGTTTGCTTATGAAATAACAGATATGATTCTACAGTTTCTGATATGGCCAAACATTCCTTTTTTCATCGATTTGCCATTATGGAAATTAATCTAATTAATATTCATTATGCAGTTATATTTCTTACATGAATTTTCAATGAGTGAAGGGTTTTAAAAATGCCAATTTTAGAGGTGGGCTACAAGTGGGATAAAAAAAAAGAAGAAGAAAGATGTCAATAGTAAAAAATGAGTAGGATCTAATTTGTATTGGACAGTATTAGGTCATCAAACATACACTGTTTAAGGATTTGACTACCATGTGACACAAAGCTCACTGAGTGACACAAGTCATAATGGAAGACAATGCATATGCTTTTCTGTAGGACTTTATATACATTAGTATTTGTTGGAACTTGACCTCCACCTGTCTTGCTCATGATGTTTGTATCATTAGCCCAGTGGGTTTTAAACATGTTTGCCACCCATGTGTCCTTTTTGGTCAAGTACTTAATTAAGCCTTCAATGTGGGAAACAAGTGGAAACAGTGTAGACCCGCATCAGAGGGCTTCTAGGGGAGCCACATATCATGGTCTACATTATTTTTCATTGATAATCCTATCACAAATTTTATCCAATCTTCCTGTATGGACTCTGCCAATAAACAATGATGGACTATTCCACTCTGAAAATATAACATTGAAAGGGTTAAGTCTTCAGATTTTAAGTGTGCAGGACAGTTCAGGATCAGTTTTTGTCACAGCTACAGGCCTTATTTTTAATGTACTACTGCCCATGTCAGGTCGTTTACCTGTAAAATACTACTCTCATTAGCCTAACTATTTGGACAGACATACTGTATTTTCCCTAATAAAAGACCCCACTCTAAGAAACACCCCTTACTTCTGGGTTTGGTTTAGTTTGTACATGTATCCGGTTTTATGTCACTTTAATATTTCAGTCATATTGCAATGTCCAGCTAATTACAGGTGGAGGAAGACCCCAGAGGTTTTTCTGTGCATAGAGCAAATTTCATTGTTCGGTGCAGTCAGAACAATCAATAAAACAACTAAAACCTTGATATAATTTTTTTTAAAAAATAAACAGAGAAATATATGTTAATCATAATACAGGTGGTAGCTTAATTTACACACTAACCTCTTTAACAATATCATCAGTGCTGAGGTTTGATCCCATGCCAGACAAAGGCCTTCCGATGAAACCTTATTAAACTGAGGTCCCATGTATCAGTGCTGTCAGACTGACTGATCTAAAAGAACCAGAGAAACTCTATCAATAAGAGTACTCAGTAGGACATCACACCCAAGTTTCTCTGTATTCGTCCCCTATCTCTTGGGCTTCCAATTAGCCCACAGTTGGCAGAAATGGATGGAAATGGTGATCAGGTCAGACATACGAAAACACAGACACACAGACATACCCAGAACACTTAACCCTTTCAATGGGGGACACACATGCACTGTCATTTGCAAAGTGTGTAAACCCAGATCAGCGGGCTCCTACCTCTAATCAGGGTTTCCACTGTTTGCCACTCAAAATCCTCTCGCAAGTTTATAACTTGTGTACTGGCTGGACTCTATAGTTTAACCCTTTCCTCCATAATTACGCCTTACTACGCCTCTGTAAAAATCACCTGTTGAAACTATTGTGATAAATAAGGCATTTGCTCCTACAGGAGCAAATGCTCTATTTATCACAATGGTTTCAAACTACAAAATTCTAAAAAAAAATTCCTTTTCTCTAGTCAATGCTCCTTTTCGGTAGATTTATTCAAAGTGGTTGTATCTAAAAATAGCCTATGGGGAAAGGGTTAACATTGATGGGCTATTCCACTGTGAAAATTTAGCATTGAAAGGGTTAAAAAATTCTGTGAGATCATGTACCTGCATAAACTGTTTCTGAGACGACTGTATCGCTTGAACAATTGCTTGAACAATTCCTCGGTCTAAACCGATAAGTCAATGCCACAAGATGCCAAATTACTGCAATTACTGTTGTATTGCTATTACGTAGCAGGGTGGGTCGATCAAATTAGTCTTTAGTGTGGCATTTGGCAACAACGGATAACCCCATGCAAACAGTGCAAACCTAGAATGCATCGGCACTAATTGTACTCTATCTTAAATGCCTGAACAATTTGTTCGTGTAATTTACTGTTGGTTGTTCCCTCGCTACTTAAATGAACTAGGCCCACTTTGAGTGTGGAAGTGGCTATTACTGAAAGGTAGCATAAAGAGGGTAATGTTTCTTGAAGAAGATAGCCTTGATGTCTTTTTGTGGAGGGTCTCCTTAGACAGGTTATCGCTGGGGGCAAAACACTTGGCATGCAACCCTCCCAGACACAACAGAAAATTATCACTTAGCACATACACTGCTGTAAATGTATTCAGAGCTAGAAAAATGTCATTTGCTTCAATTCTCAAGGTAGATATTTTCGTCAGTTTTGTCTGGAAGCATGATTACAGTATCAGTAATTAGTTTGGGAACCTGAATTGATGCAATTACTTGACATCCCAACTGTATCAAAGGTGCTGCATTTGTAAATTGTACATTAACCCTTTACTCCATGAATATTCATGTAAGAAATAATTACACCATCATCACAGTTAACTCAAATCAAATGGCTCCTATAGGAGCAGTCTGATCTGAGTGTCTTCTCTTTAATTTCCTAATGAAATTACAATAGGTCTGACTAAATACACATTCTACTTTTACAGAAAGATAACGTAGTGTGTACAGAATTGTGCCATTATAAAAATGCATTGATAAATTTTCATTATGTTATAAACTTACATGCACATTTATTATGGAATGGGTTAAGATCGTGATTCAATATTTGGCATGCATACTCATCTAATTAAGCTGCAGCTTGTACATGATGCCATGTCAAGGTCAAGGTTACATTTCAACGTCAAGTTTCAATAGCATATGTCAAAGTGCCATGTGGAACATAGTACTTCACAAACACATCTTGTTCAAAGGTAACATTTCTAATGCTATTTGCATACATTTTAGCATTTGCAAATAATGTACACCCATATGGGACAGTTCCTAGAGTAGCTACAATTGAATCCACCCTTAGAGTGATTAAACTAGTTAACCCCTTACCTCATAGGCTATTTTTAGATACAACCTCTTTGAATATAAAATCTACTGAAAAGGACCAACTAGAGAAAAGGAAAATTTTAGAATTTTGTAGTTTGAAACCATTGTGATAAATAGATCATTTGCTCCTATAGGAGCAAATGCTCTATTTATCACAATGGTTTCACAAAGTGACTTTTACAGAGTCGTCAAAAGTTGTCCATATCAGGCAATGGGTTAATATGCATAGTGGATAGGTTCACATGTGAATATTCAGTACCAGAAGAGTTAAAACATCTTTGAAATTGTGACATTTTATTCACAGGCATTTGCAAACAGTGTAGACCCAGATCAGAGGGCTCCTAGAGGAGCCCACTGATCAGGGCCTGCACTGTTTGGATGAATTGAAAGAAACTGTAGAATCGGATCTGTTATAATTTCATAAGCTCTTACTTGAGCCATCGGATCTGGGTCTACTCGGACAGCTCCTACAGGAGCTATCATCTGGGTCCACTATGTTTGCTGTGGCATTTAAAGGCAAAATAAGTCACTGACTGATTTCGCAATGATCAGCTATTTTTAAATAATCTTGCATACAAAAGAAGAATATATATAAATTAAACACCAGAGGGCAAGTTAACTGATTCTGTTCTGACACCTTCGTATAAATATTTAGCAGTGTTTGTTGTGGAGATTGTATCAAGTGTTTGAAAACAGATCAGCCCTCTGCTTTCCAGTGGAGACTGTTGGCTATCTCATCTGGCCATCTCCCAATCCCATTGACCCAGGAAAGGTGGAGCTAAGATCTGATCACACTAATGTAACTTTTACTTCTCTCTGTAGCATACTCTCTAAATGGACAGACCTAGATCAAAATATTCCTGTAGGAGCCGTTTGATCAGAGTCTACACTGTTAGCTACTATGCAAGTCTAATTTAATCTTTTCCTCCATGGAGATGCTTTTTGGAACCTTCGCAAACAGAGTAGAACCAAATCAGATGAGTCCTGTAGGAGCAGTCTGATCAGGGTCCATATATTATAGTAGAACCCCTCTAATGCGACCACTTAAAGAATAACCATAGCTGTCTTTATAAGCAGGTGGTTGCTTAATGCAGGACAAAAGTAATGACAGAAAGCTCCTATAGGAGCTTTCTGCATAACTTTTGTCATGCATTAAGCTACCTCCTGCCTCTGCCAGACAGAATTGTGGCCCTTTTTGGTGGTCACATTAGAGGGGTTTCACTGTATTATAAAAGTTCAGCTAATTAATATGCATGGTGTCAAACACTTCTTCCATGCATATTCATTGAGTAAAGGGTTAAATAATCATAACGGTTACTATAAAACTGTTTTAATCCTGATCATTAATTGTTTTAGTGTTGAAAACTGCATTAAGATATGGTTCTACAAGAGAACACCATTGTACAAGAGATGCATTTGACATTCATGTGACATGTCTTGCTGACATCACAGAAATGGCACTTAGAATTTCAGATCAATAACTGAATATCTTGCAAATCGCATTCTTTTACTAGAATTAATATTCCCAGTATAATTGTGGCTTTGATCTGGGTCTACACTAGCTTGAAATTTCAAAGTCTTCCCTACACACCATACTAAAAAGGTCACTCAACTGATTGGGTCTGCTCTGTTTTCTTATGCAATTATATAGATCTTATTCTTCAGTTTCTGGAAATACCAAACAATCCAGTGTTCATATGCCAATAACCCTTTCCTTAATCATTAACGCCTTTTCACGCCTTTGCAAACAGTTAGTAGACCCAGATCAGAGAGCTCCTATAGGAGCCGTCTGATCAGAATCTGCTGTTTGCTTATGGTATAGTATAGATCTGATTCTACAGCTTGTGCTTCAGCCAAAAATGTCCTGTGTTTATAATTATGCCGTTTTAAGATTTAATCCAATAAATACATTATGTCATGAATATTCAACAGGGAAACGTTTAAATAAAAGAATTAGCTAAAAAGTATTCATGATGTCATTTATATCTTACATGAATATTCAGCAGATTAAGGGTTAGGCTCACAGACAACTAACAATATCAGTTTCCCAAACACCTGTAAACTGTGAAATATTAATAATTGATGATTTCCCATGTCAATGATCCCTGTCTGATGCTGCAGACGTTGGGTGAAGCTGAAGTCAATACTGTTCCACTTTTTAGCCCTTTGAATGCCAGATATTCAAAGTGGAATGTCCATCATTCTTTAATTATAGAGTCCAAATACAGTTTGAAAGGTTTAAATTGGACAGAAGATTGCAATACCAAACAGTGCAGACACTGATCAGAGATCTAAACTATCTGACTCCCTCCATTTTGATATAAATTTGTTTCAATTTTCCTATATATAATATGCCCCCACATAGTGGTGGCATAATGCAATTGGGTTGCCTTTTTCCGTATGTACGCACATATGTAAAATGTACGTAGGTACGTACGTACATACGCACATCTGGAAGAATTTGTCCGGGCTCTTTCTTGGCATGTAATCACTAACTGGAAGGAACCGCATGATTGTCTATCTGGTCAATGAGAGATATATATACAATAGATATGAAATCACTAACCGGAAGGAACCCCATGATTGTCTATCAGGTCAAATTTTTGAAAGATATACAGTAGATATGGAATCAATCGCCAGAAGGAACCACATGATTTTCTATCCGGTCATTGAAATATATGCCACATATCGTTTTCTAAACTGTCCTAGTAATAAATATTGAAGAAGTGCATTTTCAGACACCTTTTGAAACATGCCAGTGACCTTGCATCTCTTATTCCTGACAGTAGAGCATTCCAAAGTTTTGGAGCTGCATGCATGAAACTCTCTCACCGAAGTATTGCCATCTTCTAGAATCATAGTACAAGTAGGGCCCATTCAGTGGGGTTGTCATCTGTCAGGATCATAGTACAAGTAGGGACCATTCAGTGGGATTGTCATCTGTCAGGATCATAGTACATGTAGGGACCATTCAGTGGGGTTGTCATCTGTCAGGATCATAGTACATGTAGGGACCATTCAGTGACATTTCCATCTGCCTGGATCATAGTACACATAGGGACCATTCAGCGACATTGCCATCTGCCAGGATCATAGTACACATAGGGACCATTCAGCGACATTGCCATCAGCCAGGATCATAGTACAATTATAGGGACCATTCAGCGACATTGCCATCTGCCAGGATCATAGTTCAGTTATAGGGACCATTCAGTGACATTGCCATTTGCCTGGATTACAGTACATGTAGGTTATTTGGATGTTTCTGTAAAGAGAAGAATGTGAAAAAAGTACCCTTGAGTCATTGTATGTAAATGGGTTAATTTGAGCTAAAGTGATTTTCCGCCTGGAGGAATTTGCTGGAATCCTGCAGCCATGGTAAAAGCATTTATAGCACAAAAACATGCATATAGATTGATTCATGATTGATAAGGAATACTGTCAAAATACCAAGGCTTAGGGAAGGCATTAGAGATTATTTACTCTTGTCTGTCTGGTTTGTTTCTCTTTTAAGCACAATGCACTTAACCCTTTGATAGCAGGAGTTTCAAAATGGAGTGGTCCATCATTGTTTAATGGTGCAGTTCATATGTAGTATTCAAAGATTTAATTTACTAGCGGATTTTTGATAACAAACAGTGGAGACCCTGATCAGTATTCCTCCAGAAGCTATCTAATCTGGGTTTACACTGCTTACGAATGCAAGTTTTAACTTGTCCCAACATCCAAAGGGGTTAAACAGTTTGATGCATCAATATATCAAATAAACTGAGACAGTAGACAACATATATGGGATACATCTCTGTATAAACTTTTAAGAGATTGATATACCGTATTCTCTTAATAAACACCCCCGTTCCAGAGACAGATCAATTCCATGTCTTGTCAAAGTTCAGACTGTGTGGCATGCATATCAACGAGAATGAAAAAATATACCATATTTTCCCTAACAAATACCCAGTCTTACTTCTAGTGGGAAACAAACAATCAATAAATTGAAACAATTAAAACCCTATAATTATAATGACCATTAAATGAAGAAATATAGGACTGTTTTCAAAATTCAGGTGTTAGCTTAATGCAGACTTAAAAGCAATCCAGAAAGCACCTGTTACAGGAGCTTTCTGCATTGCTTTCATTAATTCTGCATTAAGCATCCACTTATGTAAAAAATGTAAGAAGCTCCTTTTAAATATGTAACACCCCTGGGAGTGATTATTAGGTATAATACAGTAGTTGAAATAAAAAAAACAGGAAACTGGGATATTTTTGGAGGGTTAGACAATTGTTTATGCAAATTTATTGATAAAAGATGCAAGCAATACACATTCTACTTTAGTTCTTTGATAGAAGCAGTGTTCAGTGTTTTAGACAAAGTAGTAAAACCCTGTAAAGTTGATTATTTCAGGAATGAGTAATAGATACTTAACCCTTTACTCCATAAACATTAATGTAAGAAATAATGACTTCATGAATACTTATTAGATTAAGTTTTGATAATAGAAAATACACACATGATATTCTGGCCATGGCAGAAACTGCAGAAACATATCTATATTATATCACTAGCAAACAGAGCCTGTATGAGCCGTCTGATCAGGGTTTACTCTGATTGCAAAGGTGTAGAAAGGCGTATTTATGGAGGAAAGGGTTAATCTACCACAAGCTGTTATTTCTCAGTCATTTTAGCCCTATCTTGTTGCTACTCATTAGAATCACCTCTCAGAGGCAATTCTAATGAGTAGCAGAAAGAGTTTTGCAGAGGAATATAAAAAAAATATACTTTTCCTAGATTTCCTTAGCCCTTTCCCTTTGCAAACAGAGTAGACCAAGATCAGATGGCTCCTACAGGAGCCATCTGATCAGGGTCTGCTCTGTTTGCTTATGAAATTATGATAGGCCTGACTCTACAGTTTCTATCAATACCAAGCATTCACTTGTACGTGTTGCATTAAATAAAACATCAGTAAATAACACTTAAATACACCATACATATGCCCTTTCTATGCCTTTGCAAACAGAGTACACACAGATCAGGGTCTGCTCTGTTTGCTTATGATATAATATAGATATGATTCTACAGTTTCTGCCATGACCAAAAACTCCCGTGTCCATGTGCTATAATAACAATTAGTCTAATTAATATTTACAATGACGTTATTTCTTACATGAATATTCATGGAGTAAAGGGTTAATACAGCTCTTATCTGCAGGTTTGTTATTTGTTTGAAACATTCACACTCTTAAACCCTTTCCCTGTTCTAACTTTACTGCAAATTTCAATACCTACTGAATATTCTTGGACAGAATAGTAAAACTGAATTATGCAAGGTGCTACATTGTAGCCATTTAAGAAAGTAAAGAAACACATCTATCAAATTCCATAAGCAAACAGAGCAGATCCTGGTCAGACAGCTCCTATAGGAACTGTCCGATCTGTCGGTCTACTCTGTTTGCAAATGCATGAAAACACATTTATTTGAAGGAAAGGTTTAAGTGCATACTGTATAGTAATCTTTGGCAAAATGTCTGCATGTGTATATTTTAAGGGGTCATTTCACCGAGAAATCTTCCCGGAAGACTGAGCTGCGATCTCAGAGCGTGGCTTGGTCGCCGCAGGTCGCACGTAGTCGACAGTTGACCGAGGGTTGGTCGTGCCTTGGTCTCCCGTGGTCGCACATGGTCGAGGATTGGTCTCCCGGAAAAACAGATCGTAGCTCGGTTTTTTGACATGTCAAAAAACCGAGCCTCGACCTAGAAGTCGCACGGAGAGCGTCGAAAGAGCGAGCGATATCGAGGAAAGAACGCATTGGTCGTGAGACGATCGGAACTAGAGCGGGGATGAGCTAGGCTCAGTCTTCTCGAGCGAGAACTGGTCGCGCGAATGGTCGTGCTGCTCGACCCCTGCTCGATCCTCGCTCGATCCGTGCGATCTAGCTTCGCTCTTTTGCGATTAAGCCTCACTCCGAGCGACCTGTCCTAGGCCTTCCTTAGACCCGTACGTTCCATATTATTTCCATTGGCGGCCTCTGTGCGCTTAAGCTTCAACCAAATAAGATCGACCCTCGCTTAACTTGCGGTTCTATAGATCTTCTATAGTTAGTGTTCAATTCTAGGCCCCACCCTGGCCAAAAGTTCGTCAAACATCTCCGGGAGCTTACGGAGATAGATCCGGAAGATAGCTTCATCTCCCAGCCTCAGTTCCGTCATGAGGGAGGTGTACTGACCATAATGTTCCCTCTGGTGTTCACGCAGCTCCTTTTCAGCATGATTAGCATAACCAGATAGTCTTGCTGCAATTTCAGGGCATGGTGCAGAGCAATTTGGTCCATGTTATCCTTTCGGAGACTGGTCAAAAGCTGATAGTCGGCCAACGATCGCCGGGCATTGTATAACGATCGCAGTGGGTCGCGCGCAAATCCGTGCAACCAAACCCAGTGTGCACGTAGCTCGAGCGAGACTCTGTTGAGAAAAGATCGAGAATTGGTCGTCTGAGCGAGGCTAGAACATTCGAGATCGCAACTAAATCGTATTAATCGAGGGTACATTGCAACTCGTACGTAGCTAGATCGGCCGGGAACGAGTCTTGGTCGGCCGAGGTCGCGCGCTTGCGAGAATAGATCGCCGAGAGATCGAGGCAATGTCGCAGATTGGTCGAACAGAACGAACCTTGGTCGTGTCAAGATCGCTTCAGATCGAGTGGATAGACGTAGATAGAGCGTATATAGAGCGTGTGTAGAGCGTATAGGACGTATATAGAGCGTACACATCGAAGGTCAAACGAGCTAACATCGAACATAGAGCGTGCACAGAAAATAATGGGGTAGGTCGCACGGTTTTTGCCCGCGACTATTGGAAAACCGAGCTGCGATTAAGGTCGCGCGTGGTCGCGTGCGACTTTTCCAGGTCGTACTCGGTGAAATGACCCCATTAGGCAGCAAGTAACTGTTTTGCATTCAGATCATGTATTTGAAAGGAAGTGGAAGAAAAATCTGATTAAAGCTCTGCAAGCTAAGCAATTGTTATCTGTAAAATATTTCACCATTAGCATACAAAGAATTAATTTTAGAACTGAAGTCGATAAGCATATACCAAATATATATCACAGTGTTAAAGATGATAATTTAATCCTGTGAATTTGGAGCAACCATGCACTGGCATTTTCAGACAGTGTTGACCTAGATCAGAGGGCTTCTAGTGGATCAGGGTCTGCACTGTTTGTAATTCAGATTCATCTAGCACATTTAACCCTTTCCCTGTTTAATAATCATGAATATTAATAAGCAGTAGTCTTGTCATGGCATAATTATATACACAGGATTTGTTGGTTACTATATATAATTGGTTGAATCTATAGAACCAGATCTATATTATTTCATATAAGCAAACAGAGCAGACCCTGATCAGACAGCTTCTATAGGAGCCGTCTGATCTGAGTCTACTCTTTTTGCAAATACTCGAAAAGGCGTTTATATGAAGGAAATGGTTAATCCACCATAATTACTCCACCAGTGCATCAATAATCCAGTTTGACACTTTCTCTATTTATTGTTTATTCATAGAGATAATGATATGATGAATATTTATTATGGTATAATTATAAATGTATGCAGTATTTTTTGGTATTGGTAGAAACTGTAAAATCAGATAATATATTATTATTCCATAAGCAAACAGAGCAGACCCTGATTAGACAGCTTATACAGGAGCCGACTGATCTGGGTCTACTCTGTTTGCAAAGGCGTGAAAAAGCATTTATAGAAGGGAAAGGCTTAACCCTTTCCTAAATAAATATGCCTTTCTACGCCTCTGTAATAGTCAGTATATGAAACCATTGTGATAAATAGAGCATTTGCTCCATAGGAGCAATGCTCTATTTATCACAATGGTTTCAAATCTACACAATTCTGAAATTTTCCTTTTCTCTAATTAATGCTCCTTTTGGGTAGATTCATTCAAAGAGGTTGGGTCTAAAAATAGCCTATGGAGGAAAGGGTTAAATGGATTTTACTGTACAGTTTTAATTCAATATGAGCAGTGGGCCGATGTTTTCAGACACACTAGAGGTTCAGTTTGCAAGTCTGTTATTCATCACTGTTTGAAATTGAGTATCAGCTCTTCTCCTAAAAGTGCAAGACTTGCATTTCTATGTTTAATCAATATGCTACAACCCTAGATGTTAATTACACACTATACGAGATGCTGTCGGTCATTACAAAAGCTTTTAACACTATGGAAACTCATTTGGCAATCGAGTACTTGTAGATACAGAAAGTCTAGCTCACAATTTCACATGATTGTGTTGTGCTGGAAAAGATATGAGGATACAGTGAATCCTCTGTACTAACGGCCATTCGAAAGTAGTTTGAAACCCATTCCATCATATTGACGCCTTTGACGTCTCTGTTAAAGTCACTTTTTGAAATCATTGTGATAAATAGGTAGATTTATCCATAGAGGAGGGATCTGATAAGAGCCTGTGAGTGAATGGGTTAATTCTTGGGTTATGGCCATGGCAGAAATATTCAATCATATCTATATTATTTGATAAACAGATAGAGCAGACACTGATAAGATGGCTCCTACTGCCATGGAGCTGTCTGATCATTGTCTGCTCTGTTTGATCAGGGAATTACGGTGTCTCACAAATCTGATTATTTAGTTTCTGCCTTGGCCAAAACCATTCTTGTTCAAATGCTTTAAAAAAAAATTCAGCTAATAAATATTCATGATGTCGTTATTTCTTACATGAATATTCATGAGGAAATAGGTTAATATGATAATTGAAATAAGTGTTATTGAAAATAGGCAGACATGCATGAATATTCATCAGGAGAATAAGTTATAGTTTTTCCATTGTGCAGACTTTGTTGATCCCCAAAGACATTCATCAACTTTGCATTGATCCAGACAGAACAAGTCCAGTAAGATTACACAGCAGTTTTTTTCTCAAGAATAGGTACTTTTCTGCAACTCTTTTAACCATATACTCCATGAATATTCATGTTAGATATAATTAAGTCATGATTAACTATTATATACAATATTAATTAGATTAATTGTTATAATAGCACATGGACATAATTATATTATGAGGTTTTGGTCATGGCAGAAATTGTCTAAGAATCATATCTTTATTGTATCATATAAGCAAACAGAACAGACCCAGATCTACTCTGTTTGCAAAGGTGTAGAAAGGCGTATTTACCCATTCCCGCATATTGACGCTTTTGACGCTTCTGTAAAAGTCACTTTGTGAAATCATTTTGATAAATAGAGCATTTGCTCCACAGGAGCAAATGCTCTATTTATCACAATGGTTTCAAAACTACACAATTCTGAAAATTTCCTTTTCTCACGTAAATGCTCCTTTTCGGTAGATTTAATCAAGCAGGTTGGATCTAAAAATAGCCTGTGTGTGTGTGTGTGTGTGTGTGGGGGGGGGGGGGGGGTTAATGGAGTAAACATTGTCAAAGTGTGAAACAGTTCAGACTGCTAGGGCATGTGGGCCAAAGTGCAAATGCTGTATTCTCCCGATATGTTATACACCCCCACTCTGATAAACGCCCCCTTACTTCCGATCAGTAAAACTGTCTAATTCTCACTAAATAAAGAACTTTTTCAAAATACAGATAGTAGCTTAATGCAGACTGAAAGCAGCTGCAGGTGCATTATAAAAGCTCTCATAGGAGATTTCTGTCTTGCTTTTATTCTGAATTAAGCATTACCGCCTGTGTACAAAATGCCAGAAGCTCCTTTTTAAAAATGTAACACCCTGGGAGTGTTTGTTAGAGATAACCCTTTCCCTGTTCAATATCCATGTAAGAAATAATGCCATAATGAATATTAATTAGATTAATTGTTATAATGACATATGAACATTATAAGAGTATGTTGGCTCAGGCAGAAACTGTATACCGTTATAAGATCTATATTATATCATAAGCAAACAGAGCAGACCCTGATCAGATGACTCCTATAGGAGCCGTCTGATCTGGGTCTATTCTGTTTGCAAATGTGTGAAAAAGCATTTATTTGAGGGAAAGGGATAATACGATATTGCCACACCACATAATATCTGTGAAAGCTCTTCCAGTGGCACTGCTGCACTAGTCATGGTGTTGCTTCTAGAGTCGAGGGAATAAGTCGGTAAATGTTTGCAAATCTAAATCAATGTTTATTTTCCCCTAAAAAAGGATAAAATTAGGTCATCTGTTGAGCAGAGGCAAAAAACAACAACATTGTTTCATTTGTTCAATCAAACCCAGCAGTCTGTGATCAAATTATGTAATGGATGAAAAAAATCCATTGTTTCACAGAGCCTAATGAGTAGTAAAATCGTCTGTCTGCAGTAACATTCGTGGTCTTGCATGCCAGCAGCGAATTTGCGTAACATTTTCAAACAGTTTAGATCCAGATGAGATGTAGAGTAAATTGGCGTCTTGATCATCAGGATCCAGACCGTTTGACACTCAGAATGTATGTTATAATTTAGAAATAATAGAAAACAGTATTAAGAGTTGCAGCAGAAGACTTCTTCAGCAGACGACAGTTACGTTAGCTTGCCAAAGGTTAATGGTCTTGCAAATGCAGACACTTGAGAATGTTTTATGCTTATCAATTTAGAGGTCCAAAACATCTTGTACGTGGAGTTTATCCCTTTCCCTGTTCTATATTCATGTAAGAAATAATGAATGACATCAGAAATATTTATAAGCTGAATTTTCATAATCTCATTCTTTCAAAGAAACCTTTTGCTTCAACGAAAATTGTAGAATCAGATCTATATCATGTCAAAAAGCAAACAGAGTAGACCCTGATCAGATGGCTCCTACAGGAGCTATCTGATCTGTGTCTACTCTGTTTACAAAGATGTAGAAAGGCATATTTATGGAGTAAATGATTAATTAGATTATTTTTCATAATGGCACATGTGAACACACAGGAAATATTTACCATGGCAGAAAATGTAGAATTAAGATACATGTATATATATACATTTGTAATTCCATAAGCAAACAGAACAGACCCTGATCAGACAGCTCCTACAGGAGTCAACTCTGCAACGTCAGCCAAATCATAGTAGCTGCCCTTGACAATAGGCCTATTGCAAACAGAGTAGACCCAAGCCAGACAACTCCAATATTAAGCTGTTTTGATTATAATTCATAATTGTATTGATTTGGTTTGCTATGGCAATTTTTTTTTAAATACAATTCATTAAATTAATATTTGTAATTGGCAGTCTTATATGAATATTTTTCAAGTGTAATTGACAGAGTCTTGCATGAACATTCATCACATAAAGGGGGTGAAGCTAGCAAATATGAATTTAGGTTTGCTGGCATAAACCTTGACATTGGGCGTTGAAAACAAGCATTTCATTACGTAAAAACTGGGTGACGATTTGAATCAACAAACAATAAAATCACAATGGCCATGAGAGCCTAGAGCAAAACATGGTGTTTGGAGAAAAAAATGTAGACAAGGTTGATGATGAAGAGTAACCTGATCATATATTATGTGATAACTAACCCTTTAAATGCGGGACACACATGCACTGGCATGTGCAAACAGTGTAGACCCTGATCAGAGGGCTCCTAGAGGAGCCCTCTGATCAGGGTCTGCATTGTTTGTCATTCAATGTCCTCCAGCATGTTTAAGCCTTTCATACCGAGTGGATTGTATGGTTTAACACTGATGGGCTATTCCACTCTGAACATTTAGAGGGGCTAATCTGGCAATCCACGAAGCTAGATAATACTTGGGCTTGTTTCATGCTGCTACAGCATCAGAAACAAAGAGATCGACCTTGAAGATATTCAAAATCAAATTCTTTCATCTCCAGGATAAGAAATCTACACGGGTAAGATTCGGAAAAAAAGGTGACCCAATCAACAGAATGTGGATTCATCTGTTTGAATGTAAGAAACAGAATGTAGACTGACATGTTAAAGGGCTCTTGTATTATAGCTGTCTGATCGGGTCTGCACTGACGACTGTATGCCAATGCTATATTAATTTCTTCAGAATAAATTCACCCCCCCCCCCCCCCCCTTTTTGCTGCATGAATATTCATGGACAGAATTTTTATAATCACACATTAACAATAAATGTTTTGGCTGTGACACAAACTGAGTCAGATCTATATTTTTCCATAAGCAAACAGAGCAGACCCTGATGTGACAGATGTCTGATCTGGGTCTACTCTGCTTGCAAAGGTGCAAGAAATAGTCAACATGGCATATATTGAAGATCAGATTCTACAGCTTTTGGCAAAGCAAAACAAATCCTGCATTTCATGTGTTGTTTTAAAACTTAATCTGATTAATATTCATGACGTCCTTATTTCTTACATGAATATTCATGGAGTAAAGTGTTCATGGCTAGTGTATAGGGTTTTAGTTGTTTTATTATTCCTGTCCAAAAAACTTCACTTTTTTGTCTGTCTGGTCTGTAACTCAGTTAAATACTGATCCCAGCACTTGTTTGGTGGGGAGATACCAATTCAGGAAATCATTATTTCCCCCCAGAATTAAGGGAGCGTTTATTAGAATTGGGACATTGATTAGGGAGAATATGGTACCATTTTTTCAATACAGTAAAACCCCTCTAAACCTGACGGGTTTAAATTTAGAATAGATATCGGTCTTGGAGACAGATGGCACCTTAATGCAGGGTGAAAGTCAAGCAGAATGCTCCTTGGAGCTTTTTGTAGGACTTTCATCCTGCATTTTTAAGCAGCCACCTGCCTAAAAGTATAAATTCTTCTCTACTTGAATTCCGGCTTTGAGGAAGAAGAACTCAAGAGACTGTGACCCTTCTGCAAAGTCAGGGTAATATCATTAACCTTTATCCCTCTGATGGTTACCTTACTGTCATTTGCAAACGACTTGGATCCAGATGAGACACCGATTATCTGAGCGTCTCATCAGGATCTATGCTGTTCAAGTGTTGTACACTCAATCAGCAATGCTTGAATGAAATGTGAGTGAGTGAAACTTGCTTTATATCCGAGTTTGAGCAGAGATTGTTTTTTTCAACAGGATAAGGTTTAAGACAAATTTAACCTTGTGCACTCTGAGCAGTTGTGGTCTGCAAATACTGTTGTCTGCTTCAGTTGTACAAGTATTTTATTGCCATTTCTTTAAAAAAAACAGCGTCACAGTGACAAACAGTTTGGATCCTGATGAGATGCCGGGTATAACTTGGCATCTAAATTCTGGATCCAAACTGTTTGTAAAGGTTATCACAAGGTTTGAAGGTTAAGGACAAAAAATGAAAATAGAGACAGGCAGAGCAAGAAGATAATTTGATTGGTCAAGGCGTCACTGGTTGCAGCTTCAGATGCAGAATGGTTTTAAAATTTGCCCTGTTTCTACACAGGCAATATTTGCTGGAATTAAATTAAAGGAGGTTTTGAAATGCATGACAAAATGGTTTAACCCTTTGAATGTGGGGGTAAATGTGAGTGTTACTGCCATTTTCAAACACTATAGACCCAGATCAGAGGGCTCCTAGAGCAGATCAAGGTCTGCACTGCTGGTCATACAAGTTCCTCTCTTATAATATAAGACTTTCTACTAGATGGCTGCATTTGTGAAATACTAAAGGGTCATTCCACTTTTACCGTTTAAAGGGTTCAACTTTCACCAGATGGTAATATATCAACCTTCCATTTATCCCTTAACTCCTTCCCTGTTCTACTGTCCGTTTATTTCAAATTCCAATATCTACTGAATATTCATGGCAAAAATAGTTACAACAAAATATGGAAGGTGGAACATTGTAGCCATTTTAGAAAGTAAAGAAACAGATCTTTCATCCATTAACAAACAGAGCAGACCCTATAGGAGCCGTCTGATCTAGGTCTACCCTGTTTGCAAATGTGTCAAAACATATAATATGAAGGGAATGGTTAAGACAAAGAATGAAATATCAAACAAATGAAGGAATTTCAATTTATCGGAAAAAAAAAGATTGAGATTCTTGGCAAAAATGACACCTGATAGTCTAAAATGAAGTCAAATGCTTGATACTCTACTAAGATTCAATGAAGGTTCAGCTTTCCAGCAAAAAACATGAATAAGTGCCTAAAATATTCCATGACGAAGATAAGAGTGCTGATTAGAATGGTTGGATGATTCCTATATTTTTTATTGTGGCTTTTTCTGGATGATAAGGTGATTTATATTAGCAGTTTAGTGTTTGATTAAATCTATCTGATTGATATATGAGATACACGAGAGAGACGGAGGCCATTTTCAGGGTTTGCTTGACAACTATTACTCATAACTATTTCAGTGTTAACCTTTGACTCCTTGAATATTGATGGAAGAAATAATGACATCATGAATATTTAAAATTAGATGATTTTTACTATGGCCTATTGACACAGGAACTTTTGGCTTTTATAAGAAGAAAATAGTAGAATCATAGATATTATTTCATAAGCAAACAGCAGATTCTCGTCAGAATGACTCTACAAGAGTCTACTCGGTTTGCAAAGGTGTGAAAAGGTGAGTATATGAGAGAAAGGGGTAAGGAAATCTAGATCTGTTTCATAAAGTATGAATTTAAAGACTAAGACCTAGATTAGTCTGCTCCTGTATGAGTCATCTGATCAGGGTCTGCTCTGTTTGCTTAATATGGTATAATATAGGTCTGTTTCTACACTTATGTATTCACTTGTTTTATGTAACGTTCATTGAGCTACTGGTATTAACACTTTCCTTCATATAGAAACACATTTTCTCGCATTTGCACACAGAGAAGACCCAGATCAGGTGGCTTGTATTGGAGCCGTCTAATCAAGATACTCTGTTTGCTAATGGAATTTGATAGATCTGTTTCTTTACTTTCTAAAATGGCTACAATCTTGCCCCTTCCATATTTCATTATAGCTATTTTGTTCATGAATATTCAGTAGGTATTAAAATTTGGAATACTAATAGAACAGGGAAAGAAGTAATAGATACAAATCAGTGGAGAGTCTGAATATATAGGGTATTAGTGAAATGGGCAAAATTGAATACATAGGACAACTAATGGAAGCATGGCATGAAAAGAAGTAATAGACAGTGAATATAAAAGGAATGCTGTGTACCCTTTGAATGTTGAATGTTCAAAGTGGACTGGTCCATTATATACATTCAGTATGAAGGGTTTAAATTTTTTAAAGGATTTTGAATGACAAACAATACAGACCCTGATCAAAGGGCTCATAGAGGAGCTGACCCGGGGTCTACACTGTTTACAAATCAGTCATTTTCCAATTTAAAAGAATTTACACTTTGAGATTCTGGCGTTGTGAGAGTCTCTTTAGAGAATAATGCTTGCGTGTCCTCATTCATTGCAACAGTGTGTTGGATTTTATTTTTGCTTGGTGATAATGTTTCTTTTTCAAGACTCCTTTTGCAAGAATTTTGTAATATTTATCATGTAGACAGATTATTATAAGTCTCCGAAAGCTGGATAGATCAAGATCAGATTCAGTGGTATATGTAGAGACCCAGGTAAGAAGGATGAATTAAAACATTTTCAAGAATAAAACATTTTATTTCTCCAGCAAACCCTATGTTGTGTCCTGTCTTTAGAATGGTTTTTTTTTTTTTTAGACAATTCTAAAGCGAGATCACAAATAGGTTGTGGTTGAGAAATGAAGATTTTAGTAATTGAATTACATGTATACACCTTTATCTAATGCTCTGCATTGATGTGTTTCAAAGAAACTTAAGGCACTACAACAGATGTTAGTATTAGCAAAAAAATATAAAAGCTTAACCCTTACAACGCTGACTTTTCAAATGGACTATTCCAAAATTCAAACAGGTCAAGCTTATGGTGAATATCTAGGGAATTTTCTGAAGAAAAGTGTAACATGACAAACAGTGCAGACCCTGATGAGAGGGTAATCCTCTAGGAGCCCTCTCACATCTGGGTCTATACTGTTTGCAAATGATGTTAGTGACTCGTGTCCCGCACAGTAAGGGTAAACAAGAGACTGTGTTGTAACAGTCTCAAAAATAGCATTGCTTATAAATGCTTTCCATTAGTATGAAGAAAAAGTATGTATTAAAATAGCAAATTGAAGCCACTTCCACTTTTAACACACAAGCCAGTCATTATGTCCGCAAGTTCCTCCCTCAACTTTAAGTTTTTATGTTTTCTTTCATTTCTTTTCAAAAGCAATATAGGAGTGTTTGGCAGTTTGGATCCTTATGATCATGAGCTGCTTAGTTAGTGAATGTGTAATCTGGTTCCAAACTGTCAACTAATGTTTCAAGATTTTGACTTTTTATAACAGTTCTAAGAGCTAAGAACTAAGAGCCCACTTGTAACCAGGCGGTTGTACAAATGACACATACTCTAATTTTGTGGCATTGTGCTTAGCCTTAAGTGGAATCATTCAAGAGGAGTCGGTCCCTAGTCGCCTGACTTCAGGCAGTACCTAGTCCCTAGTCGCCTGACTTCAGGCAGTACCTAGTCCCTAGTCGCCTGACTTCAGGCAGTACCTAGTCCCTGTCAAAGGAATTTTGAGACATTAACTCTATCCTTCATACAAACAGTTTCCCTGCAGTTTGTACCAGTCAGTACTGCAAACATTCAGCTCATAAATATTCATAATGTCATTATTAGTCCCCCACTGGTTACCGGTTGGGGGACTATAGGTTTGCTTGATTCCGTCCGTCTGTCCGTCCGTCCGTCCGTCCGTCTGTCACGCTTCGTGTCCGGGCCATATCTCCTACAAAGTTATGCCAAATTCATTATAACTTCATACATTGAAGAAGCATGATGAGGGCTAGTGTCATGCACAAGGGCCATAACTCCAGCATCAATATTTTTGGAGTTATTCCCCTTTTACATATTTTTTTGTCCGGACAATAACTCTTTATCTACTGGTTCAATTGATTTGAAACTTCACATATGGAACAATCATGATGAGGGGTAGTGTCATAAACAAGGGCCATAACTCTAGCATCAATATTTTTGGAGTTATTCCCCTTTTTCATATTTTCTTGTCAGTCCGTCTGTCACGCTTCGTGTCCGGGCCATATCTCCTACAAAGTTATGCCAAATTCATTATAACTTCACACATTGAAGAAGCATGATGAGGGCTAGTGTCATGCACAAGGGCCATAACTCTAGCATCAATATTTTTGGAGTTATTCCCCTTTTACATATTTTTTTGTCCGGACAATAACTCTTTATCTACTGGTTCAATTGATTTGAAACTTCACATATGGAACAATCATGATGAGGGGTAGTGTCATACACAAGGGCCATAACTCTAGCATTGATATTTTTGGACTTCTTCCCATTTTCCATATTTTCTTGTCAGTCCGTCTGTCACGCTTCGTGTCCGGGCAATATCTCCTACAAAGTTATGCCAAATTCATTATAACTTCACACATTGAAGAAGCATGATCAGGAGTAGTGTCATGCACAAGGGCCATAACTCTAGCATCAATATTTTTGGAGTTATTCCCCTTTTTCATATTTTTTTGTCCGGACAATTACTCTTTATCTACTGGTTCAATTGATTTGAAACGTCACATATGGAACAAGCATGCTGAGGGGTAGTGTCATGCACAAGGGCCATAACTCTAGCATCTATATTTTTGGAGTTATTCCCCTTTTAATATTTTCTTGTCCAGTTAATAACTCTTTATGTACTGGTTCAATTGATTTGAAACTTCTCATATGGAACAATTATGATGAGGTGTAGTGTCAATATTTTTGGAGTTGCTCCCCTTTTTCATATTTTCTTGTCGGGACAATAACTTTTTATTTACTGATTCAATGTATGAAAGTAGGTACTAATACCATTCAGGTGGTCATGTATATATCATGGTCAACCACACCATGGGTGGGTGGGGTGGAGAGAGTGGAGGTATTTTTCAGTCCGGTGGGGGACTCATGTCTTGCATAGCAATACAACATGCCCTTGTTTCTTACAAAAACATTTAACATGAATATTCAACAGGGAAAGGCCTTAACTGATTTAATGTTACATAATTTTTGTCGACCAACTGATGATGGTCGACTATTGCGTGTCAGAATTTTCTTCAAAATAGGCTGTATTTAGAACTTGAAACAGTTTGGATCTTTATGAGACTCTTTAAGTTACAGGGATCTGGATCCAAACTGTATAGGTTGTCGCAAATTCACCTATGACATGCAATTTTTCAGCAAAAAAGCAAACCCTTTCCCATTACAATATTCATGTAAGAAATAATGACATCGTAAATATTTATTAACTGAACTTTTATACTTAGCGCTATTTATAATGTAACTTTTTGTTTTGCTTTGACATAATCTGTAGAATCAGATCTATATCATGCAAAAGAAACAGAGCAGACCCTTATCAGATAGCTCCTAGAGGAGCCATCTATTGTTTACAGATGTGTGAAAAGAGTAGACCCAGATGAGACTACTCTTGTAGGAGCCGTCTGATCAGGGTGTGCTCAGTTTGCTTATAAAATTATTATAGACCTGAATACAGTTTCTACCAATACCAAAACATCATGTGTAACGGCCACTAAAGTGTGTTAATTAATTGATATTTAGGGCAGGTGGCTGATTAAAGCAAGGTGAAAGTAAAACAACGCTCCTATAGGAGCGTTCTGTTTTACTTTCACCTTGCTTTAAGCAGCCACCTGCTTTCGACACACAATACTTGATGTAATTCAGTGGCCGTTACAGAGAGGTTATATAAATATAGTGCCATTATAAACAGTCAGCTAATAAACATTCATTTTTTTACATGAATATTCAACAAGGAAAGGGTTAATGAACCATAATACCAGGCTTGGATAGAAATTTGGACAATTTGAAAATTAATGACGTTCAGGGCTACAGATAAAAGTGTGTACTCAAATTATCATTTCTCTACCAATCACTATGTTGTGACCACTCTTTAGAATCGTCTCAAAGAGACAAAATATTCTAAAGAGTGGTTACAACACATAGGGCTTGATGGAGAAATAAAGAAGTTATTCGCGAAAATGGTTTAATTTACATATCTTATCTGGACCTGATGATATTTTTAATCATCGTTTTTGTACACTGTGAAAATAAACCTTGTTGCCAGATATATTGATCTAGATTGTGTATGGTAAACTTTGGTAAAAGTGTTTTTCTGTCATTTCAGATTGCCCTTGAAACTCAAAATCATGGAATTTTATACGATGATATCTCTATTGATGAAGGAGCGAAAATTAATGCCGACATGTTCATAGACAACACAAAGAACTACCTTTATGCTCTGACAGACTTTAAGGTAAGAAAACTTGTCCATCTACTTACCGGTATCAGTTTCAGGATTACAATACATTGTCCTAACACTTCACTCCATAGATACTCATTTTAACACCTCATTTCCTCATATTGATGCCTTTCGACGTCTTTGTAAATGTCACTTTTTGAAACCACTTTGATAAATAGAGCATTTGCTCCATAGGAGCATAAATGCTCTATTTATCACAGTGGTTTCAAAACTACTTCCTTTTCTCTAGTAAATACTCCTTTTTGGTAGATTTATTGAAAGCGGTTTGATCTAAAAGTAGCCTATGAGGGAATGGGTAAATGCCTTTGAAATTTTGGCCATGGCAGAAACTGTAGAATTATCTCTATATTAAATATAAGAGATACCGTAATTCTACAGTTTCTACCATGGCCGAAAAAGTAAAGGATTATAGCTATAAATACCTGGGCCTGTATTCATAAAGCTCCTTAAAGGAGAAACTTAAGAATATTCCTTAGTCATATAAAATGAATACAAATAAAATTATTTCAGAAAAATAAAGCTGTATATCAAATGTATATTTAGAAGCCATTGAATGAAAAAATACTCTATAGTTTTGCTACAGATGTAGACAAATATTTTCCTTAAGTTGTTAAGATTAAAATATTCCTAAGGAGCTTAATGAATATGGGCCCTTAAAATCTTAAAATTATCATAGTATAAAACTTGGATCCTGATTAATATTTAAGTGGTTTGAGCAATAGATAAAAATGTGTATTCAAATACAAAAATCTCCATTTCTCCACAAAACCCTATGTAGTGAACACTTCAAATCATCTTAAAGAGATGATAACAACAAAGTCTAGTAGATAAATAAAGGAACTGATGTTGAACATGTTTTAATTTATCTCTGGTATGAGCCTCTGTTGGTTCAGCAATCTTTATTTAAACATTACTGAAGCATTATTCTTCTCCCCTGTTATTTTGGCACCATATTGATAGTAATTAATTGAGTAGCAAATTGTGCCAACCATGATCAAACTGTTTCTATTTTTTGCCCAAGTTCAAAAGCAAAATGCATACTAACCCTTTCCTCCATAAATACGCCTTTGCAAACACAGTAAACCCAGATCAGACGGCTCCTTAATAGGAGCCATCTGATCAGGGTCTGCTCTGTTTGCTAATAGAATTTGAAAAATCTGTTTCTTTACTTTATGAAATGGGTACACTTTTCCACCTTCCGTATTTCATTGTAACTATTTTCCCCATAAATATTCAGTAGGTATTGGAATTTTGAATAAACGTAGAAGAGGGAAAGGGTTAACCCATTCATGTAAGAAATATTAACATCATGAATCTTTATTACCGGTAGATGAATATGTATTATGTAAAATTTTCAAGGAAAATATCTTGTCAAAAGCAAAACAGAGCAGACTCTGATCAGATGGCTCCTATAGGAGCCATCTGATCTGGGTCTACTGTTTGCAAATGTGTGAAAAGGCGTTTATATGAGGGAAAGGGGTTAAGTACCAAATGAAATTCATTGTGGACGTATTATAATTAAACTCTACAAAATTCCAGCCAAATGCAAAACCCACTATTACATCTAAAACTAGCATTGAATGAAAATATCATTAAGTCCAAATATCCAGGCTCCATTTACCATGACTCAGATCTTCATTTTCATGCAAGAGCTTTAAAAAAGATATGGAATCAGCCATTAATTCTTAGAACCCTGAATATTCAAAGTGGAATGTTCCATCAGTGTTTAACAATAGAACAGTCCACTCAGTATGATAGGGTCATAATCTGCAAACAGATTTTGAACGACAAACAGTGCAGACCCTGATCAGAGGGCTTCACTAGGAGCCCTCTGATCTAGGTCTTCTTTGTTTGCAAATGCCAGTATACTCACTTCTTGCATTCCAAAGGTTCAGATGTCTGCAATTATCATGGTTAAAATCAGAGTTTTCAAGCCATTATAGACGAAAATATAATGCATTTTAGCCCTGCAATATTGAACTGCCATACATTCCTTGTTCTCTCGTGGGTCTCTTAGCACTTTACAGATTTGCTGGCTAAGATAAATCCAAGATCTCAGAAACAGTGTACATCCAGATACAGCGGTATGATTGGGTTCAAAATTCTTGCTCTGATAATATTACTTATACTTTACCTAAACCAATGAAATTATCATTTGTGCAGAGCTACAAATAAAGGTGTTTACCAAAATACTGAAACCATCATTTCTCCACCGATTCTAAAGAGTTGTCGCAGTATAGGGTTTGGTGGAGAAATAAAGAAATTATTCCTGAAAAAGACTTAATATACACATCTTATCTTGAGCTCTGCCTTGTGTGTAGATCAGATCAAACTGGACAAAAGTTAATCTATTCTTTCATTATACTGATGCCTTTTGACACAATGTAAATGTCACTTTTCAATTGTAAGCAAAATGCTCTATGGTTCTAAAAATAACCTATGAGGGAATGGGTTAATCTTACTGCTATCTCATATTGAGGGCTTGGTGCACTTTGTGAAGGAGTTAGAATAGTTTTGCACCAATCCCTCGATATGAGACCATCACATGACTTTGTGCTGAAGGAGAATCTTACTGAAATCCAAATATGTCATTATTTGTCTATCTATAGCATGTCACGAACCTCTCTCAATCAGGTGACCAATCTTATTTCCGTACAGTTGACAGCAATACCCAGGACAATTCCGCGGTTAGTACAGAATTGGAGAACTATTAGGTTTAAGCTATTCTATTACTTTTCCAACTGAAATACAACCCAGAGCTTAATTAATTGGTCCAAGACAGCTCAGTAATAATCCCATTTGTACATGGATTCAAAACATTCACATGGGGGAACATATAACAAGCACATGTTCAAGATTCACTTTACGTTGTCTCAGCCTAATGTACAGACAAAATACTGAAAAAAAAACCTCTACTGCATATATACAACTTTCTACACCTTTGCAAACAGAGTAGACCCAGATCAGACGGCTCCAATAGGAGCCGTCTGATCAGGGTCTGCTCTGTTTGCTTATTAAGTAATATTGATTTGATTCTACAGACCATTAAAGTATCATGTTCATATATCAAGATTATTAATATTTATGCGTAACTGTTTCTTCATGGTGTAAAGGGTTGAATATTTTTTTCATCGTTATTTATGTCATTATCATTGATTCAAGTATCATCATGTCCTCACCATTATCATTAACCCTTTCCCTGATGAATATTCATGTTAGAAATAATTACATCATAAATATATATTGGGTGATCCTCATAATGGCATATGAGATGCTGAGTACTCTGCAGCTGGCCTGGATCAAAACTGTTTGCAAATAACAACCAAGTCATGCTTAGAAGATTAAGGGTTTAACCCTCTCCCTAATGTAAACGTTTTTTCATGCAGACCCAGAACAGATGGCTCCTGAAGGAGCCGTCTGATCAGAGTCTGCTCTGTTTGCTTTTGAAATCTTAATTTATCTGACCAAAAACCCTACATATTACATTATAGAAATATCGGCTAGTACATATTCATGATGTCATTTTTTCTTACATGAGTATTCAACAAATTTAAGTTGAAAGTTGTAATTCTGTATGATTGATCCTAATTCAACTTGTTTACTTTACACGATTCTCAAAGTATTTCCCTTTGCATACTGGATAGATCTTTGAGAGTTTAACCCTTCCAACCCTGAATTTTCAGTGTGGAATAGTCCTTCATTGTTAATTGGTAGAGTCCAAACAGTATGAAAGGGTAAATTCTGGAAGAGGATTTTGAACGACAAACAGTGCATACCCTGATCAGAGGGATTCTCTGGAAACTCTCAGATCTGGGTCTACACTGTTTGCAAACGACATTGTATTTGTTTCTCGCATTCAAAGGGTTAAAAATGATTGATTTATACAAGAAAGTTCATTCCGCAGCTCCACATTTTCTGTAGACCAATCATAATCATTTTACATAAAGCTATTCATCAATGCTGTTGCATCAAGGCTGAATATAATATAGTCAAAAAACTCTTGGCTAATCAAGTTTTGCTGGACTCGTTCCATAATTCACAGGGAGAGATATTCTCTTCTTGTAAAAGGATGTTGACAGTGTATAATACATCATGTGATTCAGATCCATCGCAAGCAGTTTTGTCAAAGGATTCTGACAATCATGCTAGTTGATCCATTTTGCAGAGGCAATTTCTATGGATTTTTCATAACTGCCTGTTTTTCCTGCTCAGCTTCTAAATTACACTAAAGCCCCCTAATGCTTTTGTTGTTTAGATCCAGATAAGACATACATATGCCATCTTATCTGAACCCAAGGGCAGCAAAATCTACTTTGAGATTTATTTCAAACGGTCAATTCATCTGCAAATCGGATTTAATCCATTCAGGTGCATTTTTATGTTAAAATTAACAGCCCAATCAATAGAAACTTCCGCATGATGCTAATTCAGTTTCTCCCTCCGAATCGATTTTAATTCCAGACCATTTGCACTGTTTTTAGAAAAAATATTTCTCCCCTGGTTACAAAGTACAATTATCTATAAGACCAATTACATAGGAAAACATTTGTGTTTACGATCCATAACCATATTTCTGACTTTTAAAACACTGGAAAAACATGACAACATTGTATTGCCTAAGGATTTTTTTCATTTCCCTCATGTAAATGCATTGTCGCGCCTTTGCAAACAGAGTACACTCAAATCAAGCAGTCCTCTTTACTGGAGCTGTCTGATCCAGGTCTACTCTGTTAACTTATGAAATTCTAATAGATCTGACTCTACAATTTCTACAAATACCAATCATTTCTGTGTACATTATATAAATTCAGCTATCAAATATTCCTAGTAAGGCTAACCCTTTTTCATGCTTTTAGCATACAGAGTAAACCCAGATCAGACAGTTCTGTAGCCGCTGTCTAATCAGGGTCTGCTCTGCTTAATCCATTCCCTTATATTGAAGACTTTTGACGACTCTGTAAAAGTCACTTTGTGAAACCATTGTGATAAATAGAGCATTTGCTCCTACAGGAGCAAATGCTCTATTTATCACAATGGTTTCAAACTACAAAATTCTAAAACTTTCCTTTTCTCTAGTTAATGCTCCTTTTCAGTAGATTTATTCAAATAGGTTGTATCTAAAAATAGCCTATGAGGTAATGGGTTAATATGAAATTATGATAGATCTGATTCCACAGTTTCTACCAATACCAAACTATCCTTTTGACATATTTAGCCAAATAAATATTCATGATGTCATTATTACGTACATGAATATTCAATAGGGAAAAGGGTTAAACAGATGATTGTAATGAGTGTATATGGGCGAGATAGGGTTTGAAAGAAAAATAAAACATATTTAACTTAGAATTCCTTGGGCTCTGCAAGCTGCAACATTAGTATTACAAATTGCATATATATACAGTAAAACCCCGCTAATACGACAACCTAAAAGAGGTATAATTCTGGGTGCTAGATGCAGGTGGTAGCTTAATGCATGGCAAAAGTAATGCAGAAAGCTCCTAGAGGAGCTTTCTGTATTACTTTTGTCCTGCATTAAGCAACCACCTGCTTATAAAGACACACCAATGTTTATTCATTAAGTGGTAGCATTAGTGGAGTTCTACTGTATCATAGATAACATCTAGAGCTAAAAGTTTGAGACATAGCCCATAACTCCATGAATAGTCATGTGAGAAATAATGACATCATGAATACTAATTAGATTAACTTTTATAATGGCGAATATTTGGCCATCGCAAAAGCTGTACAATTATATCTATATTAATTCCATAAGCAAAAAGAGCTCATACAGGAGCTGTCTGATCTAGATCTACTCTGTTTGTGTATTTATGAAGTAAAGGCTTAACCCAAAGTTCCTCCATAGGCTATTTTAGACCTATCCTCTTTAAATGAATCTACCCAAAAGGAGCATTTACTAGAGAAAAGTAAAATTTTAGAATTTTGTCGTTTGAAACCATTGTGATAAATAGAGCATTTGCTCCTATAGGATCAAATGCTCTATTGATCACGATGGTTTCAAGAAGTGGTTATTGCAGAGGCGAAGAAAGGCATACTTATGGAGGAAAGGGTAAAACTAATCTCAGATTGAAAGGCCTTGTGAAATATCTCTAGTCTATTCTACCATTTTTTCCTGAATATTGATCTACACTTGCAAACAGTATTAACTCAGTATCAGACTAACCCTGCATAAGTCAATGCTTGATAAGAGTTCCAGAGTACAGTAAGACCTCTCTATAACGGCCACTAAATTACATCAAGTAGTTTGTGTTAAAGGCAGGTGGCTGCTTAAAGCAAGGTGAAAGTAAAACAGAACGCTCCTATAGGAGCGTTCTGTTTTACTTTCAACTTGCTTTAAGCAGCCACCTGCCCTAAATACTAACTGATTAATACAATTTTAGTGGCTGTTATAGAGAGGTTTTACTGTACAAAATTAGTGGTTCTGTTTTGTTGAGTCACAGGAATAATGCAAGTCAATAATCCTAAATGCAAAAGCTATGGTGTACAAGACATAAAACTGACATAAAACTGTCATTGAAAGATGTCATGCCAATTGATGGTGTAAATGATACTATTTTGTTTCCGGTACATCCTTGTTTGTCTGCAAAACGAGGGTAACTGTACTTTTCTTGTGAGAACATTAGTTCTCTTCTAATGATAAACAATAAATTACTGTATGACCTCTATTAAACTCAGTGGTAGAGCGTCCGCCTGCGGTACGGAAGGTCGTGGGTTCGATCCCCGGCCGTGACAGCAGACCAAAAATCATTAAAAGTTGGTACTAGTAGCTCCCTTGTCTACGCTCGACAATAAAGGTGTAGTTCTAGGACTGGTCGGCCCGGTGTCAGCATAATGTGACTGGGTGGGGTGCCCTTGCCATGTACCTGCGGCAGGAGTATTCCAGTGAGGCAGCACTATAACTTGTCTCATGCGGGTGCCGTCTGCAAATAACTGAAATACTGTTGGTCGGACGTAAAACCCAACTCACTCACTCACTCTATTAAACTCCATTATGTGTTACACGTTTTAAAAGAAGCTCTTAGGAGAGCTTTCTGCATTGCCTCCAGTCAGCATTAAGCTACCACCTGTATTTTGAACAAGAGCTGCCTGCATGTGGTGCCGTTTACACTAATCTGTTTGATATTGTAGCCCCAATGTTTAAGTTAACATTAATGTTAAGAACAACAATGATGCCACCAGTTTCCACATTAGCTTGTATTTTTTCTTTGAAAAACAGACGTGCTAAAAACCTATATTTCTTTTTAACATCCGTTTCTGCCAACTATGGGCTAATTGGATGTCCCCAGAGAAAGGGGAGCATATACAGAGAAACCCGGGCACCGTGACTGCCCTACTCCTATAATCGAAACAGTTTCTTTAGATGCCCAGTGTAAAGCACCGATACATCGGACCTCAGTTTATAAAGTCTCATCCAAAGGACTTGGTCTGGCTGGGGATCGGACCCAGGATCCCTACTGTAGTATTGTTGTCAAGCGCATTAATCATTTGACCATATCTTGCATCTTGGTACACAGGTGGTTACTTAATGCAAAATGAAAGCAATTAAAAAAAGCTCCTAGGGAGCTTTCTACATTGTTTTCAATCTGCATTAAGCTATCACATGTATTTCAAAAAGCATTTTTATTTAATGGTTATTTTAAAGGGTTTAGAGATTTTATTGATCATTAGTTTCCTCCTTGAAGCAAGGGAGCATTTATAAGAGTGGGGGCATTTATAAGGGAGAATACAGAACTATTGCAAAATGTTCGTCTGGAGCACCATGAATTTGGAGGTTGTTGTGTCTGAGCCAACTGCAGATAAACTGTATAACCAAATCTTACCTACACTTAATCAGCTTTATTTTATTGAATTACCAGCTATGTTGGTTTTATTTGATGCCTGGATACTAATTCAATTTTCCTGTTTGGTCACCAGCTTTCTTGCATACACACACAAAAGATAACAATGCTGAATTTATCTATTCAGTCACTGGACTGTCTTGTCAGAAGATGAGTGGAACATTCTTCAGCCAGGGACAACAAAAAAACAAATCAAGAAGATGAATGTATCAAGTCTATAAAAGTTCACTGAACCAATTCTCATGTAACAGAGGCAGATGCCTAAACCCTTTCCCTGTTTTATATTTATTCCAAATTTCAATACTTACTGAATATTCATTGACACAATAGTAATAATGAAATATGAAAGGTGAAACATTGTAGCCATTTTAGAAAGTAAAGAAACAGATCTATCAAATTCCATTTGCAAACTGAGCAGATCCTGATGTAGGAACCGTCTGATCTGGGTCTACTCTGTTTGCAGATGTGTGAAAAGTCATTTATATGAAGGAAAGGGTTAAAACATTTTCAAGAATAGCTCCTTAATCTGTCTGCCCAAAACACTATGTTGTGACCACTCTTTAGAGTTGTCGCTTCAAGAAGATTCTACTTAATATTCAGTTTGGTGGAGAAATGACAATTTTGGTATTTGAATATACTATTCAAATATAGTAGAACCCCTCTAATGTGACCACTTAATGAATAAAAATGGGTGTCTTTATAATATAAGCAGGTGGTTGCTTAATGCAGGGCAAAAGTAATGCAGAAAGCTCCTAGAGGAGCTTTCTGCATTACTTTTGTCCTGCATTAAGCTATCACCTGCATCTAGCACCTAGAATTATACCTATTTTAGGTGGTCGCATTAGCGGGGTTTTACTGTACATACTTTTATCTGCCGCTCTGAAGTAATCTGTAACCAGCATGAATAAATCTTTCAAGGCCATGGAACCTGCTAAATCTGCCAGAAAAGTATTAAGTCATAAAATTTTGTCATTAAATCTTGTAAGTTATCTTACAAAAAATAAAAGATAGACGTTATAACATGTCTATTAAACGACTGTATAATGAATAAACATGGGATTCTATTAGAGCAAGTTAAATGGATAAGGAAAGTTATATTATACAGATAGCTCCTAGGAACTTTCTGCATAACTTTCTTCCTGCATTAAGCTACATTATCTGTCTTAAAACCCAAGAATTAGACTGATTTTGTGTGGTCGCAGTTACCGACAGATTTGACGCAGTTTGTAAAACCCTTTGAGCATGAGATACAAAATAACTGCCATCTGTAAACAGTGAAGACCCAGATCAGGAGTGTACACTGTCAGTTCAACATTTCCAAGTAAATTTAATCTATTACCCTTGAATGAGTTTTTTGAAATTCAGCTTTACAACCCTTTCTCTGTTCTAAATTTAGTCCAAACTTCAATACCTACTGAATATTCATGGACAAAATAGTTAAAATAAAACATGAAAGATGGAATATTGTAGCCATTTAAGAAACTGAAGAAACAGTTCTATTAAATTCCATTAGCAAACAGAGCAGACCCTGATCAGATGGCTCCTATAGGAACCGTCTGATCTGGGTCTACTCTGTTTGCAAATGTGTGAAAATGTGTTTATATGAAGGAAAAGGTTAAATGGGTTATGTAATTTATAACACGTAACAAGACTGAAATGAATAAACCTGCCAAAGGCTCAAATCTGACCAATCAAATACTTGAGAGCGAACCCAGACTCAACTAAAGTTTTATAAGCATGGAGCCTGATCTGAACCACTAAAGCTTCACTCATCTATACATCTAGATTTAGCAGAAATGATTTGTATGATAATATAAATAGAGCAGAAGTCAGGAGATGTCACAGGGAAGTCCATAGCAACAGACAACAGCAAAATACCAATAAAGTGACATTTGAAAGCTAGATTACAAGTCATTTGAATTCTGCTCAACCGTTTAGGCCATAAATATTCATGTAGAAATAATGACATCATGAATATTACTGAGTTGAATATTAGATTAAAATAGGAATTTTTTGCCATCTGTATTATCTCACAAGCAAACAGAACAGACCCTGATCATACGGCTCCTACAGGAGCTGTCTGATCTGGGTTTTCTCTAACTGGAAAGCCTTTATTACATGTATATGATTAGCAAACATAGCAGACCCTAATCAGACGGCTTCTACAGGAGCTGTCTGATCTGGGTCTACTCTGTTTGCAAATTCGTAGAAAGGTGTATTTATGCAGAGCTACAGATAACGGTGCATACTCAAATACTAAAATCGTCATTTCTCCACCAAAACCTATGTTGTGACCACTCTTTAGAATCGTCTCTTCGAGACGATTCTAAAGAGTGGTCACAACATAGGTTTTGGTGGAGAAATAAAGAAGTTATACTTGAAAATATTTCAATTTACGCATCTTATCTGGAGCTCTGGTATTTATGGAGGAAAGGGTTGAGGCCTCATCTGAAGATTGTATTTAGTGTAGGCTCAGCTCATTTAGAAGAAATTGCTATACATGTACATTTATTACCAACACCATTTATTATGGTGTACATATCACACAGATGTTCTAGGTAATATTTAGCCATAGACAAGCCTGTGAAACAATTCTCAGGAAATTAAGTCTGTTGGTCGGCAGCAAATTACAGAGGAGAATTTTTTTTCCATTTCCGTGTACATTAACAAAATGATTACCAAGACTTACGTAAAGTAATTCATCTTCATTTGAACCCTGCAATATGAGAAGCAACCTTTAGGCTGTGTAAATAATGAAGATCCAGATCAGCCATTATAATTACAATGCAGCTTCTGATCATGTTCTACAGCGTCACAAACTGCAAAATAGATTGCTCTGACCTAATAGGCATGATTTAACCCATTCCCTCATAGGCTATTTTTAGATCCAACCTCTTTGAATAAATCTACTGAAAGGAGAGAAAAGGATTTTTTTTAGAATTTTGTGATTTGAAACCATTGTGATAAATAGAGCATTTGCTCCTATAGGACTTTTACAGAGGTGTAGAAAGGCGTATTTATGGAGGAAAGGGTTAACATGGTTGCGGGTCTGGTTCTAGAGAAAAGGAAAAGTTTAGAATTTTGTAGTTTGAAACCATTGTGATAAATAGAGCATTTGCTCCTATAATGTATCATATATATTAATGAATTCTATTGACTTAAACACTGCACAGTGTTAGGAGGAGCAATTTTCATCTATGTTTATGGTGGTATTAAGAGGCATTGTCCGATAGAAATATTCATATCTCTCATAATGTTCATAGTTCTGATGCTAATATGCAAGTTAACTAAGCTATGAATGGTTGTTTTGGAACTGTTTGTAATCTTGATCAATGTGAAGGTCTGAAAGTTCAGCTTGTCGAGTTAAATTTTTCATCGGCTGAAAATGTTATCTACATAAACTCAGCATTTGTTTTAAAAAAAACAAAAGCAGGATTAACTCTTTTCCTCATATAAACGTGTTTTCACGCATTTGCAAATAGAGTAGACCCAGATCAGACGGCTCCTAGAGGAGCCGTCTGATCTGGATCTACTCTGTTTGCTTATAGAAATTGATAGATCTGTTTCTTTGCTTTCTGAAATGTATACAATGTTCCACCTTCCATTATAGTTCTTTATAACTAGTGTGTCAATGAATATTCAGTAGGTATTGAAATTTGGAAAAAACACAGAACAGGGAAAGGGTTAAACAGTTTAGATGTTGATGAAGTTACTGGTTGGCTCATCTTTGATTCCAATTGTTTGCACGAGTTTTTTACAAATTCACCTGCAGCATGCTCAAGGTCAGTATTACCAGGAATATTTTAGTACAATTAAGATAACAATCGACATTCCAGTCACCTCGTGTTGGATTCACATGTACAGTAGGACCTGTCTTAAGCAACCATTAAGAGATGTCTTATTCTTGGTGTTTAAGATAGGTGGTAGCTTAATGCAGGTTGAAAGTAATGAAAAATGCTCCTATTGGTGCTTTTTGCTTGACTTTATCCTTGCTTTTAAAGTAACCGCTTGCTTTTTAAGACTGACCAAGTATGTTCAACAAATGAATATTCACTGAGGACAGGTTCTACTGTACTGAGAATTTGGACATTTATTCCAATTTGTGGGTTTTCATGCCAAGTGGTTTAACCCTTTGAATGCAAGAAACAAGCTTAATGGTATTTGCAAATAGTGTAGACCCAAATCAGATAGCTTTTTGTGGAGCCTGGTCAGGGTTTGCACTGTCTGTCATTGAAAACCCTTAACATAATATTATGTAATTCTTTAAAACTGATTTGACTTAACCTTTTCCTTCATAAATCCGCCTCTGTAATAGTCACTTCTTGAAACCATTGTGAGCAAATGCTCTATTTATCACAATGGTTTCTATACTACACAATTATAACATTTTCTTTTTCTCTAGTAAATGCTCCTTTTCGGTAGATTCATTCAAAAGAGGTTCAGTCTAAAAATAGCTAAAACATGGAGGAAAGGGTTAACATTGAAACAAACGATTGCTTCGATTCATTGAGCATTCAAAGGATTGATTTAACCCTTACAACGCTGACTTTTCAGATGGACTATTCCAAACTTTAAACAGGTCAAGCTCATAATGTATGTATTTGAATATTTTTCTAAAGAAACGTGTAACATGGCAAACAGTGCAGACCCTGATGAGAAGGCTCCTCTAGGAGCCTCTCATCTGGGTCTACACTGTTTACAAATGTTATTAGTGACTCATGTCCCGCACTGGAAGGGTTAAGCAATAATAATATCCATCATGGAAACTACACAAGTCTGGGCAATATCACTCATCTAACATGTCTCAACCCTTTAGTACTCCATAAATACGCCTTTCTACGCCTTTGCAAACAGAGTAGACCCAGATCAGACGGGTCTTATTGGTCAGCCGTCTGATCATGGTCTGCTCTGTTTGCTGATGGCCTTTACATTCTTATCCGACACTGTAGTGGGACATATCATTGGCCTTCAAGCTACATTTGTATGCAAGCACCCAGTCTGTTATTTTCAAAAGTAGATGTGGTAAACCCCAGATAGGTGGCAGCTTAATGCAGGTGGAAAGTCATGCAGAAAGCTCCCAAAATGAGTTCTCTGCATGAAAGCAGCCAACTGCCTAAAAATACATATACTGTTCTTTATTAAAGTTCTGTAAGAGGGGTTTTACTGTATTTTAGAATAAATTTATGTAATTCTAAGATTTTAATCAAGTTTTCCAAGAATTTTATATGGATTCAAACTGTGTACACGTTTCATTGTCATCATTATCGATCAGAGGGAAGATTATACCAGTATAGAATAGTCTGCTCTTGTTACTAATTGCCTAGATAGCTTTATGTGCTTGATCATATAAATTAATCTTTATTTACTGTTAATAGTTAGCAGGCTGTGGCAGAATTCATGATACATTTAACCCTTTCCCTGTTCTATGTTTATTCCAAATTTCAATACCTACTGAATATTCATGGGCAAAATAGTTATAAGCAAGTATGGAAGATGGAACATTATGTAGCCATGTTAGAAAGTAAAGAAACAGATCTATCAAAGTTCATTAGCAGACAGAGCCGTCTGATCTAGGTCTACTCTGTTTGCAAATGCTTGAAAATGCTGCTGATGAATCGAAAGAAAGTTAAAAACCTCTTTTGATCTGATCAGACCAGAGTAAGGCTTACAGTAACCATAAGTGTTCCATCTATGGTCATGTCTTTAACCCTTTGTATGGGGAGAAATTGGCAAACAGTGTAGACCCAGATCAGAGGGCTCCTAGAGGAGTCCTCTATCATGGTCTGCACTGTTTGTCATTCAAATTCTACTTGCAATTTTAAGCTTTTCCCTGTTGTGTATTCATGTATGAAATAATGACATCATGAATATTTATGAGCTCATTTCTATAATGTTATATGTATGCAGGATGGTTTTGTATAGGTGGAAACTGTAGAGTTAGACCTATGATCTATGATAATTTCATTAACAGATCAGACCTTGATCAGATGGCTCCCACAGGAGCCATCTGATCTGGGTCTACTCTGGTTTCAAAGGCCTGGAAAAGTGTTTATATGAGGGAAAGGGTTAACCCTTTGAATGGGGGTAATGGGTAATGGGGGGCATTATTACAAACAGTATAGACCCAGATCAGTCTTGAGAGCTCATAGAGAAACACTTTGATCAGGGTCTGCACCATTTGTCATTCAAACTTTTAGTAACTAGCAAGTTTAAACCTTTCATACTGGATGGACTCTATAGTTAAACACTGAATGGGCCAACACACTTTGAAAATGAGACAGAAGACAGTGGGTATTCTGAGAACTGATCAATGTGGTCAACGAAAACTTACTCAGCTGGCTGAAGGTACTTGAGAGGAACCATTAATCTTTTAAAGATCCAAACTCTATTTTGATGTTCTATATTATTTTCTTGACCCTAGCATAGTGTGTTCATTTGTATGTTGCCATGGAAATTGCAAATTTAAGATTTACGCAGTTTTGATCTGGATCATAATTTATGCCGTATAATATTTTTTCTGCTCTAACTGTATCATATCAATATCAGTCATCATCATGAAGAAGAATGACATATTTCAAGCTTAATTTCCTTTTGCTTCCTTTGCAGAGGAGACAGGGTAGACCTAGATCAGACAGCTCCTGTAGGATCTGCTCTGTTGCTTATATAATAGATCTTTAATAGAACTTTATAGTTTCTACCAATACCAAAATATCCAGTGTACAAATTCAGCTAATAGATTAATAATCACATTATTCCTTACATGATTATTTAACAGGGATTAAGGGTTAAGCCAGGAATGCTGTTAACTCTTCGAATTCATTATCCCCAAGCAGTAATTGCCACTGAGCAAAATGATAAAAAGTTTAAATACCCTTCTCATTATTAACCCTTTACTCCATAGGCTATTTTTAGACCCAACCTCTGAATAAATCTACCGAAAAGGAGCATTAACAAGAGAAAAGGATTTTTTTTAGAATTGTGTACGTGTAATTTGAAACTATTGTGATAAATAGAGCATTTGCTCCTATAGGAGCAAATGCTCTGTTTATCCCAATGGTTTCATAAAGTGACTTTTACAAAGGCGTATTTATGGAGGAAAGGGTTAAGGCCCTTTGCTGTAACCCTTTACTCCATAAATACGCCTTTCTATGCTAATTGCAAGCAGAGTAGACCTAGATCAGACAGCTCATAGAGGAGCTGTCTAATCAGGGTCTGCTCTGTTTGCTTATGACATAATATAGATATGATTCTACAGTTTCTGCCATGACAGAAATACCTGGGTTCATGTGCTAGTATAATAATTAATGCAATTAGTATTCATCATGTCATTATTTCTTACATGGAGTGAAGGGGTAAAATATTGAAGTGTGATTGTGTTGTTCGAAAGTTGTTAGCGTTTTGTGTGGCCTATGCAACATGTTGTAGACATATTCTTAGGATCATATTGTCTTCCAGCCTCCATCTTTGTATGGACTAGAGCATAGTCTCCTATACTTCTTACTTTACCTTGCAATACCATATTTAGTGTGTGAATACTAGTGATGTGCCGATTAATCGCAGTACTCCATGATCACATCGTGAAGGATTCGACGTTATGATCAAGAAAGGATAGTCCAACGTCGAATATTTATACATTGCCTTATGGAGACCATACAGTTTAGCAAACAGTAAAAGCCAGACAAGGCCAAACATACATGTTGTTTGTCACATTGTTTTAACTGAACAGAATCATTTTGTAATCTTAGATTTAAAACAGATTTACCCTTATCAAATGATTATGTCATAATTTAGACAAAGAAACTGGTCTTGATATACATTGATTTCAAACCAACAACCCATAATTATGTGGCCTTTACTCAAACTCAAATTATAAGCCTGCCATATTAGAATTTAATAGTGATATTTATTTGATGATGGATTGCGAACATGTGTGGATGATAGAGTAAAATGTTTGGGTCTCACTGATCCCAACACTAGTGAGTAAGGTGTCTACCTGTCTTCTGCTGAATATTGAAGTGTGAATCTATACTCTATAAATATTAGGAGAATCATTCTTACCCCAGAACAAATATGATAATTACAGATGAATTCACCATCAGCGTAAAAATTGCTGCACAGTAGGTGAAGAGTTTCTTGTTTTGACAATGTGCAATATGCTACAAACAATCATTTTTCTAAATTGCTTTGATCTACATACAGATCTCTATGCATGTTATAGTAATTTCTGAAATAAACAAGACACCCCAGAATATAAACAATACTGGCATTGAGACTTGTGGTGGAGGCTGATACTGTTGCCAGTGTTGGGGTGAACCAGTGGGAACATCTGTCCGTATGTCATCATGCGCTTATGATGACTGTCAGATATGGGGTGCCTATATATGAAGCATGATTTTCCTTCAGTCTCCCACCGATTAAAATCAGACCTTACTGAAAACCTTACTCTTTTACTTCAAAATTAAATATCATGCCTCTCTAGCATGTTGTATATTGTTTTATGATTGATCATAGACTTTCTCATTTGTTTCTGTGCTGAAACAGTCAGCAACTAGTTGCCAATGTTTGTTTGAGTACAGTTTTTGTTTGTTCGAGGGAAGAATTTCGTGATGGGCGTCCTGTTATGAGAGATGCAAAGTCCCTTGTAATGTTATTAACCCTTCCAGCGCTGCATTTTCAAATGGACTGTTCCAAAATTCAAAAAGATCAAGCTTACTTTAATATTCATGGATTTTTAGCTGATCTGTTTTGTAAAGTTGTTGAAACTGTGGCATCCGCATTGTGATTGTCTTCGTCGTTGTCATCCGGAAACTTTAACATTGGCTATTACTTCTTTACTATTCATGCAAATCTTATGGATTGTCTCATACTTGTTCACAGCACAAGGGCTACACTGGAACAGATGAGCGTTGGCACCCACATGCAGTGCTCTTGTTTTTTAACCCTTTCCCTGTTCTGTGTTTATTACAAATTTCAATACCTACTGAATATTCAAGGACAAAAAGGTTAGAATGAAATATGGAAGTTGGAATATTGTAGTCATTTTAGAAAGTAAAGACACAGATCTTTGAAATTCTATTAGCAAACAGAGTAGACCCTGATCAGACGGCTCCTCTAGGAGCCGTCTGATCTGGGTCTACTCTGTTTGCAGATGCGTGAAAACACGTTTATATGAGGGAAAGGGTTAAACAATGTAACATGATAAACGGTGCAGACCCTGATCAAAGTGCTCCTGTAGGAGCACTTTGATCTTGATCTACACTGTTTGCGAAGGACATGAGTGATTTGTTTCCCGGACACATCTAAGAGCCCTCTGATCTGGGTCTACATGTACACTGTTTGCAAATGACAGTGCATACTACTTCTGCATGCAAAGAGTTGTGGGGATTTTTTGTTTGTTAGCATGCTTTACTCAATGTTTGTAAGTAAACATCTCTTGGAAAAGTAATTTATCATATTTCATAGGCAGATTTGTTTATACTCCGGTCATGATTTGGTTTAGTCATGTGAAAGAAGGCATACCACCTATGACAAGTTGCATACTCCAGTGTCAGACAGCACCACAGCAAGGTGTTCTGAAACATCTTGGAAGTTTAACCCCAATGACTCCATACACCTTTGCAAACAGATTAGACCCAGATTAGACAGCTTCTATAGGAGCAATCTGATCAGGGTCTGCTCTGTTTGCTTATGATGTAATTCCGACATGATTCTACAGTTTCTGCTATTTACAGAATTTCCCCGTGTCATTGTATTAATGACGTCATTATTTTTGCTTGAATATTCATGGAGGAAAAGGTTAACTCTGTAACTAATGAATATTAATCCAAGAAAAAAATGTCATCATGAATATTTATAAACTGAGTTTCCTGTTATGTATGAATACAGGATTGTTTTTGCCATTAGAATCAGATCGGTATAATTGCATAAGCAAACAGAGCAGACCTGAAGCTTTCTACACCTCTGTAAAAAACCATTGTGATAAATAGAGCATTTGCTCCTATAAGAGCAAATGCTCTATTTATCACAATGGTTTCAAACTACAAAATTCTAAAACTTTCCTTTTCTCTAGTTAACGCTCCTTTTCGGTAGATCCAAAGAGGCTGGATCTAAAAATAGCCCATGAGGGAAAGGGTTAAGAAAATATCAATCATTAAATTCTACAGTTTCTGTATCAGTAAAATACAGTATTCCCTTATTTATAATGCCATTATGATTACAACAAATCCTCTAAAATACAGGATGGCATTCTTTCTTACGTGAATATTGATGAGTAAAATGGATAACATGCAAAGAGTTAAGGTGACTGCTGTTTGAGGAATAAAAGGAATAGATGTTATAAGGCTATTACACTGTTGCAACTTCTAAATTTAACTTGAGTTTATCTTTTCACCTAAGGCACCTACGTCAGAAGACTCTTAACACTTCGCCTGCTAACAGCGACCTCACGGGCATTTGCAAACCGCTTGGATCCAGATGAGACGCCGAGTAACTCGGCGTCTCATCAGGATCCAAGCTGTTTGACAATAGTTTTTCGAAAGCTTGATCGAATCGTAAGGAATCGAAATTGTGCCAGATCCAACTTTAAGCAGACGTTATTTTTTCAAAGCAGGGTAAGAGTTGAAAAGTCTAAACATCAAGGGCTTTTGGCAAACCTTGTAAAGAGACTTAATTGAACCGCTCCTGAAATGCATAATTTAATAGAACAGAAACAATAAAATAGTATCAGAGATGGAAATTAAATCTTTCGAAGGAAAACATGCAAAGTTTGGAATTGGTTAATTCTTTGCATTTCCGAAGTTATAAATTCCGGATCACCATAGTAAACAGACACGATCCAGATGAGTCTTCCAGTAATTCATCGTCATAGCAACATCCAAATAGTTTGTCACTTTGATTATATCTTTCAAGAGAATTGGAGAAAATAAACAGTTGAGAATTGCAGCAGACGACAATGTTTGCAGACAGCATTTATTTAGCATGCAAAGAGTTAAGTTTTGAAGGAGCCAATTAGCATTCTGATAAGGCACCATTGCTTCTCAGAGTCTCCTGAATTATTTTTGAGGAAATTGTTGTATTAACTAATTTAACAATGTTAGAATTTTGATCACTCTCTGTGAATAATTTCAGTTGGGAAAGATCTGATCATGACAAAATGAGAACTTGATTTTTTGTAATATTTTTATCAATGGGGTAAGATTGTCTTTATTAAGTGAAGGTTTGTTTGAGATGGGGTGTAAAAGAGCCTTAGACTTTCATCCTGCATTAATGCTTTCAGAGTGCAATAGCCTGTCAGTGTTTAACCCATTCTCACTTAGGCTATTTTTGATTAAATCTACCAAAAAGGAGCTTTAACTAGAGAAAAGGAAATTTTCAGAATTGTGTAGTTTTGAAACTTGGTTGTGATAAGTAGAGCATTTGCTCCTGTGGAGCAAATGCTCTATTTATCACAATGGTTTCATAAAGTGACTTTTACAGAAGCGTCAAAAGGCGTCAATATGCGTGAATGGGTTAACTACATGTATAAGATTCCACTGAGTATGAAATTCTTGCATGTAACCCTTTACTCCATAAATCCTTTCTCAAAATACCTTTGCAAACAGAGTAGACCCAGATCAGACGGCTCCTACAGGAGCCATCTGACCAAGGTCTACTCTGTTTGCTTATGTAATATAAATATGATTCTACAGGTTCAGCCATGGCCAAAAGTTATACCATAAAGCAAACAGAGCAGACCCTGACCAGACTATAGGAGCTGTCTGATATGGGTCTACTCTGTTTGAAAAGGCGTAGAAAAGCATATCTATGGAGTAAAGGGTTAAACGATAAAATGAAATAGCAAATTTTGACTGATCTGATTTTTCTCAGCAAGCTAATGGATAATTAAAATGCAGGCTGTGAATATTTCATATGCACTGCCTGCTTTTTAAAAGTCTTTGTATGCTAGGTAATTGTTCTCTGCCAAATTTTGTCTTTTGCTGTAATTATGAAAACGACTTTTTCTTACATTTCTCTTCATAAATGTCGTTTCAAACATTTCTGACCTTGATGTTACTCTCCGTCCTCATCTGAATGATCCAAACTGTTTGCATAGGTATGCAGAAACTTGCCGCTAGACGTGCAAAGAGTTAGCATCTCTTAATTTCATACAGAACCGTTGACCCAGTTTCAAAAGAAACCTTTTAACTTAATCGGCATGCCTTAGGCCATTTGCAATATTATTTGCAAAACAGTATTGTTCCAGATGAGATGCCAAGTGAGTCTCTGTATCTCCTTTAACCCTTTCCCTCATAGGCTATTTTTAGATCCAACCATTTTGAATAATTCTACCCAAAAGGAGCATTTACTAGAGAAAAGTAAAATTTTAGAATTTTGTAGTTTGAAACCATTGTGATGAATAGAGCATTTGCTCCTATAGGAGCAAATGCTCTATTTATCACAATGGTTTCAAGAAGTGATTATTACAGAGGCATAGAAAGGCGTAGTTATGGAGGAAAGGGTTAAATTCAAGCTGTACAATAATTTGATTTTATTTCTAAAAAGAAATAAGTGATATCTCTGTTGAGTTTTGAAACAAGGGACTGTCAACCCTTTCCTTCATATAAATGCCTTTTCACATATTTGCAAACACAGTAGACCCAGATCAGGGTCTGCTCTGTTTGCTTATGAAATTATAATAGATCTGACTACAGTTTCTAGCAATACCAACAAATCACATGTGCATATACCATTATAAAAATTCAGCCAGTGAGTATTCATGTTGACATTATTCATAATGCTTGAATATTTATAACAAGGCATGGGTTAATCCTTCCCTCATACTCTTTTTCATGTCTTTTCAATCAGAGTAGACCCAGACTAGACAGCTCCATCAAGAAATTGAGTATGGTGCCCTGTGTCTCTGCCATCATAAGAATGAGACCGAGAACCATTGATACACATTTATAAGATGTTTGTCTGTGCATGAAGCAATGCACGTTGTTCCATGCATGGAAATACCTCCGGGCATTTATCGGAAATACTGTTAAAGCCACATAAAAGCTTGATACAAACAAACAAACATAAGATTTAGATGAAATTTGTTCTTCATTCTTGACATAAAAGTTAGAGATAAGAACCATGCTATCCTATTTCCTGATGTATATTCATGTAAGAAATAATGACATCATTCATGAGTATTTTTTAGATAAATTTTTATAATGACATAATTATAAACACAGGAATTTTAGACCGAGTCAGGTCTACAGTAAAACCTCTCTATAACGGCCACGTAAAATTACATCAAGCATTTTGTGTTAAAAGCAGGTGGCTGCTTAAAGCAAGCTTAAAGGAGCTTAAATAGGAACTTAAAGCAAGGTGACAGTAAAACACAACGCTCCTATATAGGAGCATTCTGTTTTACTTTCACCTTGCTTTAAGCAGCCACCTGCCCTAAATACCAAATAATTAACACAATTTAGTGTCCGTAATAGAGAGGTTTTACTGTATATAATTCCATAAGCAAACAAAGCCTGGCCCTCAGATCACACGGCTCTTGCAGGATCTGGGTCTACTCTGTTTGCCAATGTCTCTATCAGGTAAAGTTTTAACCCTTTCCCTGTTCTGTCTTTATTACAAATTTTAATGCCTACTGAATATTCATGGTCAAAATAGTACAATGAAATATGGATTGGGGAACATTGTAGCCATTTTAGAAAGTACAGGAACAAATTTTTAAAGTTCCATTAGCAAACAGAGCAGACCCTGATCAGACGGCTCCTATAGGAGCCGTCTGATCTGGGTCTACTCTGTTTGCAAACACGTGAAAACATGTTTATATGAGGGAATGGGTTAAAGTGCAGGTATTTTTTTTAATATGTTCCTGATAATATATTAGTGGAATGTGTTCATGTGGAGTTTAGTGGAATGTATTCAGAGTATTCGTTCATGGCTAACTGTTGTTTGGGTGGCCGTTTTATCCATTCTGAGATAAAGGGTCTTGGGAAATATCTCTCCATCTTATTACTCAGAGTTGTTAAACATGTCTTAATAGTAGGCAAAGCAGGCTCAAATTTGACTTTAAGACCTGTCATGACAGAATTTATGTTCATTTTATGATTTAATAGTATAAAATGTCATATTTTATGGCTGTTGTGGCATTAGATTTCTTGTTTTAGTGTACATGTTAACACAAGGTGTATGCAAGATAATGAGCAGAGTCGAAGCTGACACTTCTGTAACATGTTTGGTTTTGATTCAGATCTAACAGAAGTTATTTTCCTGCTAACCTGAGCAGGTAGTATTTTGTAATAAAAAAGATACGAACAGATGGTAATACAGTGTGCAATAGATAAAAGTGCATACTCAAATACTAAAATTGTAATTTCAATTTTACTCCATCAAATCCTATGGTGTGACTACTCTTTCGAACCGTCTCTTCAAGACAATATTACAGAGTACTCACAACATAGGGTTTGATGGAGAAATAAAAAAGTTATTCTTGAAAATCTATCAATATACGCATCTTAATATGTGGACCTCTGGTAATATCAGCCAAGCAAGAAAATACGCCAGTTAACAGAAACTTTTTGGGACCTGCAGCGTTCAAGTCAGCCATAGTCCCAGCTGATTCATAACCGTGTTGCATTTATTGATTTAGCAAATATCAGAAGTTAAGACAGTCAATTTTTATCTGTGTGGCACTTAAGTTTTGCTATTCACATATTGGCTGTAATATCTGCTGGTCTTAAATGGGAACAATAATAACATGGAATGATGGTATCTAATTTTGTGTGTATGATTTCGGTGGTATCATGGGACCTATTTGCTGTCGGTTAAGATGGTTGTTTGGTTTGATGGTGGTAATTACAGCAAGAGCAAAACACTGTATTTGGACTAATTTGCCAGCCTTTAGGCTCTTTGTAGCTAAAGTTTCCTAGTTCAAGGCTGCTGTAAACTTAACCCTCTACTCCATGAATATTCATGTAAGAAATAATGACATTGTGAATATTTATTAACCCATTCCCACTTAGGCTATTTTTAGATTCAACCACTTTGAATGAATCTACCGAAAAGGAGAATTAACTAGAGAAAAGGAATATTTTAGAATTTTGTAGTTTGAAACCATTGTGATAAATAGAGCATTTGCTTCTATAGGAGCAAATGCTCTATTTATCACAATGGTTTCATAAAGTGACTTTTACAGAGGCATCAAAAGGCGTCAGTCAATATGCGGGAATGGGTTAAATAGATAAATTTTTAAAATGATATATTAATGCAGGATGCCATAGCACACACTGTAGAATCCGATCTATATAAGCAGACAGAGTTTATCTCCATCAGAAAACAGAGGAGGCCCTGATCAGACAGTTCCTAAAGGAGCCTTCTTATTTGGGTCTACTCTGTTTGCAAGTGTATTTATGAAGTAAAACGTTAATTAAATTATTACTCCTTGAATATTCATGTAAGAAATAATTACATTGTAGAACACATCTATCTTTTCCGTAAGCCAACAGAGCAGACCCTGATCAGGCAACACCTGCAGGAGTTATTTTATCTTGGTCTTCTCTGTTTGCCAAGGCATTTAAAAGTGTATATATAATTACATGTATGAAGTAAAGTGTTCAACAAATGGTTCTCCTTCATTTTTACAAAGATCATATCGCAATATATTATATATAATAGTCAGAATTGATCCTAGTCAATATTTGTGCTTAACATTTTCCTTCAAATATTTAAGGCCTTTTCATGCATTTGCAAACAGACCAGACCCTGGTCAGAGGGCTCCCAAAGGAGCCGTCTGACCAGGGTCTACTCTGTTTGCAAATGAAATTATAATAGCTCTAGCTGTACAGTTTTTACCAATACCTAAATATCCTGTGAATATTATAATGCTATTATAAAAAGTCAGCTAATAAATATTCATGATTTCACTTCTTATATGAATATTCTTACAGGGGAAAGGGTTAATGGTACTCAGTGCTTGGATATGCTGCCACTGATCTGGGTCTTACACTGTTTGCAAATGTCAGTGCAGGTATATCCCACAGTCACAGGTTAACCCATTCCCTCATATTGACGACTCTGTAAAAGTCACTTTGTGAAACCATTGTGATAAATAGAGCATTTGCTCCTATAGGAGCAAATGCTCTATTTATCACAATGGTTTCAAACTACACAATTCTAAAATTGTCATTTTCTCTAGTTAATTCTCCTTTTCGGTAGATTTATTTAAAGAGGGTGTATCTAAAAATAGCCTATGTGGGAATGGGTTAAAGAATATATGTTATCTTTTTGCATTGCACAGTTCCAGTGTTTTCAGCATATTTAAAGAGTCTTGCTCTTGGTGCATGAGGACTTTATAATAGGCAATGCATGACATAGGCACATAAAGAATTTATAGATCAAAATGTACTGAACTATAAAATACATTATTCGTTATTCGATGGATACAGGCTAAGACACTGGAGGATCTCTCAGAGAAATTAGATAAACTTGTCTTTTATTTATTATATCATCATTCCATAATGAGCGGTAATCTAATTCTTAGCATAAAAAGGATGTAATGAAATGGTAATAAAAAGCTGTAGTCTGGGTTTACGATATGAGGTATTGAGCTTGTTCATGATGGTTTTGGTGAAATCTGCAATTTGGAAATTGTAATAAAGCATATTGGGGAAAGGGGATGTGGAGCAACACTTAGTCTTGTGTACCATAAGTCCTTGAATGGTTAACAGGGACCGGCGAGAGTATAAACTGCTCAACTCATACATTCAACTGAGAGTTGTTCTGCATAGAGCACTAATTTTCTGTTTGCAAACTCTTGTGTAGTATTAATCAAGCTTAGGTTATAAGCGGACAAGCCTAATTATGAGATTGGAGAAGGGCCTTGTGAAAATCAAGTGTTCAAAGAATTAACCATGGACAATATAGGCATGAGTGTCAGGCACTTTGATGGCAGGGAGGCTTTTTATGGAGCAGTTCCATTTGCATTATTGGCTGCCTAGGGGTCGTCTGTAGAGCATGTTTAATCTGATGGTCACCTCTGACCATCATCCGACAGATCTGAATACGATGTACTGATCTCTTGAGTATGTGGATGGGTCTCTTGAGTACAATAATGTTTTTATGTGCTGTCTCTTTGTCTGTGAATTTTTAGAGATCATTAACAAAAAAATTAGGTCCATGCCAGGAGCAATGTGGCATTGGTATAAGCTAATGCTTTATTTAATGAATTTTCAAGAAATCATGACTTCGAAAATTAACGCTTCACTCCATAAATACGCCTTTGCAAACAGAGTCTAAGACCCAGATCTGAAAGCTCCTATAGGAGCTGTCTGATCAGGGTCTGCTCTATTTGCAAATGCGTGAAAACACATAAGGGTTAAACAGTTGAATGTTCATAATAGCATAACAAGCAAAGGTTGTTATCCTTTTGTCATGGCTGACACCTTAGAATCAGATTGATATTATTTCATTTGCAAACAGAGCAGACCCTGATCAGACAACTATCTGATCTGGGTCTACTCTGTTTATGTGTCTCTATGAGGTATAATGTTTTAAAAGGATACATCAGGTTACCAGACAATTTTAACATCAGTACCGGTATATACTAAATAATTAATGTATTTCTTAGTAATCCAAGTTAAATTCTCGGTACTTATTTACTAAATGAAATCCATGTCTTATGAATTCAAACATCCCATTTGTCACAGTCATGCAGAAAATCCATACAGATTATAAGTTTTGACAATGCTGATAACGTTATTTATAAATCATTCTGCCTTGTTTTGATGCAAACAGGTTGCATTGGGAAACACAGTTATACATAATTCTGCATTGTTTTGATGCAAACAGGTTATATTACCCATAATTGGGGGATGCAGAAATCATTCTGCATTGTTTTGATTCAATCAGGTTGCATTGGGGAACACAGTTATAAATAATTCTGGATTGTTTTGATGCAATGCAAACAATTTATATTAGGGAACACAGAAATAATTCTACATTGTTTTGATGCACATAGGTTGCATTGGGGAACACAGTTATAAATCATTCTGCATTGTTTTGATGCAAACAGGTTGCATTGGGGAATGCTGTGATAAATAATTCTGCATTGTTTTGATGCAAACAGGTTGCATTAGGGAACGCTGTGATAAATAATTCTGCATTGTTTTGATGCAAACAGGTTGCATTGGGGGAATGCAGTTATAAATCATTTTGCATTATTTTGATGCACACAGGTTGCAGTGGGGACACAATTATAAATCATTCGGCATTATTTTGATGCACACAGGTTGCAGTGGGGACACAGTTATAAATCATTCTGCATTATTGTGATGCACACAGGTTGCAGTGGGAACACAGTTATAAATCATTCGGCATTATTTTGATGCACACAGGTTGCAGTGGGGACACAGTTATAAATAATTTTGCATTATTTTGATGCACACAGGTTTAATTGGGGAACACAGTTAACCTTCACATTATTTTGATGCACACAAGTTTAATTTGGGAACACAGTTAACCTTCATCAACCAAAGTTCAACAACCTTTGGACAACTTTCTGATAACATTTGTAAATAGTTTTGATCCAGATGAGAAGCCAAGTAACCTTGACAACACAGCTGTTTGACACTCTGATCATGGTTGTTCTGACAAGAAGTATAAGACAAAACTAGTCATGGAGCATTAAAGAAGATGACAATATTAGCAGGCAACAAGTGTTTAGATTGCTAAAGGTTAATATGATTCAACTTCCTCTGCCAGTCTTTCTGGTTCCTCCAGTTCTCAGTCTTTATTAACTGCTAATAACAAATTGGTTAATATCTCCTACAATGAGATACCCCAGTATAAACAACATTGTTTTCTGTCATGGCTGCCAAAACAATTGCCTTTTATTGCCAGTCTCCAGAGGTAATAGGATCACTTTTCCCCATTACATTTTTCACCATTTGATTCTGACAAATTTCTGTCATATTTTTACATTAGATTTTCTTTAACTCTTTTGCTGTTATTGGCAGTTCTGCTATCACTTTTGCAAACGATTTGGATCCAGATAGGAAGCCAAGTAACTTGGCATTTCATCGGAATCTAGACTGCTGTGATACAATTTTTATGCTATTTGAAACAGAAAACTGGAAACAAATTGCAACAGTGAATATTAAGGAAGATAAATTTTGCAGATGACAATGGGTGACAGCCAAAGAGTTAAGAATTAGCATATGGTCTTAAATTGCGATTTTATGGAAAGTTCCCTTGACCTTCAACTTGCTGTGTAAATTGTCACATGCTCAATGTTTTTTAAGTTCTTCAGTTTTATCATGATACAAAGTGTTTACATTTTTGTTATTTCACAAACATTTGTATAATAGTCAATCATTCTGGACATTGATGACACACAAAGTTACCTTGCATTCTCCCTGGATTCAAAATGTTTTTTAATCGCTTTTACAATTTAAAGATTAAACAGTGCAGATTTTAGCAAATAATGGGTCGAAATGAAGGAGAAAATTGCCACTTGGGGTTAGTTGAACTCTTTGCATGCTAACTGTGAAACCATGATTACCTATGCAAACAGTTTGGGTCCAGATGAGACGCCGCATAATGCGTCGTCTCATCAGGATTCAAACTGTTTGTCACTTTGACCTTATTTTTGCAAAAGGAATGAGAGAAATTTCATTTTTAAAATTGAAGCAGACGACAATTGTTGCAGACGAAAAATTACTTCGCATGCAAAGAGTTAACACTTTCTCTGCCAATATCACATCAGTCTGTGATTACCTATGCAAAGAGTGTGGATCCAGATGAGATGTTGAGTAACAGTGTCAGCATCTCATGAAGATTCAAACTGTTTGTTACTGTGACTATGTTTATTGAAACAAAAATGAGAAAAATAGAAAATGGACATTGTAGCAGACGACAAAATTTGCTCATGACAAAATTTGGCAGCAGAAGAGTTAATACAGTTCTGGTGCCGAGCTGATATCTGAGTCATTTGATTCCCATCAGATACATTTTACAGACTGCTTGAAAAATAAAATTTAACCCTTTACTCCATGAATATTCATGTAAGAAACCATGACATTATGAATATTAATTGTTACAATAGCACATGGACACAGAAAGTAAAACTTGGCTGTGGCAGAAACTCCAGAATCATGTATCCTTTATTATATCATAGGCATCATCGAGCAGACATTGATCAGATGGTTCCTACATCAGAGCTGTCTGATCAGGGTCTGCTCTGTTTGCTTATGAAGTTATAATAGATCTGCAGCTACAGTTTCTTCCAAAACCAAACATTTCTGTATAATTTATCTACAATATGTCATTATGAAAGACCAGCTACTGTAATAAACATTCAAGTCATCATTTCTTACATGAATATTCAACTGGGGAAAAACTTACTCATAATAGCAGTGAATACATGAAATGTTCCACCCCACTCCTCCCACAGTCCTCCCACATGGTGTGGTACTTAGACCACAAGCATGTAACTCCCATTTATAATATTGGCTGAAAAAAAAAGAGTGATGTCTGCTCCAACTCTGATCTACTGTTAACCCATTCCTCCATAGGCTATTTTTAGATCCAACCTCTTTGAATAAATCTACCGAAAAGGAGCACTAACTAGATAAAGGAAAAGCTTAGAATTTTGTAGTTTGAAATCATTGTGATAAATAGAGCATTTGCTCCTATAGGAGCAAATGCTCTATTTATCACAATGGTTTCAACAGGTGACTCTTGCAAAGGCGTCAATAATGAGGGAATGGGTTAAATCTTTGTAAGTTTAACCCTGTTCTCTGTTCATTCCAAATTTCAATACCTACTGAATATTCATGGACAAAGCCGTTGTACTGAAATATGGAAGGTGGAACATTGTAGCCATTTAGAAAGTAAAAGAAACAGAACAAATTCCATTAGCAAACAGAGCAGTCCCTATTCAGATTGCTCCTATAGGAGCCATCTGGTCTGGGTCCACTTTGTTTGCAAAGGCATGAAAAGGTGTTTAAATAAGCTTATTAATAGTCATACATTGTTTCATACATGAATATTCATGGAGTAAATTTCTCATATAGCCTTATGATATACATTTGTTTCCCACTTCAAAAATGAAGCCTAAAATGTCCCAAGAGGCTGAAGCTACCACTTTGAAAGTGGGGAACCAAGTTTGTAGTCATTTGCAAATAGTGTGGACCTGCAGATCTAAGAGCCTTCTCATCAGGGGTCTATCTGCACTGTTTGCCATTCAAAGTCTTTAAACAAATTAATTTCATACTGAATAGACTGTTCCAGTATAATAATGATGGACTATTCCAGTATGAAAATGCAGCATTTATAGGAATTATAAGACCGGGCAGTTAATTCCTCTGTGGTTTCACATCTGACAGGCAATAATTTGAAGTTCCAGGAAATGGCCATGAGCAACAGTTTCTATCGTTTTGTGTTTGCGATGTGCTGCCATCTGGTGCCTTGCCATCTTGACTAATAGACCTCCCCATGAACAGGACCCTTTTGATACAGATGAAGTGAAGTGTCAGGCATTTGAATATGGAATGATCTACACAGGGAATGCATCGCATGTTCTTCATTGGTTTGGCAGCTTTATTTGGTGCATTTAACCCTTTTAGCTCCATGAATATTCTTGTAAGAAATAATGACATCACAAATATTAATTAGATTTGGGCTTTGGGGGAGCATATAGTAGCCACTTTTTTAATGGTATTGGAACACATGGCATTAAATTGGAACACATGGCATTAATTGGGCTCAGGCAGAACCTGTAGATTCAGATCTATATTAAACCAGTAGCAAACAGAGTAGACCCTGATCAGATGGCTCTTACAGGAGCCATCTGATCTGGGTCAACTCTGTTTGCAAAGGCTTGGAAAGGTGTTTATGTAATTACCAGGTATATAGCCCTTTACACCATGAATATTACTGTAAGACATAATGACATTATCAATATTGGTTATATTAACCGATTCCCTCAGACGACTCTGTAAAAGTCACTTTGTGAAACCATTGAGATAAATAGAGCATTTGCTCCTTAGGAAATAAAAAAAGCCTATGAGGTAATGGGTTAATATCAACAATGGTACGTGAATACAGGAAATGTTGATCATCATGGCAGACACTGTAGAATCAGACCTGGCAGACACTGTAGAATCAGACATGGCAGACACTGTAGAATCAGACCTGTATAATATACCATGAACACTGACCGGATCAGATTGCACCTATAGGAGATGTTAGATCTGGGTCTACTCTGTTTGCAAAAGCGTGAAAAGGCTTGGCTTAATCAGAATGTAGCGAAAATAATTCCACTATCAAAAGAGAATGTATACATTAATGATTATTTAATTTAGTGCTTTGTTACAATAAAATTAATTAAGAGCGGAAGTGACAATGTCATGCTTCTAGTGGTATTATGAGATCTGCAGTTTATAACATATAGTAAAAGCTATCTAAACCAGACTTTCGGTAAGGAAGAATTTAGATGATTATAAACAGGTGGCTTCCTAATCCTTTGAGAGCTCTCTGTATAACTTTCACCCTGCATTAAGCTGCTACCTGGTTTAACCCTTTCCCCGCTGCGCATAGTAATGTAAGCTTTTTCATGAATTTGCAAACAGAGTAGATCCAGATGAGACGGCTCTGTTTGCTTAGAACATGGTATAGATCTGACTCTACCAATACCAAATATTTATGTGTACATAATACCATTATAAAAATTCAGCTAATAAATATTCATGATAATATTATTTCTTGCTTTATTATTCAACATGTAAAATGTTAAACCGAGTTTCCCTTAACAGTAACATTTGACAGCTGCTGCAATTTTGAAAGTTCAGTCATATTCATCCCATGATGAAGCTCCAACTTTTAAGTGGAGCCATGTCATCATCAGTCACATTTCAAGGTGAAAATTATAGGTCAAAGTGCCCGTTGGGAGCATCATATTTTCAAACATTACAAACACACACACGTGCACGCACGCATCGCACACACACACACACGAAACATGTCTTGTACAGTAAAACCTCGATTATTCGAAATTTTAGTATAGAATAATTTAGACCCTTTAAGGCAGGTGGCTGCTTAATGCAGGGTGAAAGTCATGCTGGAGCATTCTGCATGACTTTTGCCCTGCATTAAGCAGTAAATCTGAATCCAAACTGTTTGTCGTAGATGGCCAACAGTTGGCCACTAACATGCAAAGAGTTAGATTCTCATTTAAACTCACTAATGGGAATTGTACTTGACAAGACTTGAACCATTGATGGTTTTGTTGTGGTGAAATTCAATTTGAAGATATTCTTAAGGGACATCTTTTCAGACAATTTCTTTGGCTGGCAATACCTTGAGCAGAGCAATACGTAAGATGTATAAAAATTTAAACTTTTATAAAAAATATGTCTCCTTGACTTCTCCTGGTGACCCAACCCTTTGCCATGATCACTCTTTAGAATTGTCTCTTCTAGACAATTCTAAAGACTCACTGTGGTCACAACATAGGGTTTGGTGGAAAATGATTATTTTAGTACCTTTTGAACACATGATGTTTTCGTAAAAAATGTAGAATCAGGTCTATATACATGTACTTTCATAAGCAATCAGAGTAGACTCTGATCAGACGGCTCCTACATGATCTGGGTATACTCTGTTTGCAAAGGCTTGAAAAAGAGTTTGTATGAGGTATAATGGGTTAAATGCTGTTTCAAGTTTTCCCTTTCGACAAAGTTTTTACAACTTTTCAAATCAGTTTCGATTGTATTTTGATTCAGATGATAAGCTGAGTATCTTAATGTCATCTTTTCAGAATTCAAACGTTTAAATGCAGTAATCAGGCTTCCTGAAAAGAATTGGAAAGAAAAGTCTACTTTGGGATTTGATGGGCAAGACAATTTCACAGACCGCAGTTGCTAAGACATTTCAAGGTTAATTATGAGCTATACAGAAGAGAGCCTGTTCTAAATGCCTATCAGCAAAGAACCAGACTCACAATTCCCTGAAATTAGAAAATGGGATTACGAAAAATATTACAATTTCAGTGGAGTAGAACCAGACATGCTGTTTATGCAATTTCTTGCTGATCTGGAGATACAGCCAGATGTCACGTAATGTAGTAAATTGGGCGGAATAATAGTTCCATTGAGTTAACAGAAAACATGCACAGCCCGAAGATACAATTTGTGAAAAAAGCTACAGGTTGTAAAATTCCTTGCATTTAGCACAATTTGTGGTGGTATAATATGCCACATTGACCTGTATTACCTACAGCACTTTCACCCTTTAACTGTTGAATATTTTATGTAAGACATAATGACCAGAGGCCCAGATAAGATGCGTAGATTTAAACATTTTCAAGAATAGCTCCTTTATTTCTCTACCAAACCCTTTATTGTAACCACTGTTTAGAATCTTCTCAAATAGATGATTCTAAAGAGTGGTCAGAGTATAGGGTTTGATGGAGAAATGCCTATTTTAGTATAATGAACCTTTTATTTGTAGCTCTGATGACATCACATTAGATGAATTTTTATAATGCGAGGCTTGGTGCAAAACTGTTCTAACTCCTTCACTTTGTGAAGGAGTTAGAATAGTTTTGCACCAAGCCCTCGATATGAACATGGGACATTTTGGCTCAGACAGAAGCTGTAGAAGCAGATCTATATGATACCATAAGTAAACAGAGCAGACCCTGCCCAGACACTCCTACAGGATCTGGGTCTTCTCTGTTGTTGTTCAATGTTATAATAGCACAATGTCATGGACAGAGGAAGTTTTGGCCATAGTAGAAACAGTAGAATCATAATAATCTATATTATATCATAAGCATACAGAGTAGACTCTTAGGATCAGACAGTTTCTACAGGAACCATCTGATCTGGGTCTACTGTGTTTGCAAAGGCATAGAATTTTTAAACTGAAAGCTGTTTAACAGGCCTTTCTGAACAGCAATTTCGGTGAACAAAATTAATTGAGATTCGAATTTCATAACAGCAGTTTACTTCACATGGTGTGCTGAATTGGTGCAGAGCTTGTGAATGAAAAAAAAAAGTCGCAATTTTTATTGTGCTCTCAATATCCTATAATGTTTGCATAAAGGGGATTTAGTTTTGGTGGCAACCAAAGAATTTATCAATGAACCCATTGTTACAGTTTTGTGAATGAAAATTCTGATTTTGCTAGTGAGTGAATGAACCTTTTGAGTTGACAAAAATTACTTGTATATGCATGTTAACCTTTCTCTTGCTGAATTTTAAAATACATTTCTCCTTCTTTACCCATGCCCTGTTGTATAATTACATATACATTTGTATCTTCACTGTGTACAAGTATTTCGCTGTGCAATCACTGCTGTGGAGTGCACTTGTTGCACAATCAACTTGTAAATAGTGTAGACCCTGATGAGACAGCTCCTGCATGTACAGTAAAACCCCTAAATTACATCAAGTATTTTGTGTTAAAGGCAGGTGGATGCTTAAAGCAAGATGAAAGTAAAACAGAACACTCCTATAGTAGCGTTCTGTTTTACTTTCTCCTTGCTTTAAGCAACCACCTGCCCAAAATACCAACTAATTAACACAATTTAGTGGTCGTTATAGAGAGGTTTTACTGTATATGAATATTCATTTATTGAACAGGTGTATCTGTTTGTCCTATACTAAACTGAGTTTGTATCTTACTGACTGTTTGTTACATACATGCATTATTTCTTACATGATTATACCTTTCCCTGGTCTAAATTTATTCCAAATTTCAATACCTACTGAATATTCATGGACAAAATAGTTATAATGAAGTATGGAAGGTGTAATATTGTAGCCATTTTAAATTCCATTTGTAAACGGAGCAGACCGTGCTCAGATGGCCACTTAGTAATGGAGCCGTCTGATCTGGATCTACTCTGTTGCATATGCGTGAAAAGGCGTTTAAGGAAAGAAAGCGTTCTTCATGAAGAAAAGAGATAAATGATTATCTATAGGAGGGAAGGGCGTTCTCAAGTGATACCCTATGGGGAGTGGCAAGGACCCCTAATTATACATGTTGGGGGCACAATTTGTATCTGTAGTATCCTAAGTGGATACCAAATAATGCTAATTATAAGAAACATAGAAAATGTTCCCCAATAAGTTTTGCACCAAGTTTCCAGTCATAAAACTCTGCTGGGGTCATCAGAGCACCTTAAGCAGTTTTTATCTGCCGAAATAAATGGTTGCTATAATTCTTGAAATAAGTTTTTTCAGCTGTGTTGCAAAATTGCAGTCTAGTAACAATCATAGTTTGGATCCTAAAATTTAACCCTTCGCTTGCTATTCACGTCAATATACATACCTGTAAATAGTGAAGACCCAGATGAGACAGCTCCTGCAGGAGCTGTCTCATCAGGGTCTGCACTATTTACAGGTTGATTGTGCAACCAGTGCACTCCACAGCAGTGATTGCACAGCAAAATACTTGTACACAGTGACGATATATGTAATTATACAACAGGGCATGGGTAAAGAAGGAGAAATGTATTTTAAAATTCAGCAAGAGAAGAGTTAACATAGCCATAACCTGCATACTCAGTAACAAACCAGTGGCTAATTCCAATCTAAACAGTTTTTAGCAAATTCGATCTAATCCTGTGTAAAACCCTTTCCATCATATAAACATGTTTTCATGCATTTGCAAAACAGAGTAGACCCTGAGGTCAGACGGCTCATAATAGGAGCTGTCTGATTAGGGTCTGCTCTGTTTGCTTCTGATATGATGTAAATAAGATTTTACAGTTTCTGACATGGGCAAACCTTCCTGTGTCCTTATGCTGTTTATAACAATTAGTGTAATTGATATTCATGATCTCATTATTTCTTACATGACTATACAATTGGGGTAAAGGGATGAAGAGAACAAGACTGTTGTTTTACCAGTAAGACTTTGAAGCAGTGCTATGTACATCCTCACTCACATTTGTACACAGCAAGGATTCAGATGAAAATACCATTACAGAGGTGTAAGATAAGATGCGTAAATAAACCCTTTCCTCTATAAATACGCCTTTCTATGCCTCTGTAAAATTCTAAAATTTTCCTTTTCTCTAGTTAACCCATTCCCTCATAGGCTATTTTTAGATACAACTTCTTCGAATAAATCTACTGAAAAGAAGCATTAACTAGAGAAAAGGAAAATTTTAGAATTTTTTTAGCTTGAAACCATGTGCTCTATTTATCACATTATGGTTTTACAAAGTGACTTTTACAGAGTCGTCAATATGAGGGCATGGGTTAAGGCTCCTGAACCCTATGATGTTGATCATTATCTACATAATTTCATAAGCAAACAGAGCAGACCCTGATCAGATAACTCCTTCAGGAGCCGACTCTGATCTATGTCTACTCTATTTACTAAGAGATTCAAATGTGCGTTTATGGAGAAAGGTACAATAATTTTACTATCAGCCATTGAGACATATGGTAAAACAATGCTGAAACGTCATAGCATTTACACTTAAATTGGTTCCATCAAATGTAGGCTCCCTCATGTTTATAGTATGCAAAAACAACAATACTTCCTTTCATTTCTGATAAAAAGAAACAAAAAACAGGACAGTTTTGATTTGGTTACTGATAGGAAGCAACATTTTTGTAATGGTTATCATAAATTCTCTGCTTGAGTGCATATAGTTAACTGGACCTGTCATTGCTTCTCCAAGCACCACTTAGCCTCGGTCAATTTATTGTCTATCACCGGAAACTCTGCTGGGCAGTGTTCGGGCTATTTGTCAATGTCTTCAGACACTATGTCATATGGATGTATGTCTGATAAGTGCAACAATAACAATTTGCATTTTAACCCTTCACTTGCTATTCGCGTCAATATACCTACCTGTAAATAGTGAAGACCCAGATGAGACAGCTCCTGCAGGAGCTGTCTCATCAGGGTCTGCACTATTTACAAGTTGAATGTGCAACCAGTGCACTCTACAGCAGTGATTGCACAACGACATACTTGTACACAGTTAAGATATATGTAATTATACAACAGGGCATGGGTAAAGAAGGAGAAATGTATTTTAAAATTCAGCAAGTGAAGGGTTAACCCTGTACCTTATAAGAAATGCCTTTTCGCATACCTTCTTAAACAGAGCAGACCTAGATCAGCCATGACTTTTGTTGCCAATACACTTTTTGTCTGATCAGGGTCTGCTCTGTTTGCCTATGGAATGGGATTGCTCTCATGCATGTGTTCATTCATATACCATTATGCAAATTCAGCTAATTAATATTCATGATATCTTTATTTCTTGCATGAATAATCATGAGGGAAAGCGGGTTTATTCTGTAGCATATGAAGATGTCGGGTAAATCATATGATAGACCATTATCAGATGCCTATCTACGGCTGCAAATTCTATTATTATCATGACTGTCAGTTTGTGTGCTGCAAAACACACACCATCAGTGCAAGTTTGAATGGCAGTGAAATCTCTCAGGAACTTGTCTACTCACCTGGGGTTTGATGAGAATATTTTGGCAACAACATCACAGAATACCTGTCTCGACCTTGATCTTCACAAGTCATACTCTTTTCCATAATACTGTATTATTTGTAATAAACACCCACCCCAGGGACATACCAGTTTTTAAAAGGAGCCCCTTGCATTTTTGACTGGGGTGGTTGCTTGATGCAGCATGGAAGCAATACACAAAGCTTCTAGGGGAGCTTAAAATTCTGCATTGCTCTAAGTCTGCATTAAGTAATTACCACCTGTATTTTGAAAAGCTTACATTATATTTCTTAGCTATTTAATGGTTATGATCAATGGAGTTTTAGTTGTTGTATTCATAATGTTAAAGGGACTTCCCCCCCCATACCCCCCCCCCACCCACACCCCCACTCCGGTGCCTTATTTGTGTATATATATTATATATCTGGATCAGTTGACATGTTACAATCCCATTAAGCACAGAGAATATTACATGTATAGTACCTGCTGATTTCATTGAGCAGACATTTTTGCTGAAACAGTGAACAGATTCAGTTTCTGTAGAGGTGTATCAAACCTGACAGGACAGGTGTGCTTATCACTCGATAAGAAAGTAAAGATACAACTGTTGAAAGACTCTAATCATCTCATCAATATATATGGAGATATTGAACTATGACCTTTGATCATTAAAAGGAAAAGGAATAGACAGATTCTGATGTCTTGATGAGCTGTATAGGTATTTAACCCTTTCCTCCATAAATACGCCTTTCTACGCCTCTGTAAAAGTCACCTGTTGAAACCATTGTGATAAATAGAGCATTTGCTCCTATAGGAGCAATTGCTCTATTTATCACAATGGTTTCAAACTACAAAATTCTAAGATTTTCCTTTTCTCTACTTAATGCTCCTTTTTGGTAGATTTATTCAAAGTGATTGGGTCTAAAAATAGCCTATTAGGGAAGTGGTTAATCCTTTACCTGACAGAGTTATATCTTTAAGGCCTTTGCAAACACTATAGACCAAGTTGAGACAGCTCCTGCCAGGTGCCATCTGATCGGGTCTGCTCTGTTTGCTTATAGAATAATATAGATGTAATTAGACTTCTGCCATTGCCGAACAATCTTGTGTTTTAATGTTGTTGTATAAAATTTCTTCTCATTTATATTTATATTCATAATGCAAGAAGTAACATGGAAGGAAACTTCTGCTTATAAATTACATCAGTTTTTGAACTGCTTCATAATCATCCTCAGTCCTGCTTTTTTCATCGTGCTTCTTTAATCTTGTGACTTCTACTTTCATGTGACACACACATTCCTTTGAACAAGGAATTTTTTTTATCATGATTGAAATTATACTATAAGCTTGATATGTTTTATAATCAAACAGAGCAGACCCTGATCAAGTGATTCCTTTAGGCTTAATGGCTGATCTGGTGAGACTGCTCTGTTTGCAAAGGCATTAAAAAGGACTGGTGTATTTATAGAGTTAAAAGTTAATTTTGGCTTATTATGGTAGTGTATAATTATAACCCTTATACTACTTATTAGGCCCATCTCCTCTCTAAAATAGGCTCATTCATGTCACGTCCTTCTGTATTTGTCAGTATGATAGTACAGTAAAACCTGTCCTAAGTTGCCATTCATTTATTGAACACAGGTGTCTCAAAAAGAAGGTGGTTGCTTAATGCAGGGCTAAAGTAGTACAGAAAGCTCCTGTAGGCTCCTAAAACTCCTATCTGGGTCTACTCTGTTTGCAGATGCGTCACAATGCGCTTAAATAAGGTAAAGGGTTAATCTCCCCTCTAAAGTAGATTTGTCGATGTCACAGACTTTTGTGTGATGTGAAGGTCATTCTGTACTGATATTGGTCAAAAATTGTGATGTTTAGCATTTATGGAATTCTGTTTGGAACTGGGTTGGGTGAAATGTCAGAAGCAGAAATTGCCAGACAGAGTCTGTCACAGACATCAGTCAGTGTGGCCCTCTCTCAAACGTCATAAACTAATGGTAGTACTTAACTGTTATCGGAGACATGTCAGACCCCATCTGTCTGACAGTTCACATCCATTAGGGGGAGCTCTGAGCCCTTCAATACCTAATCCCTTTTCCATTTGTCTTTACTTGGTGATATACAGTAAAACCCCTCCAAACCATACGTTAAATTGAGTACAAATATTGGTCTAGGAGACAGGTGGCAGCTTAATGCAGGATGAAAGTCATGCAGAAAGCTCCTCTAGGAGCTTTCTGCATGACTTTCATCCTGCATTAAGCAGCCACCTGCTTAAAAGTAAGTAAATTCTTCTCTATTAGAATTTCGGTTGAGAAGGTTTTTACTGTAGTAATTGCAGGAAAAACAGATTGTCAAGAATTCCCTGTGGTGTTTGGTTTGAAACTTGTACTGTAGAACATGCCTACAGTAACCATATATTGAATAAAATGGGGTTCCATGAGAGCTGTGGACAATGCTTAACCCATTACCTCATATTCTATATTTTAGATACATCCTCTTTCTATAAATCTACCGAAAAGGAGCATTAACTAGAGAAAAGGAAAATTTTGTAGTTTTGCTCCTTTAGGAGCAAACGCTCTATTTATCACAATGGTTTCAACAGGTGATTTTTACAGAGGCGTAGAAATGCATATGGAGGAAAGTCTTTCATACTGAGTGTGGGCTATTCCACTCTGATAATAATTCAATATCGAAAAGATTAACGCTTCGCACCCTAGCAGCGGAAAAGTGATTACCTATGCAAACAGTTTGAACCAGATGAGATGCCCCATGATGTGGCGTCTCACCAAGATACAAACCATTCAACACTTTGACCATATATTTGCAAAGAAATGAGAGAGTTTATTTTAACCTTTTCCTCCATAAATACACCTTTCTACACCTCTGTAAAAATTCATCTGTTGAAATCATTGTGATAATTAGAGTATTTGCTCTTATAGGAGCAAATGCTCTATTTATCCCAATGGTTACAAATTTCAAAATTCTAAAATTTTCCTTTTCTCTAGTTAATACTCCTTTTCGGTAGATTTATTTAAAGAGGTTGGATCTAAAAATAGCCTATGAGGGAAAAGGTCAAGAACTGAAGCGGAGGACAATTCTTAGTATGCAAAGATTTAACCCTTTCTGTCATGCAAACACCTTTGCAAACAGAGTAGACCTATATTGGATGGCTCCTATAGGAACTATGATCTGATCAGGGCATGCTCTGTTAGCTTATGAAATTATATACATCTGATCCTACAGTGTTTGTGTGAGCCAGCAATTTCCTTTTAAACTTTTACCTTATAAAAATTAACCCTTTCCCTCATATTAACGTGTTTTCACGCATTTGCAAACAGAGTAGACTCAGATCAGACGGCTCCTAGAGGAGCCGTCTGATCAGGGTCTGCTCTGTTTGCTTATGGAATGCACCACCTTCCATATTTGCTGCACCACCTTCCATATTTGATTATAACTGGTTTTTTCATGAATATTCAATGGGTATTAAAATTTGGACTAAACATAGAACAGGGAAAGGGTTAAGTCAATGAATATGCATGTAGGTGATCAATTGATGCATTAAAATGTTCATGAAGGAAGGGGTTAACAATATGATTCATACTAAGCATGCATGTCCAGTCATCCCCATTCCATGTCATGGAGGAAGCTCTTAGCTTTACCCTTTGCCTATTGAATATTCATGTTACAAATAATGACATCATTATTATCCATTAAAGTATTCTTTATAATGACGTATAAACACAGGATATTTTGGCAGAGACAAAAACTGTAGAGTCAAATCTATATGATACTAGAAGCAAACAGAAATCGTCTGATCTGGGTCTACTCTGTTTGCAAGGCGTGAAAAAAGCTTTTGTATAAGGTTAAAGGTTAATTGCTTTCCTAATTAGCCTTGTCATTTAAAATCTAAGTGCTCAATTGATAATTGAACTATTTCAGGAAAGAAGCACTTAACCACAAGTTAGATAAAAGTCTGGAATGCAAAAACCATTGTTTCATGTTGTTTGTGTCAGAGTATTTCTTGATCTCTTTATTGTCATTGGTTTTGGACTTTGATGTTGCATAGTGGACTATAAAATGAAGTCAACTTCATCTATAAAATAAAGACACTGTCTTCACTGTGGACCAGTTCTGTTGCCCTTTCCCTGTTCTATATTTATTCCAAATTTTAATACCTACTGAATATTCATGGACAAAATAGTTATTATGAAATATATAAGGTGTGACATTGAAGCCATTTTAGAATAAAAGAACCAGATCTATCAATTTCAATTAGCAAACAGAGCATATTATTGTTTTTGCTCTGACTGTTGGTTGGTTTTGTTGGTTGGTTTGTCCCCAACTTTAATGTTGGCAATAATTTTGCTGCCATTCCACATACATATTTCAAACTCTTGGTATGCATGTGCAACTTATGTAGTTGAACATTTTTAGGGGTGACTTGTTAAGGTCAAGGCGACATACATCAAGGTCAAAGGTCATATTACATGTCAAATTGGCGATAATTTTGTTGCCGTTCAACATACATACTTCAAACTTAGCATGTATGTGCAACTTATGGAGGCGAACATTTTTAGGGGCGACTTATTAAGGTCAAGGTCATACATCTAGGTCAAAGGTCATATCAGGGGCATAGTGTTTCACAAAGACATCTTGTTATAATATAAACTTTTCAAGAAAAGTTTTTGCTTTTACAAAAATTGTAGAATCACATCTATATTATGTCAAAACCAAACAGAACAGACCTTGATCAGACAGCTCCTGTAGTAGCCTCTGATGTGGGTCTACTCATTTTGCAAACTCTTGAAAAGGAAAGTGTTATGCAGAAGAAAAGTTTTGCAGATAGCTCCTATGGAAATATTCTGCATAACTTTCACCCTGCATTAAGCTTAGTTAACAGTTCATGACCATTAAATTGCCAATATTTTAAGAACTGTTCAAGAACTATTCCTGTTTAAATGTTTCATGGATTACTCATGAACATTTAGCTCCAGATTAATAGGTCAGGAACTGATTAAGAACAGGAACTGTTCATGAACTACAAATCTTATGAACTTTTCATGATTTGTGGCATTTTATCTTTACATGAACTGTTCTCAATTGAATTCATGAACTGGAATGAATATTCTATATTAATCCATCTTAATCCTTTACTCCATGAATATTCATGTAAGAAATAATGACATTTTTAATATTAATTAGATTGTTATAATTGCACATGGACACAGGAAGCTTTGGCCATGGCAGAAACTGCAGAATCATATCTATTTTATGTCATTAGCAAACAGAGCAGACCCTGATCAGACGGCTCCTATAGGATCTGTCTGAACCGGGCCTACTCTGTTTGCAAAAGCATAGAAAGGTGTATTTATGGAGTAAAGGGTTAAGAAATTTAATGACACAGTGTTGACCCTGATCAGAAGCTCTTCTTGGTTAATATTGTTTGCTGTACTCATTCCACACACTCAGAATATTAACAGACCAAAAGAAAATATTACATTGAGACAAAGACTTGATTCCTGTGTAATATTTTTTTGTGCTAAAATGATTTCTAAGCCTGACTATTGTGATAGATTTTTTATGAATGTGAAAAAATTGCTGGTATCATGATCATCTTGAACTGTTATCAGATAATATGCATTCCTCTTGCTCTGGGTTATCTCGGAGGTTAGCACAAGTGGTGGGCCTTTTATCTCATTTCACCAGTATTATAGCGTCTTGCATCTGAATGAGGTTCTGCTAAGCCTGTCCACACCATAATGGGCATTATACAGTAAAACCTGTCTATAGTGGCCACTAAAGGGAGACTGAATTCTGGGGTTTTACCCCTTTACCTCATCAATATTCATGTAAGAAATAATGACATCATGAATATTTATTAATTTGAACACTGGCAGAAACTGTAGAATCACGTCTATATAAGCAAACAGAAGACCCTGATCAGACTGAGCTCCTACAGGAGCCATCTGATCAGGGTCTGCTTTGTTTGCAAAAGATGTTTATATCAGGGATAGGGTTAAGGTGCGTGGTAGCTTATTGCAGGACAAAAATGATGCAGAAAGCTCCTAAGATATTTCTGCATGACATTTGTCCTGCTCTCATCCTGCTCTGTGTTTATTTCATTGTATGGTTGCTATAGACAAGTTCTACTGTATGTTTAACCCATTCCCACCTAGGCTATTTTTAGACCTAACCTCTTTGATTAAATCTACCAAAAAGGAGCATTAACTAGAGAAAAGGAATTTTTCAGAATTGTGTAATTTTGAAACCATTGTGATAAATAGAGCATTTGCTCCTGTGGAGCAAATGCTCTATTTATCACAATGGTTTCACAAAGTGATTTTTACAGAAGCGTCAAAAGGCGTCAATATGCAGGAATGGGTTAAATGACAGTCTACAATATCAATATCGTCGCATACCCAGTTTTCGAGGTAACCTCGTTCTCGTGTTATCTATAAACCGCGCGATTTCCCGAGATTATGACGCGTTAATAGGAAGTGGAATACCCTCCTATGTAAACAAAGTATTTCGGCACTAAAACATCAATAAAAATTGGGAAATGTTCAGAATAAAGATAAGTTATAACACCATATATAAAAGTTTATATATTTTAACATAACTCGTGCTCTCATACTGTATATAAACTTGCAAATGAAAAATCATTATACTGAAATGAAAAACGGCCGAAATTTACATAACAATTGTTTTAATCTAACGGTTTATGTTGTAAAAAGTGTTTTATGCCAGTACCGCATTGTGAGACCCGCTATTTTTACCTCTGGCCTCGTTTTAGACTTTACCTCGAAAATAGGTTACTGTTTTGCTGACTGCTATTCTTAGACCACCGTCTCTCTCGGACGGTTTATTAGACTTCATGACGAATCAGTGATACTGAAACTATAAATATTATGAAGGAAATTGACACTTGAAAGGAGCCACGCAAGTTTTGAAATGTAAAGTATCCTTTCAGTACAGATTGTCGATCGGCGAAAACTTAATACCTCGACAACCGGTAACGCCAGGATACTCTACACGGATAGAAGTTCAGATACAACAAAACCCCTCTAAACTGGATATTTGAATTAGTATCAAAACCCATGTTTCAGACAGGTGGCAGCACCCTACATTAAGCAGCCACCTGCCTAAAAGTATCAAAATTCTTCTCTACTAGAATTCTGGTTTAGAGGGGTTTTACTGTATAGCCTTCTGCTCACATAAGCATCTCCTTATTTAGCCAATGATTGTACCCTAATAAAACATAGAATACAGTAGAACCCCTCTAATGCGACCACTTAATGAATGAACATGAATGTCTCTATAAGCAGGTGGTTGGTTAATGCAGGACAAAAGTATGCAGAAAGCTCGCTCCTTAGGAGCTTGCTGCATTACGTTCGTCCTGCATTAAGCTACCACCTGCATCTAGCACCAACAATTATACCTCTTTTAGGTGGTCGCATCAGCGGGGTTTTACTGTAATCTATCATTAGTTATTAGTAGAGTCCATACAGTATGAAAGATTTAACACTCTCCTCCATCCATTAAAGTGCCTTTCTACACATTTGCAAACAGGGTACGTAGACCCAAATTAGACGGTTTCTGTAGGAGCCGTCTGATCAGGGTCTGTTTTGTTTGCTCATGATATGACTACAGTTTCTGCTGTGACCAAAATCTTTTAGTGTTCATTACAAAAATGAATCTAATTAGTATTCATGACGTCATTATTTCTTACATGAATATTCATGGAGTAAAGGGTTACTCTAGAGTGATATTAGAAATCATGAACTTGTCATAATGGGAGGTTCTACAAATTTTACTGTACACAAGTATCGGAATGTATGTGGTGGTCCAGAAGTGGTCATACTGCAGGAATGGGAGGTTACCAATATTTTACCGTCTATGAAGTATGAGCGTGGCCCAAAATCAAACCATTCTAAAATTGCCAGGAAGATTTCTTATCTGAGACAAGCTCTGATTTAGCTGATATCTTATGGAGTGTCCTATTGGTTTTCCTATCCAGCCTGACTTGTGTCAAAAATAAATGTGATTTAGGGGTTGTGGTTAGATAGTGTAGACAAGCCATCATAACCTGCAACCCTTAACCCTTTCCTTCATATAAATGCCATTATGCACCTTTGCAAACCTATAGGAGCTGTCTGATCAGGGTCTGCTCTGTTTGCTTATAAAATTATAATAGATCTGATGCTACAGTTTCAACCACTACCAAAGATTCCTGTGTACAAATTCAGCCAATAAATATCCATGATGTCGTTACTTTTTATATGAATATTCATGAGATAAAAGCATTACAGTGATAATACCCCATGCAACTAAGTTGCTCAGGTTATAATAGTTTCGGATCGTCTGTCTGTCAGTCTGTCCATCAATCCATCGGTCTGTCCACCCATCAGTCAATCCATGTATCGTGAATAAAAGCTTGGATGAGTTTGATTTTCAGAGGAATCTGTCATGGGGAACCACTTTTTATCTCTGACAATTTTGCAGTGTTGGGTATTATGAGCTTGCTCACTAAAGTTCTTTAATTTAAAGACTGAAATCTAAAGTGAAAGCAGAAAGAAAGAGTTAAAAACTACTGAATTTCGCCTGATATTAGGTGGTAATAATTTGCTGGTAGAACACAAAACAGAATTTTATCATGTCAGTTGAAGTTTTATGACCTGCATCTGTCCCAAGCAGCTGTGTAGGAAGGCATTTAGAGGGTCAGAGGGCAAGGGCATATCATAATGGCCAGATATAACACTGGGGGTCTGTCTGGCTCTTTATCAAAGTACTGGGGTTTGATCCACATGTCCATGCATGATAACATAATGTTCTCCCTTACTTCTCAAATTAACCCTTTACTCCATAAATTAAAGCTTTTCTACACCTTTGCAAAAAGAATAGACCCAGATGGGATGGCTCTGTTTGCTTATGAACTAGTATTATAGATAATGGTCCTAAGGTTTCTGTGACTATGGCCTAATCCCGTGTCCATGTGCCATTATAAAAAATAATTTAATAAATATTCATGATGTCATTCTTTCTCATATGAATATTCATGGTGTAAAAATAATTTAATTATATATAATTATCTTCCATAGTTTATCTATAATGTTCAATGTGTGGGCATTTTGAGTGCCTGAAATGAGTGTTCTGGCATTTGCAACAATATAAACCCATATCATAGATCTCCTAGGCTAGAGAAGCCATTTGATCAGGATGTGCACTGTTTGTCATTTAAATGCATTGGGCAACTTTTAGTTATAGGCTATTTCTATACTCAACTTCTTTCAATAAATATTCTGTAAAAGACCATTTACAAGAAAAAAGGGACAATTTAGAATTGTGTAGTTTTGAAATCATTGTGATGTTTCTATCAAAATGGTTTTGAAAAGTGATTTTTATAGTGGCGTCAAAAGGCATCAATATGAATGAATATTGAGATAAATGTTGTCTTGCTCGGGACCAATATTTTCTGGCAAGACCATTGCATTAAGCATATATGCATGCATTTGGGGAATAGAGATGTAGGTCAAATGTTCTTTTATTGCAGTATTCTTGGGTATTTGTCACTTCTCATATCAAACATTGGCCTTTAGAAGAATGCTTGAATATGGATGTATGGTGATGATGGACTGTTTGGGTGACATTTTCCAGACTGCAAACACACTGACATTTCTACCAGTTTCCTATATGGTACTGTAACAGAATTGTGATAGAGGATGACAAGTATATAATCTGTTGAAAGAGATGAAATGTTACCCTTTACTTCATAGTTTATACACCTTTTATATTTATTAGCTGAATTTTTGTAATGGTATATGAATACAAGATTTGTTTACAGTGGCTGTGGCAGAAACTACTAGCATTTGTATAATTCCATAAGCAAACAGACAGACCCTCATCAGGTGGCTCCTACCAGGGGTTGTCCGATCTAGGTCTACTAGGGGTTTAGGGGTTGTCTGATCTAGGTCTACTAGGGGTTTAGGGGTTGTCTGATCTAGGTCTACTAGGGGTTTAGGGGCTGTCTGATCTAGGTCTACTAGGGGTTTAGGGGTTGTCTGATCTAGGTCTACTCTGATTGCAAAGGTATCAGAAGAAGTCATCCTAGAAATAATGACATCATGACTATTAACCCATTCTCACTTAGGCTATTTTAAGACCTAACTTCTTTCATTAAATCTACCAAAAAGGAGCATTAACTAGAGAAAAGGAAATTTTCAGAATTGTGTAGTTTTGAAACCATTGTGATAAATAGAGCATTTGCTCCTATAGGAGCAAATGCTCTATTTATCACAATGGTTTCACAAAGTGACTTTTACAGAAGCGTCAAAAGGCGTCAATATACGGGAATGGGTTAATTTGATGGATTTTTGTAATGATATATCAGAGTAACAGTAAAATTGTCATTTCTCCACTGAACACAATGTTGTGACCACTCTTAAGAATCATCTCTTCGAGACAATTCTAAAGAGTGGTCACAACATAGGGTTTGGTAATGAAGTAAAGAGTTATTCTTGAAAATGTTTGAATTTACGCATCTTATCTGGACCCCTGGTATATGAAAACTTAAGATTTGTTTTGGCCATGGCAGAGACAGTGAACTATATCATCTGTAAAATTCCATAAGCAAATATGAGCAGTCTGATATGGGTCTACTCTGTTTGCAAATGCTTAACCCTTTCCTCCATAAATAAGCCTTTCTACGCCTCTGCAAAAATCACCTTTTGAAACCATTGTGATAAATAGAGCATTTTTGCTCCTATAGGAGCAAAATGCTCTATTTATCACAAAAAATGGTTTCAAACTACAAAATTCTAAAAAAAATCCTTTTCTCTAGTTAGTGCTCCTTTTCGGTAGATTTATTCAAAGTGGTTGGATCTAAAAATAGCCTATGGAGAAAAGGGTTAAAAGGTGTATCTATGGAGTAAAAGGTTAAAACAATGATTGACCATTCAACATTGAAAATGCCTAAACTGATTATTGGATAATCCCATCTATGTATGCCTCTGCAAACAGAGTAGACAAAGGTCAGACAACTCCTCTGGTGGAGTCATCTGACAATGGTCTGCTGTCTTTTTGAAATGGTTGTGATAAATAAAGTATTTGTTTCTATGAAGCAAATTAATGCTTTATCTATCACAATGGTTTCAAAAAGTGACTTTTACAGAGGCGCCATTAAGGTGTCGATATGAGGGAATGGGTACAGATAATCAAGACAGGTTCAAATATACATTATATTAGCATGGATGAATATCTTAGGTTAACCCTTTACCAGATGATTATTCATGTAAGATAATAGTTGCATGATGAAATCAGAATATTTATTAGCTTATTTTTTATAATGGCATGTTTAAACAAGAATTGTTTGCTTGGGCAGAAACCGTAGAATCGGATTTAACCTTTTCCTCCATAGGCTATTTTTAGACCCAACCTCAGAGTTTGAATGAATCTACCCAAAAGGAGCATTTACTGGAAAAAAGTAAAATTTAAGAATTTTGTAGTTTGAAACCATTGTGATAAATAGAGCATTTGCTCCTATAGGAGCAAATGCTCTATTTATCACAATGGTTTCAAGAAGTGGCGTAGAAAGGCGTACAGAGGCGTAGAAAGGCGTATTTATGGAGGAAAGGGATATATAATTTCATTAGCAAATAGAGCAGGCCATGATGAGACTGTTCCTACTGGAACCATCTGATATTGGTCTACTCTGTTTGCAAAAGTGTGAAAAGGCATCTATATCAGAGAAAGGATTAAGAAATACAGATGAAAAGATAAATGTCAGAATGAAGACTTATGGCTTTGCCAAATAAATAAGTATTGCTTTGGGAAATCTTGGCATTCTGATTGATGACAGTTTTAAGTTTTCACAGAACTTTAGAGATATGAAAGTTATATATATATATATATATATATATATATATATATATATATATATATATATATATATATATATATAAAGCCTTTAGAACTCATTCTGATAGCTATCATTACTTCACATAACAATCAGTGTTGGCTAAGATTATAAGATGGCTTTTGTCAGAGAGGTTTTTAATTCAACCCTTTACTCCATGAAAATTCATGTAAGAAATAATGATACATGTATCATGCATATTAATTAGATTAATTTTTCAAATGTCATCCTAACACATGAAACGTTTGTCAAAACAGAAACTAAAGAATTATATGTATAGTATATCAATCATAAGCAAACAGAGCAGACTCTGATCAAACGGCTCCTATAGGAGCCGCCTGTTCTGGGTCTACTCCATTTGTAAAGGTGTATTTATGGAGGAAAGGGTTAAGACAATCTGGACCATGTAGAACATAATATAGGAAGACTGCACTAGAAGTTTAGCATCCAAAGGGTTGTAACCCTTATAATGTCTGCTCAATTTCAGATTTGCTGAAATTTTCACTGACCTCCGATTCGATCAAACTTTTGAGGAACTATCGACTCAGTGTCAAACAGCTTGGATCCTGATGAGACACCGAGTTACTCGGCGTCTCATCAGACCCCAAACTGTTTGCAAGTCACCGGAATCAAGACATGCTTAGCATTGAAAAGAGGTAGTTATTATATGGGATTTATTCATACCATACATTGTAGGCTTGAAGACAGACAATGCTTCAGACAATGAGGTTATATCTAAGCCACTGCCACGATCTTCAGTCTGTATAGGCTTGAACCTTTAACACTTTATATGTAAATATAAAATAATCTTAAAAATGGTTTAAAATAATCTTAAAAATGGTTTTTCATCCAAACAAGTAACTAAACATCTCCTCGGGATATCAGCAGTTCAACACCTTGAATGTGTTGTGTAAAAAACAAGGGAACAATAGCTAATTTTAGAATTGTAACAGTTAATGGTAATTTAACTTTTTGCACGCTAAGTAACAATTGTCGTCTGCTTCAATTCTTTAAATAAATTTTTTCACGTTTCTGTGCAAAAATACGATCAGAGTGTCAAACAATATTTATCCTGATGAGACGCTGCATGATGTTGTGTCTGATCGGGATCCAGACTGTTTGCATAGGAAATGACTATTTCGCCACTAGCCTGCAAAGAGTTAAGAAGACAATGGCATGGGGTAATAAAAGCAGAACTAGTCTGAATTGATTGAAGCTGGAGACCATATACAGTGAAACTTCTCTATAGCATTCCCTGAAAATCGTCGGTCTAATTTTGGATAACACTCAATTTTCTTTATATTTTAAATCAGTCATTCATAAAATAACAGACAGTATTTTCAAGGGTTCCATTTTGGAAATATTTAGACAATGTCACTGAATTAGAACTAACCCACCAAGTAAACACCGTAACATGTCGGAAATGAAAGTATGCGTGGAAATTCTTCAGAAGAATTTCACTGCAAGTATGTAAGAAGTTACCAACCTGTAAGAAATATAGCCTGTGGAAAGGTGTTTATTTGCCCTCCATTTATAAATTTTGTATCGATATTTTGAAATTGATATCAGATCGACTGACGTGTAATGATGATATATCGATACCGTTCCTTTTGATCAGTGACACCTCTACATATATACTTCAAACTTGGCATTCATGTGCATCTTATAGAGGCAAACATTTTTAGGCGTGACTTATTAAGGTCAAGGTCAAATATATTACGGATCAAATTTAATAATTTTGTCATCATTTCGATAATTTTGTTGTCATTCATTATACATACTTCAAACTTAGCATGCATGTGCAACTTATGGAGGCAAACATTTTGTAGGGTTGACTTATTAAGGTCAAGGTCATACATCAGGGTCAAAGGTCATATTGAGGCATAATGTTTTACAAACACGTCTCCTATAGGAGTCTGCTCTGTTTGCTAATGGTATTTGATAGATCTGTCTTTCTAACTTGGCTACCATGGTCCAGCTTCCATATTTCACTGTAACTATTTTGTCTATGAATATTCAGTACATAATATTATGGAAATCTGGAATAAACATAGAACAGGGAAACTAGCTTAACCCTTTCCTCCATAGGCTATTTTTAGACCCAACCTCTTTAAATGAATCTACTCAAAAAGGAGCATTTACTAGAGAAAAGTAAAATTTTAGAATTTTGTAGTTTGAAACCATTGTGATAAATAGAGCATTTGCTCCTATAGGAGCAATATTAATGCTCTATTTATCACAATGGTTTCAAAAGGTGATTTTTATAGAGGCGTAGAAAGGCGTATTTATGGAGGAAAGGGTTAAGAAATCCCATGGTCATTTATAAAGTGGTCGCTGCAGAGAGGTTCTTCTGTGTTTATCTTGTATAGATTGAAATTAGTCTGTGTATCCCCATGTCAGCCTTTATCAAGATAAAATTGTGGAATCGTGGAAGCTTACGTCCTTCTAATCTTGAACAAACGCATTTATTTTTCTCCAGACTTGTAATAGAATTTCTAACTCTTTGCATGCTAGCGAAGGATTCTCCCACCATTTATGACCTATACAAACAGTTTGGATCCAGTTCAAACCCCTAAAAACGTGTGGCCTGATCTGAGATCCTGTTTGTCGCTGTAGACTCAACTTTTGAATAATATCAAGAAAAAAATTGATAGTTTTGAAAAATATTCTGACGACATGTGAGCAGACGACAAAATTCTGTAGCATGCAAAGAGCTAATCAAAGTGGTAATAAGTATCAATATTTGTTTGACAGGGAAACATAGTCTATCCTAGTGCTTGCTGAGGTTGCTCGGAAATATATATTTGACCTTTTGAGTGTGGGAATTAAGTATATTGGCATTTATACAGTGTGGACCCATATCAGAGGGGCTGTTCGCAGAGCTCTCTGATCAGGATCTGCAATGTTTGTCATTCAAAGTCTTCTAGGATTAACCCTTACTGTACAGGACATGAGTCACTAATGTCCTTTGCAAACAGTGTAGACCCAAATGAGAGGGCTCCTAGGGGAGCACTCTCATCATGGTCTGCACTGTTTGTCATGTTACACTTTTTATGTAGAAAACTCCCTTAGTATTCACCATAAGCTTGACCTGTTTGAATTTTGGAATAGTCCATTTGAACATTCAGCGTAATAAGGGTTAATGAATGAAATATTCATCTTAACTCTTTGCTTGCTGAGTTAACCCTTTTCTCCATAGGCTATTTTTAGACTCAACTTCTTTGAATGAATCTACCAAAAAGGAGCATTAACTATAGAGAAAAGGAAATTTTTAGAATTTTGTCGTCTGAAACCAATGTGATAAATAGAGCATTTGCTCCAATAGGAGCAAATGCTCTATTTATCACAATGATTTCAAGAAGTGGTTATTACAGAGGCATAGAAAGGCGTATTTATGGAGGAAAGGGTTAAATTGTAATGTCTTGTACAGTTTTCTTCGGTTTCTTTTCAAAGACATAAAAGAGGTGTCAAACCATTAATGACTCGGTGTCTCGGAGTCTCATCAGGATCCAAACTATTTGATAGGTTATCATGAGTTAGCTGCTAGTGTGCAAAGAGATCTGAATCTTCAAGTGAAAGTGAAAACAGTAGACTGATTTATTTAGAAAAAATTCATGAGGAGTTTGTCAGACTTATCAAGTCTCTTATGTTGACATGTATTATATGTATATGTCATGTGAGAAATGTCTGTATGAATATTAATACAAGTATATCGGAAGTCGACAAGATAATGTGGAAGTCTGTTGGAAGGAAAGGAAAAAGTGCAGCAAACTTAAAAAGAGTTTACTCAGAAATTACAGTCTTAATCCTTTGAATGCAGGCATTGAGTTAGCTGGCATTTGTTACTTGAGATAAGCCTAATATAAATTTTACCTCAAAAAATGCCTTTCAGTCCCTTTGTGAACAGAGTAGACCCAGATCAGAAGGCTCCTTTGAGAGCCATCAGATCTGGGTCTACTGTGTTTGCAAACAGCATCAAAAGGCTTGTCTATCAAGTAAAGTGTTCAAACTATTATAGATGGTCAAACAGTATGGTACCATACAGTTAGGACACTGAGTAAATACAATGTTTTACCTGCATCTTAACTATATAATTATAACCCCGCAAATTTGTAAAACCTGTAGAATCAGAACAATATAATTACATAAGCAAACAGAGTTGACCCCGATCAGATGGCTCATATACGAGCATATGAATTAACCCTTTCCTCCATGAAAATCCATAAGAAATAATGACATCATGAATATTAATTCGATTAGTTGCTTAGCTATAATAGCACATAGATACAGGAATTTTTGGCCATGGAAGAAACTTTAGAATCATATCTTTGTCATATCATAAGCAAACAGAGTGGACTCTGATCCTATAGGAGCCATCTGATCTGGTTCTACCGTGTTTGCAAAGGTGTAGATAGGGGGTATTTATGGTGTAAAGGGTTAAAAGGCATATTTTCGGAGTAAAGGCTTAAATGAACTCATATAGATTGTCACTCAATATATATTATCACTCAGTACAGATTATCACTCAATGGTTGATCTTATTCTGAGGAGTACAGTAAAACCTCTCTATAACGGCCACTTAATTGTGCTAATTAGTTGGTATTTTGGGCAGTTGGCTGCTTAAATCAAGGTGAAAGTAAAACAGAATGCTCCAATAGGAGCGTTCTGTTTTACTTTCACCTTACTTTTAGCATCCACCTGCCTTTAACACAAAATAATTGATGTAATTTAGTGGCCGTTATAGAGAGGTGTTACTGTATTTGGAAAAGTCTCCTGGAAATTGTTGCATTATGTTTGACTTGTGCTCATGGTAGATCATAATTCATTCCTCTCTTACTTTATGTCACTATTCCCCATCTCAAGCATGTTACTGAATAACAATTAAGCGGTTACTTCTGTTAGATCTGAAGCTAAATTACCCTAAATTGCTCAATGATTTGTTTGCTAAATGCACTTAATTGGCAGAATTTGCGTTAACTGTCGTTTAGCTCCGAAGGTAATAATGGTTTCATGGTAAAGTTCAGATGCAAAAGCATTGACCTTGGTTTCGATTTCACAAATTATCTATCATAATGGTTCTATTTCATGGGGCTGACTTTATATATTTATCGATTCTTAACTCTAGAAACATGTCAAATTCTTAACTCCCCTGAATGCTGATTTTTCAACAGAGAGTGATGTATCAGTGTTCAACTCTTTACTCCATACAACCCTTTACTCCATGAAAAATCATGCTAGAAAATGCTGACATTATCAATATTAATAAGATCACATGACATTTTTGCCAAAGTAGAAACTGTAGAATCTGATCTATTTTATTCCATAAGCAAACATAGCAAACCCTGATCAGGATAATACTCTGTATGCAAACGTAGAAGGGCGTATTTGTGGTGTGCGGTGGTCCAGTGGTAACCTGCTTGACTACCAATCCATCCCGGTCCATCCCGGAAATTTCAGAGATGCTTTTCAATGTCTCCCGCCCGCACCTCCTCTTTACCCAGGGGTTAAAATGGGTACCTGTGAGGGTCACTAGCTGGTACTGCAGCTGCATGATTGCACCATATGTTAAGTGCTCAATATTGTAAGCGAATGACTCAATGACCAGGGGAGTAAATGTAGTCGGCTGAGGCTCCCTGATCAGACAACTCCTCTAGGAGCCGTCTGATCTGGGTCTTCTCTGATTGCAAATGCGTGAAAATGCATTTATATGAATGAAAGGGATAAATCTGTGAGTTGAGTTTTGAGTGGTACACAGTGCAGACCCTGATCAAAGAACTCCATGCTGATTTCAAATTTCAGTTACCTGATTGCCTGCTGTGGAATGGTTAAGAATTTTTGTTCTAAATGAAAATGTTGCACACATAAATTTACATTAACTGGAGGCTGGTTGGGCACTGAAACCTAATTACCCTAAGTATTCAGACAGATAGACCTAGGCAAACAGTGCAGATCCAAATCACACTGCTCGTGAAAGAACTTAATCAGGGTCTGCACTCTTTGCTAGTATGTCTGTTTAATTTAAAGTTATCAAAAAGCTTTACGAATTGATTGAAGGGAGAGATTGGATGTTTGAATACTTGGGGTAATTAGGGTACTTGACCTTAGGGCCAAATGAAGTGGTTTTCCTACATTTTTTCATTAATTGAAATGAGTGGTTCAATGAGTATGGTTTTACAGTGTTACAGGGCTAAATGAGTGATGGGATTAAGGTTGATGATGAGGAAGATGACATTGAGACATCTGATACTTTGCATGCTATAAAGCTGTACAGGGGATCAAACCACAGACCTGCTTTACCTTTTATTTATTGCCAAAGAGTATTTCCCAATAAACATAAATATTCCTGATGACAGATTAACCCTTTACTTTGTGAATATTCATATAAGAAACAGTTAAACATTATGAATATTAATGACGGTTTTTTATCTAATATGGAGGAAAGGGTTAAACCATAGCAAGGTTAAAGAAGACATGTTGGGGTTCATAGATGAAAGTAACAAATTGTTTGTTAATTTTCAGACATTAGAAAAATTGATTGTTTGAAAAGATGTTCTACTACACATTTTCCAAAGCTAATTTATTAGCCCGATTTTTCGAGAAAAATCTCAGCTTATAGTTTGGCGAAAACCGGGCGGGTGGCGGACCATCGTTAACAAAACTTTAACATTGCTTATAACTTCTGAATCACTTAACCCCTTTCCCTCATATAAACGTGTTTTCACGCATTTGCAAACAGAGTAGACCCAGATCAGACGGCTCCTAGAGGAGCCGTCTGATCAGGGTCTACTCTGTTTGCTAAAAGAATTTGATAGATCTGTTTCCTTGCTTTCTAAAATGTCTAAAATGTTCCACCTTCCATATTTCATCATAACTATTTTGCTAATGAATATTCAGTAGGTACTGAAATTTGGCCAATATATAGAACAGGGAAAGGGTTAAGCTAGGCAATTCATAAATGGTATGCAAATAGCTTGGGTAAAGGCCTTTCCATTGATACAAGGATACATGATATCAGGTCAAGGTCACTATTTCGAAAACTTTGCCGTTTTAACAAACTTTAACATTGCTATAACTTCTGAACTACAAATGCTAGGCATTTCATCTTTGGTATAAAGATGGCTTTGATAAAGGCCTTTCAGTTGATATAAAGATGGTTGAAATTAGGTCAAGGTCACTACTTTGGCAAGTTGGCCATCATTGAAAAACTTCAACATTTTGTCTAAACTTCTGGACTACATATGCTGGACAATTCATATATGGTATGGAGATAGCTTTGGTGAAGGCCTTTCAGTTGATACAAGGATACATTAAATTGGGTCAATGTCATTATTTTGAAACATTGGCTGTTTTTAACAAACTTTGACATTTTGCTATAACTTCTGATCCATGAACGCTAGGCAATTCACCTTTGGTATTCAGATAGCTTTGTTAAGGACCTTACAGATGACATAAAGTTACCTGAAATCAGGTCAAGGTCACTATTTTGAAAACTTGGCTGTCATTAAAATTTTGTCATAACTTCTGAACTACATGTGCTAGACAATTTATATTTGGTATGCAGATAGCTTGGGTAAAGGTCTTTCAGTTGATACAAGGATACATGAAATTGGGTCATGGTCAAGGTCACTACTTTTAAAACTTTGCTGTCATTAATATTTTATTATAACTTCTGAACTACATATGCTAGACAATTTATATTTGGTATGCAGATAGCTTGGGTGAAGGTCTTTCAGTTGATACAAGGATACATGAAATTTGGTCAAGATCAACACAAAAAAAAATTCGGCTTTAATGCAGAAGCCACATTTTTTGCTTGTTTGATAATCTGTTAGCCCTCTACTCCATGAATATGACTTAATGTAACACCTTTGCAAATGGAATAGGCCCAGAATAATGAGTGATGTAAATATAATTATGTTTGTTTTACAAATTAATTTATTTACACATACCTATGACAAGAAATTGGTTTGTTCAAACGTTATGATGATGTTAATGCTGGTGGGTATACTGGAATTGGGTTGTCCTTGTCTGTCTGTCTGTGTGTTTGTCAGTCTGTAAAAACAATTTGATGAAAGTTTGCTGTTATTTTATAATAGGAGCCAGTGCACCTGCTACTTTCATTTGGATCCAGCCACTATTACAGAAATAATGGCCCTTCTTCAATCTTTTATCATGGTATGAATAAGAAATCAATGGGGGATTTTTGTTAGCCATGGCTTACTGCAGTTGAGTTTAATTGATGCTATTGTCAGTCCTGCTATCAACTCTGACAACACCGAATCTTCAGAGTGGAATGACCCATCAGTGTTTAACTATAGAGTCCACTCGGTATAATGAAAGGCTTAAATATGCTACAGGATTTTGAATGATAAGCAATGCAGATCCTGATCATCAGAGGGCTCCTAGAGCCCTCTGATCTAGGTATACACTTTTTGCAAATGACATTGCATACATGTCCCGCATTCAAAGAGTTAGTTATATTGATGGTATGGATATTGATGGGAATTTTCATGGATGGATAAACTTTTTAAGAAGATGCACTGCCCTTTTGTCACCCATGTTAAACCCTTAATGTGCAGACACGAGTCACTAATGTCCTTTACAAACAGTGTAGACCCAGATGAGAGGGCTCTTAGAGGAGCCCTCTCATCAGGGTCTGCCCTGTTTGTCATGTTACACTTTTCTTTAGAAAAATCCCTAAATATTCACTGTAAGCTTGACCTGTTTGAATTTTGGACTAGTCCATTTGAAAATTCCTTGTTGTAAGGGTAAAGTAGTACAGTTCATAACCTCTGTAATCCAGAACTCGCTTTATTTGCCCAGCTTGGTACTCAGACACATTGACAACATTTCCACAAATAGAATATTGTCATTGTAATTACAGAATATCGTCTAAGTTACACAATTTTTGTACATAGGGGATCGATTCACAGAGTAGCTTAATTGGATCAGCTGAATTAAAAAAAACTGACAGGCTCTGGATCAGGCTTTGGGGAAATTATTGTGATAGTTTTCTCATGGTGGTTTTGTTTATGAAGTTATAATAGGTTTGATTCTTCAGTATATTTGTATATGAAGTTATAATAAGTCTGGTTCTGCAGTTCCTGTCAGAGTCAAAATACCCTGTGTTCATAATTATGCCATTATAAAAATCTAATTAATATTCATGAATATTGAACAGGGAAAGGTTAATGCTCGTAAAAGTCATTTAAAAGTCATTCAGCTTGTTTTGAAGCTTTTTGCATGACATGATTGATCTGACCATAATCTTTGTTCTAGATTTATTCCAAATTTCAATATCTACTGAATATTCATGAATAAAATAGTTATAATGAAATATGGAAGGTGAAACATTTGTAGCCATTTTAGAAAGTAAAAACACAGAACTATCGAATTCCATTAGCAAACAGAACAGGCCCTCAGAGTAGACGGCGCCTATTATAAGGAGCCATCTAATCTGTGGGTCGTCTCTGTTTTCAAATGCATGAAAAAACTTTCATAAGTGGGAAAGTATTAAGCTAAGGTACCTGTCTTAAATACCTAGATTTAATGGTACCTTAACACATTACCCCCTAGTGACTCATTTTTGCGCCTCTATAAAATTCACATTGTGAAGCCATTGTGATAAATAGAGCATTTGCTCCTATGGAGCAAACGCTCTATTTATCACAATGGTTTCAATACTATACAATTCTAAAACTCCCCTTTTCTATAGTTAATGCTCCTTTTCAGTAGATTAATTAAAAAAGGTTGGGTCTAAAAATAGCCTTAAATTATGTAACACCTGTTAACTCGTTTGCAAACAGGATAACCCAAACCAGACGGCTCCTACAGACGCCCTCTGATCAGGGTCTGGTCTGCTCTGTTTGCTTATGAAATAAATACAAATCTGTATATTCTGCAGTTCCCATCATGGCTATAATATTTTGTGTTAATATGATAATATCATTTAATATTATTTTGTGATGTCATTATTTCTTGCATGAATATTCATGGACTAAAAGGTTATGATATGTTTAATGTACTTCATTGCTTATTAGTCACAGATGACTTGCAGTGCACAAATAGCATGTGCTAGATTTAAACTGTTTGTGATCATTATGTAAACTTCCTTCTCAGTTCTGAGTTCTGTTCAGGAATAGCTAGGGAAGGGTCATGAAGTCTTTCCTTTTGGAGCTTTCTGCTTGACTTTTATCCTGCATTAAGCTACCGCCTATCTTAATCTTTTCACAGAAACACATTTTTATGTCTTTGCAAACAAAGTAGATATGTTGGCTTATTTAGAAGTAATCTAATCAGGGTCTGCTCTAGATCTGTATATTTATTGAATAATTATAAATATAGAATGATATGATTCTACAATTTCTGTCACAAATATTTATGCATTTATTTTTCTCACTAAATATTCATGAGGAAAAGTGTTTACCCATTCCCTTATAATTGACACCTATGTAAAAGTCACTTTCTGAAACCATTGTGATAAATAGAGCATTTTTCTCCATAGGAGCAAATGCTCTATTTTTCACAATGGTTTCAAGACTACACAATTCTGAAGTTTTCCTTTTCTGTAATATTATTGCTTCTTTTCAATAGATTAAGTTATTCAAAGAGGTTGGATCTTAAAATAGCCTTTGCAGGAATGGGTTAAAGACAGGCATTGATACAAATTTTAACCCTTTCTCACCTGAACATTATTCAAGATGTCATGACCTTATGAATAATCATAAACAGAACTGCATAATGAAACATGGACAGGAGATTTTCTTTGACCAAAGAAGGAACTGTAGAAATACATCCTATCGAATACCATTAGCATTCAACAGCAGACCGTGATCAGACAGCTCCTACAGGAGCTGTCTGTCATCTGTGTCTACTTTGATTGCAAAGGCGTCAAAAGAAGGATTTGGGGATTTTGCTGCAACAAATACTGTGACTATGCAATTATTTTCCCATAGAAAAGCAATGGGTATGCATCTGTATCAAACATACTACATGTATATGAGTTCTTATCCGAAAACGTGATAGAAATTGATGGTATTCTTTAAATTTATTTGAATTCCTTGAGAATATAAGTATGAAAACCATGCATTAAATCTACTGTTAAATCTTGATTTTTCATTTTCTGGATTTCCTCAACTGTTTACCAGAATTTCAACTATTTTCTTAAGTGCTTTCTTTTAACTTACTTATCGCTATTAAATTGCTTTTCAGTTAATGGAGTTTGTATTAGCCTTTGTAGTGCTGTTAAACACCTTTCAAGAGATGATCATTCAGGACTTCTAAAAGGATATTCCTTATCAGAGCTACAGATAAACAAACATGTGTTACACTCAAGTGCTTAAATCGTCATTTCTCCTACAATTTAACCTTATGTTGTGACCACTCTTTAGAATCGTCTCTTCGAGACAAGTCTAAAGAGTGGTTACAACATAGGGTTTGGTGGTGAAATAAAGAAGTTACTCTTGAAAATGTGTTATCTTATATTATCTGGACCTGAGTCTGCCGTATCTTGATAAGCAGGACAATACTGACATTTGCAAAGGGCTTGGGTCCAGATGAGAGTCTGAGTGTGTAACAACCTGGTTACTTAAGTTTCACAAAATAACTTCCGATAAATCAGAGTTAAAAATTGAAGCGTATTATAATTTAAGTAGAAATAATTTTTACTCAGCAGGGTAAGAGTTATGAATTATGAGAATAGAGTGATAAATGTGATAAGATTTAACCGATTCCAAAATTAAGCATCTGATGAGACCAGGATTTATTGCTGATGTACCCACTACTACATGGATTATAAAATAACCCTTTCAACCCTGAATTATCAGAATAGACTAGCCCATCAGTGTTTAACTGTATATATAAGTTCCACTCTACAGGAAAGGCTTAACCTTTTCCTCCATAGGCTATTTTTAGATCCAACCTCTTTGGATGCATCTACCGAAAAGGAGCATTTAAACAAGAGAAAAGGACATTTTTAGAATTTTGTAATTTGAAACCATTGTGATAAATAAAGCATTTGCTCCTATAGGAGCAAATGCTTTATTTATCACAATGGTTTCAACACATGACTTTTACAGAGGCGTAGAAAGGCGTATTTGTGGAGGAAAGGGTTAAACATACTAGAGGACTTTGAATGACAAACAATGCAGACCCAGATCAGAGGGCTTCTATAAGAGCCCTCTGATCTGGGTCTACACTGTTTGCAAATGAAAATGCATGTATTTCCTGGGCTGAAAGAGTTAATGTTAGGTTTCATGAATATTAATTAGGTGTATTCCAACTATGTCATTCAAATACAGGATTTTTTCGCCATTATAATAAAATTACATCTATTTGATATTCATGACGTTAATATTTCATAAATGCATATTCATGGAGTAAGGGGTTAACCTCAGACCTGGGTGTAGAGATGTGGATCACCTACTTTTCATTTTATATGTGACATTCTGGCCTCTAGTTGATTCATTATAGTCTTTGACCAACAATCACTAAGCCTTTCACCGATGTAGTTCAAATCCCACACAGATGATTTGCATTTTTCATGTCAGGAAACCTTCCAGCTGGCTTGTGGTAGGTCGGTTATTCTACTCAGTTGTTCTACTTGGTTGTTCATGCACGCGGGTGTTCTGTGCATGAACGGTACAATTTGTTCCATGAACAGAAGTCTCAACTTCTGGGGGTCCACCTGTAATTTGCTTGATGTTGCGATATGACTGAAATACAGTTAAAGCAATATAAAACCAAATACAGACAAACAAAAGAAACAAATCAATCATTGTGACATTTGACCCAGGCATTTTATTGCAATGTCATGTCAGGCATAAGCTGCATTATAAGCTTATAGAAAATACAGTCTTCACTGTTAGCCAAATTTTATAAATGCACTTTCTTTGCAAAAGATTTGTGGTAAATGCTTATGGTTAGTGTAATGATATGCATAAGTGCAAAGAACTTTAGATCAAGATCAAAGGGCTTATTCTATCAGACTGCATATTAACCCATTCCCTCATCAAGCCTTTTGACGTCTCTGTAAACGTTACTTTCTGAAGCCATTGTGATAAATAGAGCATTTGCTCCACAGGAGCACTCCACAGTCAATAACACTCCACAATTCTAAAAAATTCCTTTCCTCTAGTGAATGCTCCTTTTCGGTAGATATATTTAAAATAGCCTATGAGGGAATGGGTTAATTGAATGTTTTAACGCTTTGAATGCTGAAAACGAGTTGTCTGTAATTTGCAAACAATATAGACCCAGATCATAAAGTTCCTAGAGGAGCCCTCCCATCAGAGTCTGCACTCACGGTTTGTCATTCAAAATCCTCTCACAATTAGAACATATCATACTGATTAAACAGTGATTATAGGACTAGTCCTCTCTGTTATTTGTGTGTAGAAAGGGTTAATTTAGAATGAGTGGGTGGGCGTGTACTTAATGACACAATATATTTCAACTTGTAAAAATTTAGAACGAGAGATTTGAATTGCTTGTACAACCTGGTCTTGAAAATGCAACTGACCTAGTAACTATGCCAACAGTGTAGTGTGAGATTGAAACTGTTTAAGCAGCATCTGAGTATGCTATGGAATACATAATTATATTACTAAGACAAATTGAAAGATCTTTGTTGTAATTGACAAATAAAATTGACAGACCTAGAGCGATAGGGAAACTTTAAATCTGTAAATGCAAGGTAATTTTTACGTCTGCAATGATTGTCATCTGCTTCAATTCTTACAATAAACTTTTTTCATTCTTTTGGCAAAATATGTTCTAAATATCAAGCATTTTGGATCCTAATGCGACGTCTCATCAGGATCCAAACTGTTCACATAAGTAATTAATGACGATTTCACCGCAAGCCTGTGTAGGGTTAATGTAATAAATATGCAGAAATTCAAGGTTTAAATGTAATATTTTACAAAAGCCTTAAAGGCACTAGGGAGAAGTATAAATCTAGATGAAGATAAGAACACTGCATGGGAAACAAGTATTTATTACATTCTCTGCTTATTGATTTATGATGCCATAAACTGAAAAATGCTTACATGCTAAAGTTATTGTTTGTTTTTTTTCCCCCCTATTGTCCCTTTCCTTCATATAAACATGTTTTCGCGCATTTGCAAACAGAGCAGACCCAGATCAGACGGCTCCTCTACTGCTCTGTTTGCTAGTGGAATTTGAAAGATATGTTTCTTCACTTTCTAATTATAAAATGGCTACAATGTTCCACCTTCCATATTTTGTTGTAACTATTTCGCATAAATATTCAGTAGGTATTGAAATTTGGAATAAACATAGAACAGGGAAAGGGTTAAAATGTTCTCAAGCTTCATCACATTTTAAAACATATTTGTTCTAGCTTGTATAACCTTTGCCTGGTGAATATTCATGTAAGAAATAAGGGCTGTAAGAATATTCATTTGATGAATTTTTAAACGCCTGTTTGAAAAAAATGGACGTTTTATGGAATGGTGATGTCTGTCCATCTGTCTTTAATATCTTTAACTCATGTCCTGTTTGGTGGATCAATTAACCTTTTATTCCATGAATATTCATATAAGAAGTAATGACATCATGCATATTAACTAGCTGTATTTTTATAATAACATAATTTATGAACCCACCAATATTTAACCTTAAGTGCAGAGTTAGATCTCATAGATGTCATAAGCAAACAGAGCAGACCCTGGTCACACAGCTCCTATAGGAGCCATCTGATCTGGGTCTACATTGTTTGCAAAGGCATAGAAAGGCATATTTATGGAATAAAGGGTTAATTAAGTTTGTTGAACTTTTATAATTTGCAAATTTGCATTTGCTAATGCTTGTTTGATTTATAAATCTTTGAATGTGGGAAATTAGCTGTCATTTGCAAACACTGTGTAGACCCATATCAAAGGGTTCTGCAGGATCTGCACTATTTGTCATTCAAAATCTAAATTTATTTGATTTCTGATCAGAATCCAATCTGATCTGGATCCAGTCTGTTTGCAACTGTCATTAACCCTTACCGTGTGGGGACCTAGTATATGAGGTCGTTGATGAGGGAGCCCTTTGATCAGGGTCTGCACTGTTTGTCATAAAATCATTTTCTTCAGTTTCAAAAATGCATGGCGATGCAGTCTTTTGTTTAACCTTTTCCTCCATAAGCTATTTTTAGATCCATCCTCTTTGAATGAATCTACCCAAAAAGAGCATTTATTATACTAGAGAAAAGTAAAATTTTAGAATTTTGTAGTTTGAAACCATTGTGATAAATAGAGCATTTGCTCCTATAGGAGCAAATGCTCTATTTATCACAAAGGTTTCAAGAAGTGGTTATTACAGAGGTATAGAAATACGTATTTATGGAGGAAAGGGTTAATTAATATTCAAATAGGGAGGAGCTAGTTTTAATTATTCTGCAGATCAAGGGTTAAAGTTGAGATTAGCTGGCTAAGGGTTAAGTACTTGTTGCAAAATGTATCCCAACTAAATCATACAATGAATATTTCACAACCATCAAGGGAATAAAATTACACAAGAAGATGTTGGCTATTGGAGGAAAGGTGCCTGGATTAGGAAATAAACCGGAGCCTGGATTCTGCACAAGTCCTGCCCGAGCTGGCATAATGGAGCTAGCGTCATCATAAATCATAATGATATGGCGGTCTATCACACCATAGCCAGCTATCTCTTACTCATGTCTTCCTTCCTCTAACATGCAGTTATACCATTTTTCATAAATGGCATATGCTGAAGTTTGAAAATGGATTCCCTGTTGAATTAAAAACAACTTGAAAATTCTGTGACTCAGAGAATTTGGGATAAAAAATTGAATCATAAGTTTTCAACATGGAGCAGTTGTAGTTGCAACATCATAGATTTTCAAGACTTGACAGCTAAAGGCTGGTGCTGTTTTCGAAAGCCAGGAAACAATTTGAATAATTGTTTTATTGAGAATCTGTGAGTAATATGAAAGAAGATAAGAAATAATAGAATCAGAGAAGACTACTGCATACAGGTTGGTAGTCTCAGGGATAGGATATCCATCGAAGTGCATGTGCATTTATGATTATGAAATCTTAAAGCTAAATTGTTTCTGCTTAATTTTTAGCTCACCTGAGCCAAAGGCTCAGGATGAGCTATTGTGACCGCTATTTGTCCGTCGTCCGGCGTCCGTCCGGTGTCCGTCGTCCGGTGTCCGTCCACATTTTCAAATGACATCTCCTCTGAAACCGCTGACCCGATTTTAACCAAATTTTGTCAGAAGCATCAGTGGCTAGGGGGAACGAAACGTTCACATTATGACCCCCAGGCCAAAAATGGCCCCGCCCAAGGGCTTATCAGTTTTTCATTTGAAAATCTTCTTCTCTGAAACTGTAAGGCCTAGACCTTTGATATTTGGCATGTAGCATGATCTTATGGTCCTCTACAAAGATTGTTCAAATTATGACCCCCGGGCCAAAAATGGCCCCGCCCAATGGCTTATCAGTTTTTCATATGAAATTTTTTAAAAATCTTCTTCTCTGAAACTGTAAGGCCTAGACCTTTGATATTTGGCATGTAGCATGATCTAATGGTCCTCTACAAAGATTGTTCAAATTATGACCCCCGGGCCAAAAATGGCCCCGCCCAATGGCTTATCAGTTTTTCATAGGAAACTCTTTAACATTCTTCTTCTCTGAAACTGTAAGGCCTAGACCTTTGGTATTTGGTATGTAGCATGATCTAATGGTCCTCTACAAAGATTGTTCAAATTATGACCACGGGCAAAAAATGGCCCCGCCCAAGGGCTTATCAGTTTTTCATATGAAAATCTTTAAAAATCTTCTTCTCTGAAACTGTAAGGCCTAGACCTTTGATATTTGGCATGTAGCTTTGATGTGGTCCTCTGCCAAGATTGTTCAACTTACGACCATGACCTCTGGGCGAAACTTGGCCCTGGCTTATCAGTTTTCATGGGAAAACTATATCATTTTTCTCTGAAACCATAAGGCTTAGACCTTTAATTAATGGCATACTGCTTTGCCTTGTGGTTCTCTACCAAGGTTGTACAAATGATGGCCCCATCCCTAGGGTATCTCAGGTGAGCGCTTCAGGGCCTCATGGCCCTCTTGTTTTGTGATGCATTGCAAACAAACAGGGATCACATTGTAAGTCATCGTCAACTTCAAATTTTCTTTGTCCAGGGTATTATCACCTATACTATGTCATTTAGGAACATCAAAGTTGGTGTATCATAGTACATCTTCATATTGCGAAGTGTCCTATACTATGTCATTAGGCAGAGCTACAGATAACGGTGCATACTCAAATACTAAAATCGTCATTTCTCCACCAAACCCTATGTTGTGACCACTCTTTAGAATCGTCTCTTCAAGACGATTCTAAAGAGTGGTCACAACATAGGGTTTGGTGGAGAAATAAAGAAGTTATACTTGGAAATGTGTCAATTTACGCATCTTATCTGGAGCTCTGATTTAGGAACATCAAAGTTGGTGTATCATAGTACATCTTCATATTGCGAAGTGTCCTGTATCGTATCTTCAGGTCTGTAATCTTGATCTTGATCTCACTTATTCTTTCTTTGCAAAGCATTATCTCCTTTAATGCTTTATATTTTTAGGAACATCAGAATTGGTGTATGGCCATTTGGTACATCTTAACATTGTGAAGTGTCACATATCTTTTCCTATGACCTTGGCCTTGACCTTTGACTTAGTTGTTTAACCCTTTACTCCATTAATATCCTTAGGCTATCTCCTATACTATGTCTTTAAGGATTATGAAATATGTGTGTATGCTAATGTTATACCCCCATTCCACTAGGCGGCAATATATGGCACTCTGCGAGAGCGCCACAGATCACCAAATAGAGCACCACTATCACCACAAACGCCACCTGATCTCTAGTGGATCTCTATCAGATCTCCATGATCGCCAAGGTCGCCGTAGGTCTCCCCTGCACAAAGATCCATGGTGCTCCATCCAGAACGCCATCAAATCGCTACTTGATCGGCAAGATCAGCATCGGAGTGCTACTTGATCGCCAAGATCATAACTCAGAAGCGCTATCGGATCGCCTTCCAGCGCCACCGTTCTCCAAAACAGTTTGTCTCTCAAGCATGATTCAACAGATTGAAAAGAATTTTAAATGCGGCAGCATCACATTGTTTCATGATGGAATACTCGTGTTGTGTTTGCTATTGGACTACTCCTCTGCAGTCAAGCGTTAAACTGTTGAGCGTGATAGAATGCCACGGGTTTTCATAGCATCTCGTCCTAATCGGATCGCCATAGGTCGCCAAGATCGCAATCAGATCTAGCTTGAGCGCCATAGATCTCAGGGATTGCACTCGAAGTGCAAATAGAGTGCATTGGATTGCCTCTTACTCGCCCTGAATCGCCAACGGAGTGAAAACTGATCATGGAGGGTCAAAACATTTTTGGGGAATTGGGTGGCCACCAAAGACCGCAGAGTCGCTATCGGATCTTACAGATCGTTACTCAATCGCCACTGGAACGTTACCTGGTCGTAATGGGATCGTATCTACACTTATATCACCCCATCTTGTGGAGATCTATGGTGCTCCATCCGAGCGCTAGAGCGCCGCCTAGTCAAATGGGGGCATTACACAGCAATGACCTGTATTTCTGTGGATTTGTGCATATTAATTGAACCTAATGATGGCTGCTTAGCCCTTTTAATTCCCTCAAAAGGGAACGATACCATAAATGGTCTTTCATGCCTTTGTAAACAGGGTAGACCCAGATCAGATGACTCCTAGAGGAGCCATCTGATCAGGGCCTGCTCTGTCTGTTTATGACATGATATAGATCAGATTCTAAACTTTTGTCAAAGCAAAATATTCCTTTGAAATTGTACCTTATAAAATCAGCTAATGACTATTCATGATATCATTATAAATGCTTAAGTTTTAAAGTTTAGTGGTCCATCGTTACCTAACAACAGAGTCCAGTTGGTTGGAAGGGTATAATTTGAGAGAGTATTTTGAATGTCATTAACACTGCAGGCACTGATCATAGGGTTCCTCGTAGGAGCCCTCTGAACGGGGTTTGCACTGTTTGCAAATGCCAATACACCTGGTTTCCGCCTTCAAAGAGTTTATGATGTTTTATGCTAAGCCGTTGAATTGTTTATATGGAAGAATTACAGAAATTATTGCATAAAATGTATTGAAGATACAAATTATCAGCAATGCGTCTGGGTTTGACATTTGGTATTTATTGATGATACTGCTGTAGAGATGAGCTTATTAAAAAGAAATGCATGAAAAAATGGATGGGGGTGTTGCAATCAGCTTTAATGAGCTTTTGTTGGCATTAATTGCTCCACTTTGCCATGCTTCAAATGTAATGGATGCACCACAGTCTCTTAAGTCAGAATTCTCAGTATATCACTCAATTATAGGATGTGTGTATTTTGCTTTGACCTAAAAAAAATGAACAAAATGTATACATACATGTACACCTTATAACGACTTTTGGTAGATTTATTTAACCCTGCGCTTGCTGAATTTTAAAACACATTTCTCCTTCTTTACCCATGCCCTGTTGTATAATTACATATATCTTCACTGTGTACAAGTATTTCGCTGTGCAATCACTGCTGTGGAGTGCACTGGTTGCACAATCAACTTGTAAATAGTGCAGACCCTGATGAGACAGCTCCTGCAGAAGTGACGTGAGTAGCAAGCGAAGGGTTAAGACCTGTTACCTCTGAATAAATCTATCAAAAAGGAGCATTTAGCCTACTAGCAAAAGAAGAATTGTGTAGTATTGAAACCATTGTGATAAATAGAGCATTTGCTCCTATGAAGCAAATGCTCTGTTTATCACATTAAGGTTTCAACAAGTGATTTTTACAGTGGCGTCAAAAGATGTCAATATGAGGGAATCCAGGGTTACGAGACAATCTTATTAGCACTTCTCTTGCTGAATTTTAAAACACATTTCTCCTTCTTCACCCATGCCCTGTTGTATAATTACATATATCTTCACTGTGTACAAATATTTTGCTGTGCAATCACTGCTGTGGAGTGTACTGGTTGCACAATCAACTTGTAAATAGTGCAGACCCTGATGAGACAGCTCCTGCAGGAGCTGTCTCATCTGGGTCTTCACTATTTACAGGTAGGTATATTGACGTGAATAGCAAGCGAAGGGTTAGAGATGGGTAGGAGTGAAAAAAGGAGGTCGGCCATTCTATACTTTCTCTGTCTCCAAAATGGTTGCTTCACCCTTTCCCTGTTGCATATTCATATTAGAAATATGACATCATGAATATTATTAGCAGATTATTTGTAATGACATGTACATATGCATTTTTAGTATTGGTAGAAACTGAAGAATCAGATCTATTTTAATTTCATAAGCAAGCAGAGCAGACCTTGATCAGTCTATCATGGCTCGTACAGGAGCTGTCTCATCTTGGTCTACTCTATTTGCAAAGATGTAGAAAGGGTTAAATTGTTTGATTTATGATCATATCTCATTAGCAATATTGATTCCGAGAGTCTTTAGCCGAAGTAGTTGGGATTATATAGGATTAGTTGTGACAACACTGCGTGTTTCACAATTCATTTTTGGATTGTGGGATGTTTACCGCAGATTCAATACAATTGTTGGAAGGGAAAATGTGCATCAAATTTGTTCAGCCCACACGTGACGAGGAGTTCAAGGAAAGGTTTTGGAATATTACTTGGCACAGTTGTTCCTCAAATTAAACTAATGTATTGCCTCTAACAACCACGTCAGAACATCAAAGGTCAAGGCTTTTATTAATAACACTGAAATTTAAACATTCAAATGCTTGCTTTTTTAGCTCACCTGGCACAAAGTGCCAGGTGAGGTATTGTGAGGGGGCAGTGTCCGTCGTCGTGCGTCGTGCGTATGTGCGTCGTGCGTATGTGCGTCGTGCGTCGTCAACAATTTACTTAAACATCTTCTTCTCTGAAACCATAAGGGCTAGACCTTTGATATTTGGTATGTTGCATCATCTAATGGTCCTCTACAAAGATTGTTCAAATTATGACCCCCAGACTTAAAATGGCCCCGCCCCAGGGCTTATCAGTTTTTCATTGGAAAATCTTTAAAAATCTTCTCCTCTGAAACGGTAAGGCCTAGACCTTTGATATTTGGTATGTAGCATCATCTAATGGTCCTCTACAAAGATTGTTCAAATTATGACCCCCGGATTAAAAATGGCCCCGCCCCGGGGCTTATCAGTTTTTCATAGGATTTTTTTTAAAAATCTTCTTCTCTGAAACCATAAGGCCTAGATCTTTGATATTTGGTATGCAGCATCATCTAATGGTCCTCTACAAAGATTGTTCAAATTATGACCCCCGGACCATAAATGGCCCCGCCCCGGGGCTTATCAGTTTTTCATAGGAAAATCTTTAAAAATCTTCTCCTCTGAAACGGTAAGGCCTAGACCTTTGATATTTGGTATGTAGCATCATCTAATGGTCCTCTACAAAAATTGTTCAAATTATGACCCCTGGATTAAAAATGGCCCCGCCCCGGGGCTTATCAGTTTTTCATAGGAATTTTGTTAAAAATCTTCTTCTCTGAAACCATAAGGCCTAGGTCTTTGATATTTGGTATGTAGCATTATCTAATGGTCGTCTAAAAAGATTGTTCAAATTATGACCCCCGGACCAAAAATAGCCCGCCCCGGGGCTTATCAGTTTTTCATAGGAATTTTTTTAAAAATCTTCTTCTCTGAAACCATAAGGCCTAGATCTTTGATATTTGGTATTCAGCATCATCTAATGGTCCTCTACAAAGATTGTTCAAATTATGACCCCCGGACCAAAAATGGCCCCGCCCCAGGGCTTATCAGTTTTTCATAGGAAAATCTTTAAAAATCTTCTCCTCTGAAATGGTAAGGCCTAGACCTTTGATATTTGGTATGTAGCATCATCTAATGGTCCTCTACAAAAATGGTTCAAATTATGACCCCTGGATTAAAAATGGCCCCGCCCCGGGGTGTATCAGTTTTTCATAGGAAATATTTTAAAAATCTTCTTCTCTGAAACTATAAGGCCTAGATCTTTGATATTTGGTATGTAGCATTATCTAATGGTCCTCTAAAAAGATTGTTCGAATTGTGACCCCCGGACCAAAAATGGCCCGCCCCGGGGCTTATCAGTTTTCATAGGAAAATCTTTAAAAATCTTCTTCTATGAAACCGTAGGGCCTAGACTTTTGATATTTGGTATGCAGCATCATCTAATGGCCCGCTACAAAGAATGTTCAAATCATGACTCCCGGACCAAAAATGGCCCCACCCAAGGGCTTATCAGTTTTTCATAGGAAAATCTTTAAAAATCTTTTTCTCTGAAGTCTTGAGGCCTAGACCTTTGATATTTAGTATGTAGCATCATCTAATGGCCTTCTACAAAGATTGTTCAAATTATGACCCCTGGATTAAAAATGGCCCCGCCCCGGGGTGTATCAGCTTTTCATAGAAAAATATTTAGAATTCCTCTTCTCTGAAACTCTCTAAGTCTTTAGTAACCAGGTGAGCGATTTAGGGCCATCATGGCCCTCTTGTTTATTATTTTGGCTCAACCCAGGTTACCATTATGATTTGGGAAGCATCGTAATTATTTGTTGAATCGTGAGCTTCAGATCATATCTGATTTTCATGCCACTTTTTCAATCAGTTTGCAATAAGATTAAAGTGTGTATTATGAGTGGTGACAATTACAGTGACAAGAGTTCTAGAGATAAAGCATATTACATTTATTTTTAGCTGGTCTGTTTTTCAAGCTATTATGGTAACTCCGATGTTGGCATTGTCGGCGTCTGGATACTTTAACGTTGGCTATTACAGTAAAACCCTGCTAATGCGACCATGTATATTACAGTAAATCCCAGCTAAATTGCGACCACGTATATTACAGTAAAATCTTGCTAATGTGACCACGTAAAAGAGGTATAATTCTGGGTGCTAGATGCAGGTGGTAGCTTAATGCATGAAAAAAGTAATTACTTTTGTCCTGCATTAAGCAAACACCTGCTTATAAAGACACCCATGTTTATTCATTAAGTGGTCACATTAGAGGGGTTCTATTGTATTTCCTTACTATTCATACACATCTTATGGTTATAACATAGGGTTGGTGGATAAATAAAAGAGCTACTGGAGATAAAGGTGCGTATTGTGATGTTTCTCCAGGAAACCTTATGTTGTGACCACACTTTAGAATTGTCTCTTTGGGACGATTCTAAAGAGTGGTCACAACAAAGGGTTTCTTGGAGAAATACTGGAGCCATTCTTAAAGATATTTTGATTTACACATGTCTATATTTGTCTATTCCTCTGAGCTATGTTTAATTTGTATATATCTTATCTATGGCTCTGCTGTTGATCAGATGGACCTAATAAGATTCCAATGTCTAAAGGTTAGAGTTTCACAATTTGTTGGAGTGCTCTATAGGGTCCCATGAGCAATATACAAAGAAAACTGAGAAACTTTAATTTGTTGAAAAGGCACATTGAAAATAGAGAAAGGAAAATGTGGCCACAAAAAACAGAAAATGTAAGAATATATGCATTATGCCCAAAGTCTATTGTAGTTTTAAAATGTATTAAAATGTTGACTTCAAGCTTTGAAATCCCCTTGAGGGAAATTCAATCTTCGATGGAATACAATCAAGAAAAGGAGGGAAAAAAGGCATTTTTGTTTTCAATTGAGAGAATACATAGCAGTAGATAAGAAAAGAGAATCTTGGTAAAAAAATGTTTTTGTCTTTCTCCACCAATTCCTTTCTTGCTGGTACTCATTAGAAATCTCTCTGATGTGATTCACAAAGATAGAGTTTGGCAGCAAAATAAGATACAGTAAACCCTCTCTATAGCGTCCACTAAATTACATCAAGTATTTTGTGTTAAAGGCAGGTGGCTGCTTAAAGCAAGATGAAAGTAAAACAGAACGCTCCTATAGGAGCGTTCTGTTTTACTTTCACCTTACTTTAAGCAACCACCTGCCCTAAATGCTAACTAATTAACATAATTTAGTGTCCGTTATAGAGAGGCTTTGCTGTTTTTACAGAGGTCCAGATAAGATGCTTAAATTCAAACATTTTCAAGAATAACTTTATTTCTCCACCAACTGAAATATTGTTAAAAACGACATAAAACACGGATAAAAACCGAACCAAACCACCAAACCCGGTGTTGTGACCACTCTTCGAGACAATTCTAAAGAGTGATCACAACATAGGATTTGATGGAGAAATGACGATGTTGGTATTTGTGTATGCATCATTATCTGTAGCTTTGTATTTAGATAGATCGGCGTTTCTCTTATCTGGGATTTCGCATGATAACCACTTCCCTCGTATGAACGCTTTTTTACGGCACTCCAATATTATGCAGCTCCTATAGGAGCTGTCTGATCAGGATCTGCTCAGCTCTGTTTGCTTATGAAATGATTATAGATCTGACTACAGTTTCTACCAATACCAAAAAATCTTGTGTACATTATGCCATTATAAAAATTCAGTTAACCCATTACCTCATAGGCTATTTTTAGATCCAACTTCTTTGAATATATTTACTGAAAAGGAGCATTTGCTAGAAATACAAACATTTTTAGAACTGAGTAGTTTTTAACCCTCTACTCCATAAATACGCCTTTCTACGCCTCTGTAATAGTCACTTCTTGAAACCATTGTGATAAATAGAGCATTTTGCTCCTATGGAGCAAAATGCTCTATTTATCACAATGATTTCTATACAACACAATTATAACATTTTCCTTTTCTCTAGTAAATGCTCCTTTATGGTAGATTCATTCAAAGAGGTTAGATTTAGAAATAGCCTATTGAGGAAAGGTTTAAACCATTGTGATAAACAGAGCATTTTGCTCCTATTGTTTGTAAACAGTATCATGACATAGCCCATGTGGTACAATACAGTAGTTTTACACTTGGCCGTTTATTTTCAATTGCCATTCTATGTTGTTGCATTTGCACTGGGATGTTGTGTTAGTCTCGTTGTCAGACTAAAATTGCCAATTTGTTGAGACTGATGAGGTGTAAAAATTTTAATTAATGCAAATCACTTTGTCATTGATCCAGTCAGTAGTAGTGTTCAGATATGGGTGGTTTTCAGGGATGAATAGAATCGATAATTATTCTCGGTAGAATTCGTTTCACAGTTATTTGAATTGGTTCTAATGGTTTCAACAGCTTTGTTTTGAATAGGACATGTCTTGCTGTTTTCTTGTATTGTAGTACCTTTAACCCATTCCCTCATAGGCTATTTTTAGACCCAACCTCTTTGAATAAATCTACCGAAAAGGAGCATTTACTAGAGAAAAGGAAATTTTTTGAATTGTGTAGTTTAGAAACCATTGTGATAAAATGGAGCAAATGCGCAGTATTTATCACAATGATTTCAAAAAATGACTTAAGCAGAGGTGTCAATGTGCGAGAATGGGTAAATAAATCAGTTAATTTGGAAATCCAGATGTTTGAGAGTTACATAACTTCTCCAGAATATCTTATTTATGATTTAGCTTAGCATGTATATTTGTACATCATAGTTATTTTTTTCCTGGTAATACTATTTGCTCGCATACATCTCCGGCTTAGATTATCCCTGGGGATTTCCGTCATAGTTGATGCTTCCATAGCGGACTGTTGATTAAATTTTGTAATACCCACTAATTTCCGAGAAGAACTTGCCGTTTGTATTTATTGGTAAATCTCTTGAAAGAACTGGTGCCACTTGCTCATGAAAAAGAAGATAATATAATGAGGTCTTAGAATTTAATCTCAGTAAAAGCCTGATGGTTTCTATACATTCACCACGTTTAAAGATGTCCATGAAGGGACATAGGCAAACAGTGTTGACCCAGACAAGTCGGTAAACAGTGTTGACCCAGACAAGTCGGCAAACAGTGTTGACCCAGATGTTGTCCCAGACAAGTCAGCAAACAGTGATGACCCAGACAAGTCTGTGAGGGCCTCCTGTAATAGCACTGTGATCATTAGGTCTACACTGTTTGCTTCACTTTTTCCACTCAAAACAAAAAAAACATCATTGTATTGATTGTCTTTCCTACTTCTAGATGAGATACATAGTAACTCAGTGTCTCATCAGGATCCAAACTGTTTGACACTGTGACAATATTTTAACCCTTTACTCCATAAATATGCCTTTTTATAATGCTTTTGCAAACAGAGTAGAGCCAGATCAGATGCCTTCTAAAGGAACCCTCCTTTACTGTTTTTGCCATGGCCAAATATTCCAGTGCCCATGTGCTGATATAACAATTAATCTAATTAATATTTGTTTGTTTGTGTTAATTAAAGTCCATTTCTGCTCACAATGGGCTAAATTGGACGCCCCAGAGAGAGGGGAGAGGATACAGAAAAACCCAGGCGTCCTGCCCTACTCTTATTATCGACAGAGTTTCTTTGGTTCTTTTAGGTGCCCATGCCAGTGTAAAGCACGGATACATTGGACATTAAAAGGTACATCTAAGAAGTAAAGGGTTTAGAGAAGTAATTTGGTTGTTTGAATAATGAATTGACAATATTGGATGGCAATTTCCAAGTTTTAAAGCCCTGCATGGTAGAGATTAATGTTGTTTGATGCTCAAGAAAAATTGGTTTCTTTTAATATATTTGTTTCCGAGTCTTGTAAACCAATAAAAAATATGGATTTGAGGCAAAGCAGATCATGACAAACTATTAATCTAATAGAAAATTGATTACTTCTAGAGCAGAGTGCTTGCAGCACAGGTTGCTGTGACATGGAACGTTTTTGCTCTCAAGATTTCTTGAGCCAATGTAAAACTTCTTGACTCTTTGCACACTATTAAAATAATAGTTGTTAGCTAAATACGTTTTCTTACATTTCTCTTGAAAGATACAATCTGGTTGTCAAACGCAGTTACTCCGTTCCTCATATGGATCCAAACTACATTCATGTATTCCCAGAAATTATTAACTTTAACCCTTATTGTGCAGGATACGAGTCACTACCGTCCTTTGCAAGCAGTGTAGACCCAGATGAGAGGGCTCCTAGAGGAGCCCTCTCATCAGGGTCTGCACTGTTTGTCATGTTACACTTTTCTTTAGAAGTCTCCATCCCTAAATATTCACCATAAGTTTGACCTGTTTGAATTTTGGAATAGTCCATTTGAAAAGTCAGTAATATAAGGGTTAATTTGCTAGGGGATTTTGAATAACAAACAGTGCAGACATGATGATCAGAGGGCTCCTCTATCCTACTACCTCATAGGCTATTTTTAGATACAACCTCTTTGAATAAATCTACCGAAAAGGAGCATTAACTAGAGAAAAGGAAAATTTTAGAATTTTGTAGTTTGAAACCATTGTGATAAATAGAGCATTTATCACAATGGTTTCACGAAGTGACTTTTACAGTCATTAAAAATAAGTCGTCAATATGAGGCAAAGAGCTATAAGTGTTTTGTACAAGTGAAGGCAAACAGTATGTTGGCAACAGTTTGTTCGCGGGAACTAGCTCATCACTAAAATTACTTCATGAATATTCATGTAGGCACAACTCATTATGATGAACATTCATTAATCCTTTACTCCATGAATATCCATATAAGAAATAAGGACATCATGAATAGTAGTTAGATTAATTTGTTATCATAGCACATCGACACAAGAATCTATGGCCTGGTGATGATAGCAGAAACATCAAAATCAGATTTATATGATTTGTAAGCAAACAGAGCAGACCCTGATCAGACGGCTCCTATAGTATAGGAGTTGTCTGCTCTGTTTGCAAAGGCATAGAAAAGTGTATTTATGGAATGGTCAGGGTCAAGTATCAATGAGGCAGTCCATGTCCAGTCACCATTGGTGGATGTATTTGGAACAAGTATTGAGGACAAAATTTGCAGACAATAAGTAGTTAGCTTGCAAAGAGTAAAGTGTCAAGCTGTCAGTGTTCACCATTGGTGGCTCTATTTGGAACAAGTATTGAATGACAACATGCCATTGGAAAACAGTTAATGAAAAAAACAACACTTTCATTGATGGGACATGGAAAAAGTCTGAATCAATAAAACCCAGAAGATAGTAAATGGCATTTGGCCTGGAAAAAAACTCCTCAATCTGCTAAATGGTTTTGCTTTATGTTCCCCTTTTCTTAACCTTTTGAATGCAAGAAACAAGCATGATGGCATTAGTAAACAGTGTAGACCCAGATCAGAGGGCTCCTAGAGGAGCTTTCTGAACAGGATCTGCACTGTTTGTCATTCAAAATTCATTAGCAATTTTCAAGCCTAAAATTCATACTGAATTGACTCTGTCATTAACCAATTTAACCCTTTACTCCATAAATACTCCTTTCTACACCTTTGCAAACATATTAGACCCAGATCAGTTGAATTCCTTTAGGAGTCATCTGATTAGGGCCTGCTCTGTTTGCTTATGATATAATATAGATATGATTCTACATTTTCTTTCATGGCAAAAAGGCCAAAGGTGTAGATATGGAGTAACCAAAAGGGTTAAAAATCAGACTGTCCATTTTTCATAAAAATGAATTGACACCAAAGTTGTACACATATTCAGATCACTAAAACAATGCATGTAACCCATTATCCCACAATAGATATATATTCAACTTGTGTTAACCCATTACCTCATAGGCTATTTTTAGATACAACCTCTTTGAATAATCTACTGAAAAGGAGCATTAACTAGAGAAAAGGAAACTTTTAGAATTTTGTAGTTTGAAACCATTGTGATAAATAGAGCATTTGCTCCTATAGGAGCAAAATGCTCTATTTATCACAATGGTTTCACAAAGTCGTCAATATGAGGTAATGGGTTGAGCCCCAGATTTAGGTTCATTTTAGCCATTCACAAGTTTTGTTGCCTTTACAAACAGAGTAGACCCAGATCAGGATCTGTTCTGTTTGTTTATGACATTATAATAGATCTGACTCTAGATTTTCTGACTCGACAGTTTCAATTAGAGCAGATCCTGATCAGACAGCTCCTATAGGATCTGTCTGATATTGGGTCTGCTGTGCTTGCAAATTTTAAATGCGTGAGCTGTCTGATCAGGGTCTGCTCTGTTTGCTAATGGAATTAGCTACAATGTTCTACTTTCCATTATATTTCATTATAACTATTTTGTCCATGAGTATTCTGTAGGTATTGAAAATTTGGATTAAATATAGAACAGGGAAAGCGTGAAGAATTATTATGTAGCAGAAGACAATTTTTGCTAATGGAAGTGTTGGAGAGATGAAAAGGATGACATTGTTTTCTGATTTTGTAAATGTCTTGGTAAAATTGTCATGGGTAATACTAAAATGAAAGTTCCATCAAGAAGTCTGCTTAATTATTCAGTCTCTTTGATAGATAATAAACTTCCAACTCTTTGCTTGCTAGACACAAGTTTTGCTAATCTAATCAAAAATTAATCCGGATGAGATGATGCAATTATATATAAGTGTTTTGACATTCTTACTAAATATGTAAAATAAAGGAAGATATGATTAGATGTGGAAATAATATAGAAGGCTTTCTTGTTTTGCAGACGACAAATACGTGACATGCAAAGAGTTAACTTTCTGCATTCTTAGCAAATGTCGTCTGCAGATATTGTCGTCTGCTTCAGTTCTAAAAGTAAGGTTTTCTTCCATTTCTTTTTTAAAAAAATCAGAGTGACAAACAGTTTGGATCCTGATAAGATGCAGAGTTACTTGGCGTCTAATATGGATCCAAACTGTTTGCCAAGGTTATCACAAGTTAGCAACACTGAATTTCAAATGGATTATTCCAAAATTCAAATAGGTCAAGCTTATTGTGAAGTTTTAGGGATTTTTCTATAGAAAAGTGTAATACGACAAAACAGTGCAGACCCAGATGAGAGGGCTCCTCTAGGAGCCCTCTCATCTGGGTCTACACTGTTTGCAAAGGACATTAGTAACTGGTGTCCCGCATTGTAAGGGTTAAGGTTAATGTTGCTTCTGCACAATGACGCCTGACAGTAAACCATGCATAGTTTAGAATTTACAATGATGCAGTAGCACATCTTAGCCTTTATGACTCTAACTGGTTCCCCTGTTGAATATTCATGTAAGACATAATGCCATGATGGATATTTATTTGCTGATGAAATTTTATAATGCCATAATGTACACAGGAATTTTGGTTATTGATAGAGTCTCATTTAGTATGAAAAGTTAAAATCTGCTAAAAGATTCTGTCAATGTCAAACAGTCCTAGGAGCCCCCTGATCTGGATCGGATCTACACTGTTTGAAAGTACACTTGTTTCCAACATTTAAGCCTTTACTCCATAAATTTGCTTTTCTACGCCTTTGCAAACTCATAATGAGACTACACCCAGATCAGACGGCTCCTGTAGGAGCTATCTGATCAGGGTCTGCTCTGTTTGAAATAATCTTACAGGAGCTGTCTGATCTGGGTCTACCCTGTTTGCAAAAGCTTGAAAAAGTGTTTATTAAAGGGAAATGGTTAAGCTGATACAGCACATACTTTTTCATTGAATTTTAATTGAAACAAACCAAGATCAGAGATTTAACCCTTTATTCCATAGACATTCCTTTTAACCCCTTTTCAAACAGAGTAGACCCAGTAGACCTATATGATTATATAGATCTGATGCTACTGTTCTTCGGTGAAGCCTCCGTCACACTTTGACCACGTCCATGAAGACCGCGCTGCGTCCTGAAAATGTCGTAGGACGTAGCGAGGACGGGGTAAAAATTGTAAAAATACATTTCTCAAGTTCCTGCTACGCTCATACAACGTTTGCGCTAGGTTCTTACTGCGTCCAACACGTTCCCACTATGTTCTTACTACGCGTGTATTCAGGCGGGTACCACGTCCAACACGTTCTTACTATGCTTTAACTACGCTCGTACTAGGTCCCAACTACGACCGCCAAGATAGCACTGCGTTCTTACCACGCGCTCATCACGTTCTCACCGCGTTCTATGTCTTCATATAAAATTCTGCGATTCGGCTCGATCTGATCATTCATTCTGCGACTTTCTTCTGAGCAAAAGTAAAGTATTTTATATCTTCTATTTCTTCTCCGTCTTCTCCTTCTCACAAGCAATAGTGCGACCTGTCCATCGAGAAGAGCCTGTTGTCCAGCCAATACAGCAACATGCTGAAAAAGTTCTTGGTTGTCCATTCTATATTGAAATGGAAGTGAAAGGGAAATGAATCCAGTTTTTATACTCGACCACCAGAACGTGGCATGGTCGTGGCTAGAGCCTGTTGCAAACGTACCTTAGACGTGATAAGCACCGGTAGAACGTACTAAGAACCTAATGCGGTCTTTTGAAACGTAGTAGGGACGTATCATTGTCGCAACACTAGCGTGGAAGTGTCGTAGTGAGAACCCGATGGACGTAGCAAGAACGTAGTGACAACCTAGAGACACACTCGTCCACGTCTGCACTACGCGTGTATTGCGTCAATGAGGTTCTTACTAGGTTTTAGCTACGTCATTACTACGACCTTACCAAGTTCTTACCACGTCCTGATTTGACCACGTCCTCGCCACGTAAGTTTTGAACATGTTCAAAGTTCACCCACGTCCTTCACGTCCATGAAGACCATACCACGCGCAAAGCCGTGTCTACTGCGTCCTCGCTACGTTGTACATGTTCGTACTGCGTCCTGGCATATTTTTGAGGACGTAGTGGGAACGTGGCCTAGTGTGACGGGGGTATAACCGCGGGCCAAAACTTTCCTTGTTCACATGCCATTATAGATATTAACCCTTATCCTCATAGGCTGTTTTTAGATCCAACTTGTTTGAATAAATCTACTAAAAAGGATCATTTACTAGAGAAAAGGAAAATGTGAGAACTGTGTAGTATTGAAACCATTGTGATAAAAAGAGCATTTGCTCCTATAGAGCAAATGCTCTATTTATCACAATGGTTTTCAAGAAGTGACTTTTACAGAGGTGTATTTATGGAGGAACTTAGGATTAAGTTAATTGGTATTCATACATACATTTTTCCTTTCATGAATATTCATGGACTATTAAGGGTTATACTGATACATCAGATGTTGTTGTTTTCATTTAACCCTTTACTCCATAAATACACCTTTCTACGTCTTTGCAAACAGAGTAGACCCAGATCAGACAGCTCCTATAGGAGCCATCTGATCAGGGTCTGCTCTGTTTGCTTATGATAATAATTACAATAGATACGATTCTACAGGTTCTGCCATGGCCAAAAATTTTGTTTGTCATAAATTGTGCTATTATAGCAAATTAATCTAATTAATATTCATGATGTCATTATTTCTTACATGAATATTTATGGAGGGGAGGGTTAATTTCATTTGATGTAGACCAAGATCAGAATGTTGATTAGAGGGAAAATATTTGTGTGTAATTATGGCTATGCTGGAACAATGGTTTGCTGAATTTCCAAACTGTAACGCTCCATTGATCTTTGACAGTAAATTTAAGTCGATTTTGTATGAGGGTTGATTTTGTATGAAAGAAAGAAATTTGCTGGAAATTTTTTAATCATAATACAGTGTAGACCCTGATCAGAGGGCTCCTGCAGGAGGGGGCTCTGCACTGTTTGCTAATGCAATTTATTTCAGACTTTCCCTGCATTGGATGGGTTAATTGTGATATTGGAAAATTGAAGGCCCCACATGTGCTGGTATAATTAGTCGACAATTTTAACTTTTATCATACATGGTTGTTGTCCATCTTCAAAACAAATCATTGTCTGCTTCAATTAGTAAAAGAGAATTTTTGCACAATTCTTTTCAAATCGTGTTCTGAGTGTAGAACATTTTGCATCATGATGAGATGTTAAGTTTTCTGTAATCTCAGCTAGTTCCAAACTGTATTCTAAGATTTATTATGTATTCCCATATCGCCTGCTAAGAGTTCACTGAGATAATATCATACCAGTCAAAGAGAAAAAAACATCATTCCATTAAAACCCTTTTAATTTAATAATTGCTGTATTAGCACTTAAAGTGCTGGAACCAAGTATATAGTCAAAGTCAAAGGCCTTTTCAAGCAGTGTAGACCCAGATCAAAGTCTTCCTGAGGGAGCCCTTAGAAATTGATCAGCATCTGCACTGTTTATAAAAAAATAATTTTCTTCAGTGATACAGTTTTTAGTTTTAACCCTCATATAAACGCCTTTTCAAGCCTTCGCAAACAGAGTAGACCCAGATCAGACAGCTCATGTAGAAACATTCTAATCAGGGTCTGCTCTGTTTGCTTATGAAATTATAATAATAGATCTGATTCTATGTCAGTTTCTACCAATACCAAAAACTCCTGTGTACATAATGCCGTTATAAAAATCTGCTAATATTCATGATGTCATTGTATATATTTCTGACATGAATATTCAACAAGGAAAGGGTTAATGGATATTCAGAAAGGGAGGAGCCTGAGTTTTAATTATTCAGCAGCCTTAGGGTTGATATTACATTTTAGCTGGGCAGCTGGTTACCAGCTGGATGATTATTTTACTAATTTGCATTCTAAATCAGCAGTTCATAATAACATATGCAAACAGTTTGGATCAAGTTGAGACATAGGGTAGGTAATACCATGCCTGATCAGGATTCAAACAGTGTGGAAATTTACACCAGGAAATGTAGAAAAAAAATTGTATTTTTTTTTTACAGTACTTAATTAGTGGTGTAAAGGGATGCCACACATGTGCAGCCCATTTAAATGCTCTTACAGAAATTGGAATAAAAACAGAATATGTATAAACAAAATATCAACAAATTATCGGGAATGAAACCAATACATGTATTGAATTGAGCAAGATAGGGTTTGGCTGAGAATTAATCTTTTCTCTGTTGAATATTCATGTAAGAAATGGTGACATTATGAATATTTATTACGGACTTGTTGACTTTTTATATCGGCATAATTATGTACACAGGATTGGTTGGTATCGGTAGAAACTATAAAGTCAGATCTATTTTGATGTTTATCCCATTACCTCATAGGCTATTTTTAGATCAAATCTCTTTGAATAAATCTACCGAAAGGAGCATTAACTTGAGAAAAAGGAAAATTCAGATTTTTGTAGTTTAAAACCATTGTGATAAATAGAGCATTTGCTCCTATAGGAGCAAATGCTCTATTTATCACAATGGTTTCAACAGGTGTTTTTTACAGAGGCGTCAATATGAGGGAAAGGGCTATAAGCAAACAGAGCAGACTCTAATTCAGTAGGAGCCGTTTGATCATGGTCTATTCTGCTTGCAAAGGCTTGAAAAAGCTTGTATAATTATGAGAGAAAGGGTTGAGAGATTTTGATAGATCATTCTGTGATAGATCATTCTGTATCTCATAAGTTAAGTAAAGCCCTACTTTTACATACAGACTATGGTAGATGGTTTTGTTTATAGGATTAGAGAAACATTGTTTGGAAACCAGCATCCATCCGGGGTTTACTGACTAATATGTATGGGTCTATCGGGGATTGAAGCCTGAGACATGTTTGAAAAATATTGGGATTTCAAGCTGATAATTAATGTTTTTAAAACCTTTGTTTTGCGAGACATCTGTAGACCTGGGAATTGTCAGTTTCTATGGAAACAGTATTTTAATATAGTTCTTTGTTTTTTGTTATCTGATGTTGAATGTGTAAGATCTGTTAGATCTAAAGTTAACATTTTCCCTCAAATAAATGTTTTTTCACAGCTTTGCAAACACAGTAGACCCAGACCAGATGGGCTCCTATAGGGCATGATACAGAACACAGTAGACCCAGACCAGATGGGCTCCTATAGGGCATGATACAGATTTCGGTCTGATTCTACAATTTTTGCCAAAGCAAAAAAATTCCCTTGAAAGCTTTACATTATAAAGTTTCGATGGGAGCAAATGCTCTATTTATCACAATGGTTTCTATACAATGATCCTTTTCGGTAGATTCATTCAAAGAGGTTGGGTCTAAAAATAGTTTTGTCAGCAACTTATTGGTCATAACTTTTGAACAGTACAGATAGAGACTTGATATTTAGCATGCATACAATGTATGTATCTTATAAAGCCACACATTTTGAGGGGTAACATGTCAAGGTCATCCTTCAAGGTCAGAGGTCAAATATATAGGTCAAATCACCGACTTTAACATTGGCCATAACTTTGAACCAGTAGGGATAGAGACTTCATATTAGGCATGCATGTGTATCTCATGAAGCTGCACATTTTGAAGGGTGACATGTCAAGGTCAAGGTAATCCTTCAGGGTCAAAGGTCAGATGTATGTTTGTATGTCAACAAACACATCTTATTTTAATGGTGTATGTACACAGGATTCTTTGGTACTGGTTACAAATTCTGCAAATAAATATTCATGATGCCATTATTTCTTACATTCATATTCAATAGTCAAATGCACTAAACCATGTTACCTGCATGGAATGGTATAATCATCTTTCTCGGGGAAAACTAATAAAATTACTTTATTCCTTATGCTTGAAGTTATTGTTTTTGTAACTACATTATTTTTCATTTCAAATACAATCAGCTAACACATTTTTCAGCTACAGATCTTGATTCAAATTGGCTTGAATTATTCCAATTAATAGCCATTTATGCCAAAAGTATTGATTATGATCGATTCAGAAAGCCAAACAAGTTTGACAGAGATATTTTTCACTTTCATCTGACTTCCTTGAAGTGGCCTTGACTCACTGAGTGCTGGAGGAATATCCACAAGCCTAGAATATTCTCTTTTTAATGTATTTTTGCATTTGTTGCCCTTGCAATGATGTCATACAAACAGATGACATTCTCTATCAGTGAAAATGTTCTCACTATGCATAAGGTCAACCAGTTTAACCTTTTACCTCTTAACCCTTTCCCTGTTCTATGTTTATTACAAAGTTCAATACCTACTGAATATTCATTGACAAAATAGGCATATTGAAACATGGAATGTGGAACATTGTAGCTATTTTAGAAAGTAAAGAAACAGACATTTCAAATTATATTGGCAAGCAGAGTAGACCCTGATCAGACGGCTCCTCTAGGAGCCGTCTGATCTGGGTCTACTCTGTTTGCAAATGCGCGAAAACACGTTTTAAATGAGGGAAAGGGTTAAATATTCATGGAAGTAATAATGAATTTGTAGAATGGCATATGAACACAGGAGGTTTTAGCCATGGCAGAAAATGTAGAATCAGATTTACGTAATTCCAAACACAAACAGCTGACCCGGATCAGATAGCTGGACCTACAGACGTTGTCTGGTCTGGGTCTTATCGTTTTGCTTGAATCACCAGGGCATTTGTATGAGGTAAAGCGTTAATGTAAGAAATGAGTGTACTGGCATAATAGCAAACAGTATAAACCTGGAGGAACCATCTGATCGGGGTCTGTACTGTTTGGGGTCTGCGCTGTTTGTCATTCAAAATCCTTTTGTAAATTATTCCAAGGAGTTTCAAACTGAATGGTTATTTGTTAACCCATTCCCGCTTAGGCTATTTTTAGACCTAACCTCTTTCATTAAATCTACCAAAAAGGAGCATTTAAACTAGAAAAAAGCGACATTTTCAGAATTGTGAAGTTTTGAAACCATTGTGATAAATAGAGCATTTGCTCCTGTGGAGCAAATGCTCTATTTATCACAATGGTTTCACAAAGTGACTTTTACAGCATCAATATGCGGGAAGGAGTTAAGCAATGATGGACCATTCCACAATGAATATTCAGCATTCAAAGATTTCAGCCAAAACACATGGTCTTAAGGATATCATGAAGAGTATAATTGATTTGATTGTCAAAAATCATGAATACATTTGTAACAGCTCATGTCATTGATCAATAGTTTTCCATGACCATATATGGTGAGCAAGTGACTGTTGGCCCTGACCTTTAACTCTGCACGTCAAGTCATTTTTCATCTGCAACAATTGTTGTCCGGCAGTGCTTCAATTCTTAAAATAAAAGTTCTCTTATTTCTTTGCAAAAATGTGGTCAAAATGTCTGTTTGGATCCTGATGAGATGCTGCATTATTGAATTGTCTGATCTGGATCCAAACTGTTTGAAGGAAAGGGTTAACAGTTTACCAGGTGAATATTCAAAGTGGAATGTTCATTCAATGTTAAACCCATTCCTCCATCGGCTATTTTTAGACCCAAACTCTTGGAATAAATCTACCGAAAAGAAGCATTTACTAGAGAAAAGGAACATTTTAGAATTGTGTAGTTTAGAAACCATTGTGATAAATAGAGCAGTTGCTCCTTTGGAGCAAATGCTCTATTTATCACAGTGGTTTCAAAAAGTGATTTTTACAAAGGCGTAGGAAGGCGTATTTATGGAGGAAAGGGTTAACTATAGAGTCCATTCAGTATAAATGGCAATTTTTTAAGACGATATTGACAGAGTCTACACTGTTTGTTAATGTTGATTCACTAACCCTGATCAGAGCCCTATGATCTGGGTCAACAGTAAAACCCCTCTAAACTTGACGCCAATATTAGTATCACTGCCAGTCTGTGAGACAGATGGCAGTGTAATTGCAAGGTAGAAGTCATGCAAAGGAGCTTTCTGCATGATTTTATTCTGCATTAAGCAGCCACCTGCCTAAAAAAGAACTAAATTCTTCTTAAATAAAATTCTGGTTTAGAGGGGTTTTACTGCACTGTTTGGAAATATCAGAACACTCATCCCTTTGAAGAATAATGTACACAGCAGAGTCTAAACGCTGGTCACAGAAAACTGTTTTTGATGGATTGATAGATGTAACAGTCTAGCAGTCAAAATTAATGTATTGAATCATGATAGGAGCTCTCTTGGGATCCACTGGGTTAGCCATGATTAATGACAGATCATCCTCACTTAGCTTTGAGGGGTTTCGGAAACTTTCCATTGTTTTTGGCATGGAGGTGTGAAAATTGATGAATTTAATGTTTACCTATTAGTTTCGGAGTTAAGTGTGCTGCTGCCAATTACCGTACTCCATAAATACACCTTTTAATGCCTTTGCAAACAAAGTAGAACCAGATCAGATTGCTCCTGTAGGAGCCATCTGATCATGATCAGGGTCTGCTCTTTTTGCTTATGTAAAATACTAAGATCTGATTTTACAGTTTCTAAATGGCACACATTTCTTGTGTTGTGATGTCATTATTTCTTACATAAATATTCCTGCACTAAATCATTTGACTGTATTGAACACATAATGTTTAGAGTACATTGTCATGCGTTTTGTATCTGCAAAAAAAACCCACCATAGCATTTTAATTATCTGATGAACCGAGAAGTACCAGTATGCAAAGTATTTTTCAAATGTAATCAGGTTCTCAGGGGTCTCAGGGGTCATGACAATCTAAAGGTTAAAACAATACTGCTGGTACCAGTGTTTGTTGATTGATGGTCATGTTTATTTAGGTCACTTTCACCTGAAAGTCTTGAAAAAAAACAGGCTCATAGGCTGTTTTTAGTCCCAACCTCTTTGAATAAATCTGCTGAAAAGGAGCATTTACTAGAAAATAGTGTGTCGTTTTGAAACAAAATGCTCTATTTATCACAATAGTTTCAAAAAGTGAATTTTGCAGAAGCACCAAACGTGTCAATTGAGGGAATGGGTAAAGAGGATGAAGCAGTAAATGCAGCCTGAGATTTGAACCTGATATTTATAAATGCCTTCTCTTACGCCTCTGCAAACAGAGAAGTCCCAGCTTAATCGGTCTTCTCTGTTTGCTTAAGATAAAAAGTTAGCTAATAAATATACAAAATACCATTATTTCTGACATGAATATTCAACAGGGAAAGGTTTCCCTTATAGGTTATTTTTAGACCAACCTCTTTGAATAAATCTACCGAAAAGGAGCATTTTACTAGAGAAAAGGAAAATGTTAGAATTGTTTAGTTTTTAAACCATTGTGATAAATAGAGAATTTGCTCCTATGGAGCAAATGCCCTATTTATCACAATGGTTTCAAGAAGTGACTTTTATAGAGGCGTTAAGAAAGGCGTATTTATGGAGGAAAGGGTTAAGAGGAATACTGATCTATAGATCTAAATGTTCTATTTCTTAGCAAATCCCTGTCCTGTTAGTACATATTAGAATTGCCTCAGAGAGAAATATGGAAACTATTTTATGACTTTGTCTACAGCTCTGATATGTTATAGCTTCAATCAAATGTTTAATGTTTCTCAACTTTTGTGTTTTTTCAGTTGCTGAAGATAAAGGTGTATGAGTGCTCCCAGTACAAGACCTGTAAGGAATGCATCGGGGCCAAGGACCCTTATTGTGGTTGGTGCTCTCTAGAAAATAAGTAAGTACCAAAACTGTTTACCAGTTCAAAGGCTACCCTGGATGTTTCATGTTAACCCTTTACTCCATGAATATTCATGTAAAAAATAATGATATCATGAATATTAATTAGATTAATTTTTATAATAGTAAATGAACACAAGAAATTTTGGCCATGGCAGAAACTTTTGAATAGGATCTATGATTAAATGTTAATCATTCCATAAGCAAACAGAACAGACCCTGATCAGATGGCTCTTGTAAAATCTGACAAGGTCTAGAATTTAGTAGAAATGGCACTTTTCATGGTGCTTCCATTATAGTAAAGCATGATGAGCTGTCTGCAGAGACCTATTCAAATAGCTCTAATTCAGGTTTTTTTAACCTATCTTCATATAAATGTAAATGCCTTTTCATGCCTTTGCAAACAGACTAGACACAGATCAGCTCCTATAGGAGCCATCTGATCAGAGTCTACTTAATTATAATGTTTACTGCATGATACATATCTGATTCTACAGTTTTAATCAAAAGAGTCCCTTGAAAAATAATCATTATTAAATTTCAGCTAATAAATATTCATGAAGTCACTTTTCCATACATAAATATTCAACAGTGAAAGAGTTAAGACGGGTGATAGCTTAATGCAGAATGAAAGTTTTGCAAAAAGCTCCTCCTAGAGCAGCTGTCTGCTTAACTTTCATCCTGCATAAGCTACCACCAGTCTTAAAACCACAGAAATAATAGACTCATATTTGGTGATCTCTGTATACAGATTTTACTGTACTACAGAATGGTAAATCACTTGTCCCAGGTTGGGTACCAAAGTGAGAATGTCATTTCTATGTCATAGAGATCTAGACAATTCAGGTCAGATGACACTGATCATTTTTAAACCCTTTTGATGCTCAATATTCAAAGTGGAATAGCTAATCAGTGTTTAACTCTTTGCATGCTAAGTAATTTTTCGTCTGCTACAATAATTGTCGTCTGCTTCAATTCTAAAAATAAAATTTCTCTCATTTCTTTGCAAAAATATGGTCAAAGTGACAAACAGTTTGGATCCTGATGAGACGCCGCATTATGCGGCGTCTCATCTGGATCCAAGCTGTTTGCATATGTAATCACAGTTTCGCCGCTAGTGTGCAAAGAGTTAATGATAGAAGCCCTACAGTATGAATGGGTTTAATTTGCTAGAGGATATTTGAAAAGATAAGACGTGCAGACTCTGTTTGGAGGGCTCTCTCTAGGAGCCCTCTGATCTGGGTCTACACTGTTTGCAAATGCCAGTACTCTCATTTTCTGTATTCGAAGGTTTAAGCGAGATAGCAGATAAATAATGTATTACCTTTTTCCACTGTCTGCCAAGCTTGATGGTGAAGCTTACAGTAATGGTGTGTGCCACAAACATTGACAACTTCTGTTTGACCTTCAAGCACATGTGACAGCCCTACATTAGATCTTTGCGTGCTAGGTAATTTTGTCGTCTGCAACAATTGTTGTCTGCTTCAATTTTTAAAATAAATTTCTGTCATTTGTTTGCTGAAATATGGAGAAAGTGTCAAACAGTTTGGATCCTGATGAGGTGCTATGTTAGACGGCATCTCATCTGGATCCAAACTGTTTGCATAGGTAATGACGGTTTCGTGGCTAGCATGCAAAAAACTAGAAGAGGATCAATTGTCTGACCCCCTCATCATGCAACTGGAAGGAAATATAGAGACCCATTTAACTTATTCCCTCATAGACTATTTTTAGACCCAACCTCTTTGAATAAATCTTGGACACAATCTCTTTGAATAAATCTACTGAAAAGAAGCATTTACTAGGAAAAAGGAAACGTTCAGAATTGTGTAGTTTTGAAAATCACTGTGATAATAGAGCATTTGTTCCAATGGAGCTATGCTTTATTTATCACAATGATTCAAAAAGTGACTTTCACAGAGCGCCAATATGAGGGAAAAAGTATAATTTGTGCTAAAGACTTTTCTTTAGGTAACATTTAACCCATTCCTCCATAAATATGCCTTTCTACGCCTCTGTAATAACAACTGCAAATGCTCTATTTATCACTATGGTTTCAAACTACAAAATTCTAAAATTGTCCTTTTCTCTAGTTAATGCTCCTTTTCGGTACAATTTTATTTAAAGTGGTTGGATCTAAAAATAGCCTATTAGGGAATGGGTTAAGACAGCTTACCTGATAGAGAAACCTTTTAATGCCTTTGCAAACAGAGTAGACCTACAGGGGTCATCTGATCAAGGTCTACATTATTTTCATTTGGATTTATATGGATGTAATTCTACTGACTGCGATCAGCATCTTCTGTTCATATGCCAGTATAAAAATGTCAGCTAATAAATATTGTGATATTCGTCAGGTAAAGAGTTATGACACAAACATGCTTTTCATGCCTTTGCCAACAGACTAGACCCAGATATGATAGCTCCTGAATGAGCCATCTGATAAGAATCTGCTCTGTTAGCTTATGGAATTATAATAGACATGACTAGTTTATATCAGTACCAAAAAAATCATTTGTATGTATACATGTATATGCCATTATAAAAAAAATAACTAATAAATATTCATAATAAGATGTGATTGTTTCTTACATGAATATTTAACAGGGATAGGGCTTAATCATTGACAGCCTGATAAACAAAATAACACAAATGAATCCATAAAATTTTATCCTAAGCAAAGCAACAGATAAACGTGTGTACCTTCATTTCTGCACCAAACCCTATGTTGTGACCACTCTTTAGGTGGTCACAACATAGGGTTTGGTGCAGAAATAAAGAAGTTATTCTTGAAATTGTTTTAATTTTGGCATTTATCTGGAGTCGACCTCTGCTAAGTATTCAGACAGGCAGTCCCCTCTCATCCTTTCATATCATTGAATTAAAGACCATTCAACACTGGTTTGATAACTATAATTGAAACTAATAGGGTGGCAAATGTGGTGCCAGGCTGATAAAACTGGACAGCAGCTCCATCAGGCCAAAGTTTCTCAGAATCTTTAGGATAAACAGGGTAGCTCACCTTTTCTGTTTCACCTGTTTTTAGCAGGCAACACTTTGGGGTCACTTCTCTGATGTCTGTTTATCTGTCTGTCTGTCATGCTGTTTGAGTCAGGATTATTTTCAGTTACACTTCTGCTGGCAGGTGACACACATGTTCCTTCAACACCTTGGTTACATTCAACAGATGATTTATGTTCATTCAGTCCTCAAAAACAAATCCAACAGTTTGGTCATACAGCAGAATCTGTCTATAACGACCATATAATGAATAAACATGTGGGTCTAGGAGAGCAGGTGGTTGCTTTAATAATGAAGGATGAAAGCTCCTGATAGCTTTCTGCATAGCTTTCATCCTGCATTAAAAGGCCTCCCATCTTAAAAAACCCCCACCTAACAGAATTAGAATTTTGCAGGTCGCTGTAGACCGATTTTACTGTAATTCTTTCTCAATGATAATTTATGACCTAATTGTTCTAGAGCTAATTGATGCCTCTAGAATTATGTCAACAACAGAAAAAGCTGTATTTTAATCCAAGACAAGGGAAATGGGGGGAAATGGAACAAATTGATGGATTACAATTGATCCATTGTCAGTGAAAATTAACCTCTATCATGCTAAAAAAAAATCTGCTCAAATTATAATCTGTTTGCAAAATTTATATACTTTGTTCAAGGCCTTTGAGAAACTATTAGCTGGTCTTGATGATATGCAGTTTTGTTGGTGTTTATCAGTTCTGGATACAAGCTGTTTATAAATGTAAATGCCAGTATGGTCGTGTTTATACCGATAAGGGTTAATATGAATCAATGTTTTCTAATCATTTTCAGTATGAATTAATAGCCTTTAACACCAAACAGGATGTTTTGCTTCAATTTTTATGCCCCCCTAACAGCGGGCATATAGTAATCGTATCTTCCATCTGTCCGTCCATCCGTCTTTCCTTCTGTCCGTTCCAAATTTCGTGTCCATTCTATAACTTTTTTATCTTTGAATTGATTTAAAAATAACGTGTCACAAATGTTCACCACACAAAGACGACGTGTCGCGTTCAACTCCCTGGTCCATGGGTCAAAGGTCAAGGTCATCATTCAGGGTCAAAGTTCGGGGGCATAGTATTTCACAAACACACCTTGTTTTTATTTTATTATAAATGTCCTTATATTTTAGAGAATGTTCTCTTTTTTTTTCAAAATTTTGAAGAGAATTCACAAAACATTCCCAGTTTTGAGGTTAAAGAATATTGTCATCATGTGTTGTTGGTTCTCAGCTTCTCGTGTGTTGTTGGTTTTCAACTTCTACCATTGTTAAGAAACTGGAAACCAAGCATATATGTGAATACCGGTATTTGAGCCCAGCTATTTACAAAACTAACATTTAGGGGTAAAACCATTCCAACCAATACTAAAACATCTGACAGGGTCTACACAGTCTCAAAGGTCAGCAAAACAGAATAAGACTTTAGTGGGTGACAAACAGTGCAGATCCTGATCAGCTATTTTAAGCACAGATCTGGTTCTACACTGTTTTGCAAAACTTCAACGTTGGCCTTTTGTACAACGAGGTTCATTTGTCAGTTTTGAGTCTTAGAATGTGTTTGAATTCAAGCCCTGGTTTTACAGTGACAAGCGTCCCGGTGACCATGATTGATGGGGAAGAAGCAACAGTGCATGGTTAATTGGTAAATCAATAGCAGATGATGGAGAAACAATGTAGAAATGATTATCATTAATGAGTGCTTGTGTCTCTTGATGACAGACTTCCCCATACTGTGACAACATGGGGGTGCATATCCGCTAAGTCTTTGCCTAGTTAAATCTTTGCCTTTTCACTGTTCTGCAAACAGAGTAGACCCAGATCAGACGGCTCCTGTAGGAGCCATCTGATCAGGGTCTGCTCTGTTTGCTTATGCAATTGCATAGAAGTGATTCTGCAGTCATTGCCATGACAAAACATTCCTGTGGTCATGTGACATCATAGAAATTAAGTTAATGAATATTCATGCAAACAGAGTAAACTCTGATCAGACAGCTCCCATAGGAACCGTCTGATCAGAGTCTGCTCTGTTTGCTTATGAATTGATACAGACCAGATTCTACAATTTCTGCCTGGACAAAAATTTGATATGTTAATAACTCATAAGAATTTAGCTACGGTAATTAATATTCATGACATCATCCTTTTTTACGTAAATATTCATGGAGTAAAGGGTTATTAAATTACTCATAGATCCAGACTACGGTCTGAGAAGATTGATATCAGAATTTTATTTAGCTTGGCAATTTGCTAGAAATAGAAAGCAGATGTTAGACTATGACAAAATGCATTCTCAAAGGCACACATGCATTATTGCTGCCTTTATTGATGCATTTATTTCAAGTTTCACTAGCAATGCTATTCAATTTCAGACAGTCTGGTTTGTGAGTTGCGGACAAAGTCCTTGTGGAATACGCAGTTATGTAATATTGATTAACCCTTTACTCCATAAATATGCTTTTCTACATAGAGCCGCCTGATCTAGGTCTTCTATGTTTGCAAAGGCATGAAACAGTGGGTGGATGTCAAATCTATGCTAAATTAGTGAAATACTAAAAACTCGATACAAATCAAACACTCAGATATGTATCGTTATTGATCTGTTACACAGGTTGCAGCTTAATGCAGGGTGAAAGTCATGCAGAAAGCTCCTCTAGCAGCTTTCTGCATTACTTTTGCCCAGCATTAAGCAGCCACCTGCCTTCATAGACATAAAATCCACCGTACAAAAAAATTGTAATCGTGAGTTTTTACTGTAGTTAAATGAAATGAAAGCAAATTATGGAGATAACTTTTGTTATATATTTGGTATACAGTAAAACCTCTCTATAACAGCCACTAAATTGCATCAAGTATTTTGTGTTAAAGGCAGGTGGCTGCTTAAAGCAAGATGAAAGTAAAACAGAACGCTCCTATAGGAGCGTTGTTTTCTTTCACCTTGCTTTAAGCAGCCACCTGCCCTAAATACCAACTAATTAACACAATTTAGTGTCCGTTATAGAGAGGTTTTACTGTATATTTTTATGTCTCTGCAATTAGCTTAATTCTAAATCCTTAGAATTGGATTAACCCTTTCCCTATTGAACATTTATAATTAAATTGGTTGCTTCATGAATATTAGTTTATTGTTTATAATGTAATTTTTTTAAGGGAATTGTTTGTTTTGACAAAATGTGTAGGATAAGATCTATGTAATTTTACAAGGAAACAGAGTAGACCCTGATCTGACGACTCTATGGGAGTCATCTGATCTGGGTCTACTGTGTTTGCAAAGTGTCTATATCAGGAAAAGGATTGATTTGGCATCTTATCAAGGTATGTTGTGTTTTTATAGCGAAAAGAAATAATTTAATTGTAACCACTTAGCCCCTCACCACTATGGTTAGAATCCCGATATAGGCATTTGGATTTTTCATGTGGAAGCCTTCCATCTGGCTTGCGGTCGGTTGGTAGTTATTTCTGGGTGTTCAACTCATACAAATTGAACAATACAAAGAAAATATTTACACTAGGGTGAAAACATCATCAAAATTGCATCCTCATCAACCGTTAACTTAAGATCTTTGCCATAAGGACTTTGCTGCATAACCCTTTTGTGCCATTTAATCTGGAGTTTCATGCTATATTAATGGTGGATTACACTGTGACAGAGCCTTTAATATAACACCTTTTCATGACGTCTTTCCAAACAGAGAAGACCCATTTGCTTATTATATGATATGATATGATTCTACAGTTTCTGCCATGGCCAGAAATTCCTATGTCCATGTGCTATTAGAACAATTAAAAATAATCGTGATATCAATATTTCTTACATGTATATTCATGGAGTAAAGGGTTAAGGAGCACAATTTTATTCACTAGGTGCACAATTTCATTCACTAGGTGCACAATTTTATTCACTAGGTGCACAATTTCATTCACTAGGCTATCTCGTTCCACAAATTTTATTTTGGCTATGGTTATTGAACGCCAAATTATCAGTATGTTCCAGTTGATGGGTCTGTTGGCAGCATTGAGTGATTTATGGCCAAGATTTGTGCTGATAGAGTAATGAAATTTATTCTCATCTTCTGCATTTGCTTATCTTGCACTCCCTAACATTAAATTCTCAATTTCTCAACATTACCCATTTGTTTTAGAAGAAAAATGAGAAAGATGGAGAAGTTTAGTTTTGTCAGGGGAATAATATTCTGCAGTGTCATATTATTGTAAAACATCAGGCAAATTGGAGCAAAATAGTTCAGATCCAGTTTTTAAAAATATGACCTCCTTGTGTCGATGTGAGGCAAAACCCAACTCACTCACTCACTCACTCACACATTGATAAAATTAATTGCAGTGAAAGTTTCAGTTGACATCATTTGCAAACTCTTAACCCATTCCTTCATATAAACACCTTTTCAAGCATTTGCAAACAGAATAGACTTAACTCTTTACCTTATATAAACGTGTTTTCACGCGTTTGCAAACAGAGTAGACCCAGATCAGACGGCTCCTAGTGGAGCCGTCTGATCAGAGTCTACTCTGTTTGCTAATAGAATTTGAAAGATCAGTGTCTTTACTTTCTAAAATGGCTATAATGTGCCACCTTCCATATTTCATTATAACTATTTTCCATGAATATTCAGTAGGTATTAAAATTTGCAATAAAGATAGAACAGGGAAAGACTTAAGGAAAGGGTTAACATCATAATGATCATGGAACCTTTGAGAAAAAATGAATGAAACACTGGCTTTGACTAACACTTTTTTACAATTTTCTCAGCATGCTAAATCTTTGACAGGAGTTTTTTGAAGATACTTTTAAAACTGACTCGACCTTTGTTGGCCTTAATGTATTGATAACAAAGTAACTAGTCAGAGGGAAAATGAGGTAACACATACCATTTAATGTTGTCAGCGCCAAGTGTCGCGAGAACTGCACAAATGAACAAATGAACAGGACGATCGCGTGACAGGATTTCAGGGCCAACAGAGATTGGGTCACATGATCTGTTATCTAACCGTAATAGGAGAGGAGTTATTGACTTACGAAAATGCATGGTATTTATGATAGTACAGTTTAGCTAATACTTTATGCTGGTACCATATTTACTGTAATATTAGGTAAAAAAAAGTAAAGTACTTAGTTATAGTCTACTTTCAGCCCGAATGACCGCTCAGCCGACTGTACATTTACTCCCCTGGTCATTGAGTCATTGGCCTACAATATTGAGCACTGCTAACATATGGCGCAATCATGCAGCCTCAGTACCGGCGAGTGACCCTCACAGGTACCCATTTTAACCCCTGGGTGGAGAGGATGTGCGGGTGGGAGACACGGAAAAGCGTGTCTGAAATTTCCGGGAGGGACCGGGATTTGAACCCCGGACCTCCAGACTGATAGTCAAGCGCATTACCACTAGACCACCGCCACTGTAATATTAGGTCACTCAGTCTCCCCCTCCACCAGTTTGTAAAGCTGTTTAATCCTTTCCCTCATAGGCTGTTTTTAGATTCAACCTCATTGGATGCATCTACCGAAAAGAAGCATTAACTAGAGAAAAGGAAATTTTTTAGAATGTTAAACCATTGTGATAAATAGAGCATTTGCTCCTATAGGAGCAAATGCTCTATTTATCGCAATGGTTTCAACAGATGACTTATTCAGAGGCCTAAAAAGGCATTGATGGATGAAAGAGCTAAAACTCATGCAAGAAATGATGACTTCATGAATATGAATTTAAAGATTAACTAGTCCCCAAGCAGCGAAAGTTTTTGGATCCGTTTGTCTGTCATTCCGCAATCAGTCAGTTGACCGGACATTTTTTGAAAGTCAACTTTATATTTGGTATAAAGCTAAATCTTTATGAGTTACAGCTTAAGTTCAAATCTCAGTAAGGTGAAATAATTTTTGCTTAGAGTTATAGCACTTGGACGACATTTTTCGTCAAATTTTCAATTTTCCAGACTTTTTTTGGAAGTGGTTTGAGATATCAACTTTTTATTTGGTATAAAGCTAAAGCTAGATGAGTTACAGCTTAAGTATGAATCTCAGTCTGGTAGAATTATTTTTGCTAGAGTTATAGCCCTTGGACTTGACATTTTTCGTCAAATTTTCAATTGTCCATACTTTTTATGCCCCCCAATGGCAGGCATATAGTAATCGCATTGTCCGTACATCCGTCCGTCTGTCCTTCCATCCGTCCCAAATTTCGTGTTCCTTCTGTTATTTTTTTTTATCTGTGAGTGGATTTCAAAATACCCTGGCACAAATGTTCACCACACAAAGACGATGTGTCACGCTCAAGTCCCTGGTCCATGGGTCAAAGGTCAAGGTCATCCTTCAGGGTCAAAAGTCGGGGCATAAGTGTTTCACAAACACACTCTTGTTTTTATGTGGTGCGAGATATCAACTGTATATTTAGGATAAAGCTAAATCTAGATGAATTTATATATACCGGTAGCTTAAGTTTAAATATCAATGTGGTTGAGTAATTGTTGCCAGAGTTATGGCCCATGAACTCAAAAATTTTCGTCACAATAAAATGACAATATCAATTGTCCAGACTTTTTTTGGAAGTGGTTCAATATATTAACTCTATGTTTAGCAGAAAGCTAAATCTAGATGAGTTACAGCTTAGGTTCGAATCTCAGTCTGGTAAAACATTGTTTGTCAGAGTTATGGTTCTTGATCTTGAATTTTTACAAACAGGTACCTAGATTTTGAACTTTGGAGTTGACATTTCACAAAAGAAAAACAACAGAAAAAAACCCCATTAAAAAACAACTGCTTGACCTTATTAGATGACATTTAGTGGCAGCAGCTTTTAAAGTCTTCTATGAATTTTAACAGAATTTTGATATTAATTAAATAAATGTTTATAATGACATAATGAACACATGATATGTTGGCTCAGACAGATTCTGTAGAATCAGATCTATAGTATACCATAAGCAAACAGAAAAGACCCTGATCGTACAGCTCATGTAGGAGCTAATTCTGATCTGGGTCTACTCTGTTTGCAAATATAAAAAGAAAGGGTTAAGCTCACATGAGCACATAACACCCACTATGAGTTACTGTGATAGTGGTGACCATGTACCTGATAAAAATGCCTTTTCAGGGTAGACCAAGATCAGACGGCTTCTGTAGGAGCTGTCTGATCAGGCTCTGCACAGTTTGCAGTCATACATATAAAAATTAGCCAAAGTTTTACCATTTTCAAATGTCCAGATGAGTGGTAGGTACCAGGTTCTCGAGTCTTAACCATTTATTCCGTAAATACGCCTTTTCTACACTTTGCAGAGTAGACACAGATCAGACGGCTCCAGGGTATAGGATCGGTCTGATCAGGGTCTGCTCTGTTTGCTTATGATATACTATGTATTCTACAGGTTCTGCCATGGCCAAAGATTCCTGTGTCATTGTCCTATTACAATAAATTAATCTAATTAATTAATATTCATGACGTCACTATTTCTTACTTGGATATTCATAGATGAAAGATTTAACGCATTCCCTCATAGATCCAACCTGTTTGAATAAATCTTAACTGAAAAGGAGCATTGACTAGAGAAAAGATTTTTTTTTTTGAATTGTGTAGTTTTGAAACCATTGTGATAAATAGAGCATTAATTTTACTCCTAATGGAGCGAATGCTCTATTTATCACAATGGTTTCAAGAAGTGACTTATACAGATGTGCAAAAAGGCGTCAATATGAGGGAAAGGTTTAAAGTTGCCACAAGCATAGACTGCTGATTTCCTGTAGTGCAATGTTAATTTCTTCTCTTTATCTCTCTTACTACCTGTTAATTACTAACAAATTTAATTTTCTGTAAATTGTTATTTAATTTTCAGGCAATCATGCCAATTTCAACTAGACAACTGTTGTTGAATGATTATAAACAGAATCACTGTTCTGTTTACGCCTCTTCTAATTTCAGTTTGATGTTCCTTTATATGGCATCGCCTCTTTTATAATTTCCCCTGATGAGATTGCCAAATCAGTTTATGGCAAATGTGAAATGCAAACATTTATGAATGGTATCATTGTAAGAATCTTTGATTCTGCAAATAATTAATTTAATTTGCCAAAGTATGTTGTTGCATGATCTTTTATTCACAAATAACTGAGACGCCCATGCATACTTTCAGAATTATTCCATTTATAAATTTAGATTGTTTGGCAAATAGCTATACCCATTCGGTACTTATGATTTGTGAACCATTTCAACACTATAACTAGTCTGCATAAAATGTTGATCTGCTCCAGTTGTCAAAGTATTTTTTTTTCTTCAATATGACAAAACATTTGGATCCTAATGAGACACTTTATTACTAGCTGTCACATTTGGATCTAAATTGTTTAAGATCATTCCTTCATAGAAATGCCTGTTCATGCCTTTGCCAACAGGGTAGACCCAGATCAGATGGCTCCTATAGCAATTATAACAGATCTTACTACATATTTTTTTCTACCAATACCACCTCCTACCCCTGTGTTATTATTTCTTACATGAGCATTAACCATCTTGGTATGAAAGGCTTAACCCTTTCCCTGTTCTGTGTTTGTTTCAAATTTTAATACCTACTGAATATTCATGGACAAAATGGTAACAATGAAATATGCAAGGTGGAATATTGTAGTCATTTTAGAAACTAAAGAAACAGGGCTATCAAATTCCATAAGCAAACAGAGCAGACCCTGATCAGACGGCTCCTCTAGGAGCCGTCTGATCTGGGTCTACTCTGTTTGCAAATGTGTGAAAACATGTTTATATGAGGGAAAGGGTTAACCATCTCGGTATGAAAGGCTTAAACTTGCTAGACGAGTTTGAAACTGGGTTGAAAGGGTTGAAAAAGGAAAAGAGATCAGATCAGATCAGCTGCCACATTGAAAATTTGTTATTTGATCAGGGTCTGCACTGTTTGGGACTTCTCAGAACCTTCTCTGGGTTAATGATCAATAGTGTATACCTTAACCCTTTCCTCCATAGGCTATTTTTAGACCCAACCTCTTTGAATGAATCTACCCAAAAGGAGCATTTACTAGAGAAAAGGAAAATTTTAGAATTTTGTAGTTTGAAACCTGATTGTGATAAATAGAGCATTTGCTCCTATATGAGCAAATGCTCTATTTATCACAATGGTTTCAAGAAGTGGTTGTTACAGAGGCGTAGAAAGGCGTATTTATGGAGGAAAGGGATAATTAGATGCTTCATTTTCAGTGTGGCAGCTCATCTTGGTCTACATTATTTGCAGTTCAACCCCACAACTAACCCTAATGCATTCCTGTAGTAAACAACTGAAATGTAACAAACATGGTCAGGTCATTCCTCCTAATCAGCCGCTGTGTTTTTGCTGCAGTTGTCAGATAAGGATAAGTAAATTATTGGTACGCTGATCGAATTGCTTTTGTTTAGATTTTTCTTGAAATACAAGCCATATTTTCCTTTTTTCTGGGAAAATACCATTCATATTTCAAACCTTTTGGTGTGAGGTCTATTAGTCCGGATCCAAATTGTTTAAATAGCTAGGCTAACCCAAATTTCGCCTTTGGCACAATTAAGTTTGTTGTCTGCATACATTGTCATTTGCTAGTTTTGTAACTACCAAAGTAAATGTTTTCTTCCATTTCTCTAAGAATATCTGTCGGAGTGTCAAATAGTTTGGCTCCTGGTGGGACTCAAGTTACTCTGCATCTCGTGTAGATCCGGACTGTTTACCTAGGGTATCAACATGTAGCTCATAATCTAGCATGCAAAGACTTGATATCTTATGATGAATTAAGTGTCAGACTGATAACATTTAATTATTCATTGTTCCAAACCTAATGAGTAATTCGATCTAGATTTATCTTTGTCAGCTAATTGTAGGGGTTAAGGCAAATATTTCAGTGGCAGACATAGGCATTTAATCAGAACTCATATTAACCCATTCCTCCATTAGGCTGTTATTTAGACCCAACCTCTTTGAATGAATCTACCCAAAAGGAGCATAACGACGAGAGAAAAAGAAATATTTAGAATTTTTTAATTTGAAACCATTGTGATAAATAGAGCATTTGTTCCTATAGGAGCAAATGCTCTATTTATCACAGTGGTTTCAACGGGTGACTTTTACAGAGGCGTAGAAAGGCGTATTTATGGAGGAAAGGGTTAAAGACTAACATTAGTCTTCTCATGACAGTGTTTATATAGTTTTAGCTCTTCTTTTGAAGTATTGCATGAAATGTTCAACCTTGGCCACAACTTAGCCCTCTCCCTCATAAAGACGACTTTTGGCACCTTTGAAAACAGAGTAGACCCAGACCAGACAGCTCGTTTAGAGTCTGCTGCGTTTGATAATGGAATGATGTAGATCTGATTCTGAAGTTTCTGTCACAGGCAAATATTCATTGTTAACCCATTCCCTCATATTGACGACTTTTGACGCGTCTGTAAAAGTCACTTTATGAAACCAATACTACACAATTCTATGTTTTCCCTTTCTCTAGTAAATGCTCCTCAACTCTGGTAGGAGCTAGTATTCTGATCTTCATTACAACTCTGATCAGGGTCAGCTTGGTATTCCAGTTGAAGGTCCTGGTATTGGAGGATACTAATAAACCAGATGACTGGTTATACTGTGGTTTATGATCATCAGATTGTTTCATGATATATGAACACTTTTCAACCAATAATATATGGACAGTTTGCATGCATATTGATGGAAGCCAGACTAGGAACTGAGAAACATATTGTACAGTATTTACCCTGTATATTTAGACCCCAAGTCTCCTCGTTGCACCTGTTTGTGAAGTTTTGTTATTCAATTTGGCACCAGTTTGACAACTTTGAGTTAGACTGACATGGTAGAAAATAGTGTTGACCCAGATCAGACTGCTCCTTCTGGAGCTGTTTGATCTGGGTCTACTCATTTGCCTAGGTCTGCCTGTCTAAACATTTAGAGTATTTACGGTAGTAGATATCCTTTCATCATCCTACTTGCATGCTATCATTTGTGCTATAAAACAGAGCTTGCCCATAACCCATGGTAAACTGTGTTTCTTAGTAAACTTGTCCAGATATTTATTATGAAACTTTTTGAATATGTTTAGTAGCAAAACTACATATGGCTCTGCAAGTATCATTGATATTAACCTTGGAACATTAGAGTTATGGCCCTTTGTAACATTTTTGTCTGTCCAGAGCCATATCTCAGAAACTGTTCTGAATTTTTCTATGAAACTTTGTGCAAATGTTAAATAGCATAAGGACATGTGGTTCTACAACTACCATTCATATCGATTTTGGAACACTAGAGTTATGCCCCTTTGTTTGCAAAAAATGTAACATTTTTGTCTGTCCAGAGCCATATCTCAGAAACTATTTGGAGTTATACTATGAAACTTTGTGAAAATGTTTAGTACTATTAGGAATTTATGCAGCCCTGCAAGTATCACTCTTATTTATCATGGAACACTAAAGTTATGGCACTTTGTTTGTCAAAAAAACTTTTTGTCTGTTTGGTTAAATACTGAGGTCAGCGCTTGTTTTTGGCAGGGGGATATCAATTCAGCAAATTTGCTTATTTTGAATGAATCGAAATTTCATTTTGAGCATTTTTTCTGCAATAATTGTTTAGAAAAATGATTTCTTTTAAGCAAATAGTTCAGATCATGATCAGAGAGCTCATTCAGGGCTGCTGGAGGATCTGGGTCAACATTGTTTACCTGTGTCCCTCTAGAGCAAACAGAAAATACCTTAATCAGACAGTCCCTGTAGGGTCAGCTCTGTCTGCATATGAAATGATATAGATCTGATTGTTCAGTTTCTGCCATGACAAAAAAAGCATCTTGTTCATAATGCCATTATCATAATTCAGTTCATTGATAATTCACACAGTCATTTCTTTCATGCAAATGCATCAAATATAGGTATAACCCTTAGTCTGCTATGAAAATGAGGTCTGCTTAAGCTCTGATATGTTGCCATTGTCACTTACTTCTGATTTGCTCAAGCTTTTGAGATATTATTGACAGAGTGTCAAACAGCTTGGATCCTGATGAGATGCCGAGTTACTCGACGTCTCATCTGGATCCAAGCTGTTTGCAAATGTGAGTTTGGTCAGGCTTAGCAGGCTAAGGGTCCATGTAGGTACAGTGATGATCTCTTTAATTGTGTAGACCTAGACAAGGTACTGAATTTCCAGCTATCAGTTTATTCAGATATTCAAAACAGGCTAAACTTTGTTCCTTTGAACAAGTTAAACAAGGAAACGTGCATTATAGGGCAGGCTGTGTACATAGACCTTGATCAGATGATGTCTGAATTTTGTCTACATTTAAAGTAACACTTGCCAAATTCAAGTATAAAGGTTTGTTGAGATCTGTTAGATTTAATCTTTTCTTCATTTAACCCTTTCCTTCATATAAACGTGTTTTTATGAGTTTCCAAACAGAGTAGACCCAGATCAGACAGCTCCTATAGGAGCAGTCTGATCATGCTCTGTTTGTAACTAATGAAACAGAATAGTGAAAGGATTTACACTTTTGCAAACAGTTTAGACCCAGATCAAATGGCTATTTTAGGTCTGCTCTCTGCAGTTTCTACCAATACAGTAGAACCCTTCTAATGCGACCACTTAATGAATAATCATGGGTGTCTTTATAAGCAGGTGGTTGCTTAATGCAGGACAAAAGTAATGCAGAAAGCTCCTAGAGGAGCTTTCTGCATTACTTTTGCCCTGCATTAAGCTACCACCTGCATCTAGCACTCAGACTTATACCTCTTTAAAGTGGTCGCATTAGCGGGGTTTTACTGTACCAAACACTCAATATTGTGTGCATTATAATCATGCCATTATAGAATGCAGAGAAACTCATCAAAATATAACTCATCAAGATCCGTACTGTTTGACAGTCTGATTGTGCCAATGGAAAGAAATGAAGAAAAAACATTCCTTTGAGAATAGAAAAACATTGCAATTTTGCAAATGCTTATAAAGGTTATAGAATGTAGGTGCAACTGAGTTTTGTGTTTTCACATTTTGGTCGCCTAACTCTTTGCACGCTAAGTAAATTTTGGTCGGGAACCACTGTCGTATTCTTCAATTCTTAAAATAAAATTTCTCTCATTTTGTTTTTGCAAAATTATGGTCAGTGTGTCAAACAGTTTGGATCCTGATGAGATGCTGCATTATGCGGCATCTTATCTGGATCCAAACTATTTGCATATATAATCATGGTTTTGCAGCTAGCATGCAAAGAGCTTAAGAACTCAGCAAGAATAAAAGATGATTATGGTGAAAGTAAACAGTTGTGTGTAATTCAAATTAATTGCAATCAAGGGATTTATACTGGCAATAAATATTGACATTTACTGTAATAATATGGTAACCAGCAAAATTGGACTGGCAAGTCAAACACCGCTGAAATAATGTAAAATCTGTCTACAGCGATCACCCAGAATAAGTCTAATCCTGTTGTGTTTTTGAGATAGGTGGTAGCTTAATACAGGATGAAAGTGATGCAGAGAGCTCATAGGAATTTTCTGCATTATTTTCATCCTGCATTAGGCTACCATCTGCTTTTATTGACGGCCATGTTTATTCATCATGTGGTCGCTATTAGCAGGTTCTGCAGTAGTAGATTTATAAAGAATTTTTGGGAGCTGTACGAAATAGCTAAGAGTCTGAGTTTTAGGTCCTAGAGGATCTTTCTGCTTCACATTTCATTCAATGTACATTAACCCATTCCCTCATAGGCTATTTTTAGATCCAACCTCTTTGAATAAATCTACCGAAAAGGAGCATTATCTAGAGAAAAGGAAAATTTTAGAATTTTGTAGTTCAGAAACCATTGTATTAAATAGAGCATTTTCTCTCATGGAGCAAATGCTCTATTTATCACAATGGTTTGAATAATTGACTACTACAGAGGCGTAGAAAGGTGTATTTGTTGAGGAAAGGTTAAGCTAGCACCTGCTCTATCGTCACCCATATTAGTCAATTTATGGTGGCTTATTACTCTTTTATTAATCCATTACATGTACTTCATAGATATTCATGAAACATTTGTAACTTTAAGAATATCGATCAAGTTAATTTTTAATAATTATGGTCCATGACACACAAGAAATTCTGCTTTAGCAGAAAGTGTAGAATCAGATCTATCACATTACATTTAAGAAAGATAGAGCAGACCTTGATCGGTCAGCTTTGTCTACTCTGGTTGCAAAGGTGTAAAAATTGGGATTCAGTATTCTTCAGTTATTATTTCCTTTTCCATCTATATTAGTTTAATATATGAGAACCATAAAATAAAGTCTAATATGTCCAAGGGAGATAATACTTTTGATGCAATTATGATTCCATGATTAAGCCCCTTTGGCAGAATGCTGTCAAATTTGTTTTGTTTCATTATAACCATTTTGTCCATGAATATTCAGTGGGTACTGAAATTTGGAATAAACAAAGAACAGGGAAGGGTTAAAAAGGTTGTCAGTCTAGTGTATGATAGATTGACAATACTGGCGTATCATATTGTAAAATGAGGACAAAACAGAGGGGGCAGAGGTGTATGACTCAGGCGGTAGATTCATCTGGATATCTGAAAATCTCCATCAATAATTGCCCTATCATCCAGCTGCATCCACTTCTATTCTCTGCTCTTTACTGTCCCTTTATTTCATATAAACACTTTTTAAAGCACTTGCAAACAAAGTAGACCAAGATCAGATGGCTCCTGTAATGTTGAGTTATGCATGAGGATGCAAACTGATCGATAATGGGGAAAAAGAAGGGGGGGGGGGCTGTTGAAAAAAGAAAAGAAATTGAAGTAGGCGTTCAATTATGCTGACTTCAAATGAGTTGGCAAATCTGATGGTTTAAAAAAAATCTGTTCAAAATCAGATCTGTATCAATCTGCAAACAGAGCAGACTCTGATCAGACGGTTCCTGTAGGAACCGTCTGATCTGGGTCTTCTCTGTTTGTAAATGCGTGAAAAAGCGATTATATGACGGAAAGGATTAAATGCAGTTACCCTTTCCTTCATTCATTCATTCATGCTTTGCAGCCAGGGTAGACCCAGATCTAATGGCTCCTGTAGGAGTCATCTGATAAGGATCTGCTCTGTTTGCTTATGGAACTATAATAGTTCTGACTAAAGTTTTTACCAATACCAAATATTCATATTTACATCAATGTACTTATATAAAATCGGCTAATAAATATTCATGATGTCATTATATAAAATCAGCTTACAAATATTCTTGATGTCATTATTTCTGGCTTGAATTTTCAACAGAGAAAGGGTCGATACAACTGTTTGGTAGTAAACTCAGGCAAGTGGTTCCTGATTTGATATGGAGATGATTGTGAGTTTGACTTAGATTGAAGCAACCAATATCCCTCTTGATTAGCATTGGTAGAAATTGACATAAAAGGAGCCCATTGTTATTTTTCTAATCTTATCAAATTTGATGAGGTTAAGGTTTAACCCTTTCAATGCTTTATTTTCAAAATGGAATTGTCTGCCATTTTTTAACCCTTTCCTCCATAAATACGCCTTTCTACGCCTCTGTAAAAATCACCAATTGAAACCATTGTGATAAATAGAGCATTTGCTCCTATAGGAGCAAATGCTCTATTTATCACAATGGTTTCAAACTACAAAATTAAAAAAAATCATTTTCTCTAGTTAATGCTCCTTTTCAGTAGATTTATTCAAAGTGGTTGGATCTAAAAATAGCTCATGAGGGAATTGGTTAACCCTTTCCGTTTAGTATTCATGTAAAAAAAAAAACTATCATAGATATTCCGTAGCTGAATTTTTATATCAGCATTATGTTCACAGAGTGTTTTGGTATTCATAGAAAATTCATCAAATTTAGTATGATTTCGCAAGCAAACAGAGTAGACCCTGATCAGATTGCTCCGCCTGATCTGGGTCTACTAGACTGTTTGCAAATGCGTGAAAATGTGTTTATATGAAGGAAAGGGTTATAGTGATATAAGTCTGTGAAGTATGATAGGATTAAATTTGCTGCAGGATTTTATAAAAAAATAAATAAAATTTACAATTTTCTGGTCTGGGTCAACACTATTTTGCACATACTGGTTTAGGTTGTTTCCAGCAATTTAAGTGTTTAGACATGATGGGTTGAAGGGCTATTCTCTGGCTCCATAATGAAATGTCTAAATAGTTGTTTTAGGTTCAAATTAATTTTCTAAAAGTGCATTTCAAAGAATTGTGTAATCAAATTGGAGCCACATAATATTGTCTCATAATCTTTCCTTATGACTCTGTCTTATTCCATAGCATTTGTAGTTTTGAAGATCAAACAGTAGCAATACTTGATACTGATCTAAACAATAAATTGACAAGAGTCACTCGTTAAGTGGAAGAAACAGTTTGGTTTACATTCAAGCATTTTAGAACATAGCATTTTTCCTCCCCACAGGTGCCAGAAGTTCAAGCTTTCATTGAAAAGGTTTCTCTGAATTGAATTTTTAGACACAGAATGCTGTCAATCAATTGTGCATCATGGGAAAAGAACTGGTTTTAATCAATCTCCGGTGACATGATTTCTTCAACCTTGGGTCTGTCGCAAGTCAAGGGTTTATTGTAAAATTGTAGAAACTTGACACTGGATGGAGAAAAGTTGAGATGACGATTGGAAACTATTAGTTTGGATCTAGATTAATCCTTTCCTCCATAAATACGCCTTTCTACGCCTCTGTAATAATCACTTCTTGAAACCATTGTGATAAATAGAGCATTTGCTCATATAGGAGCAGATACTCTATTTATCACAATGGTTTCATACTACAAAATTCTAAAATTTTACTTTTCTCTAGTAAATGCTCCTTTTGGGTAGATTCATTCAAAGAGGTTGGGTCTAAAAATAGCCTATGAAGGAAAGGGTTAACCCTTTCCTTCATATAAACGTGTTTTCACGCATTTGCAAACAGAGTAGACCCAGATCAGATGGCTCCTATAGGAGGTCTGCTCTATTTGCTAAGGGAATTTGAAAGATCTGTTTCTTTACTTTCTAAAATGGCTACAATGTTCCACCATCCATATACAGTAAAAACTCAATAAAAACACTCAACTACATACCAGTATTGATCTTTAATACAGGTGGCAGCTTAATGCAGGGTGAAAGTCATGCAGAAAGCTCCACTAGGAGCTTTCTGCATGACTTTCACCCTGCATTAAGTAGCCACCTGCCTACATTCTAAGACATAAATCCTTCAACACTAAACTTTTGTAGTACCAAGTTTTTACTGTAGTATTATAACTATTTGTCCATGAATATTCCGTAGGTATTGAAATGAGGAATAAACATAGAACAGGGAAAAAAAGCCCTGAAGGTACTTTGTAATGTAAACTCAACACCTTTGGGCTGTGCAAATGGAGCTGACCAACATTAACTGACACAACTTACACATGAGAGGGATGACTTTTGACGACTTTGCAAACTGAGATGGCCCAGATCAGGGTCTGCTCTGTTTGCTTATGGATAAATCTGATTCTATATGTTAATGAACCCTTTCCTTCATACAGTATGCAAACATATTTGACATGAACATTCAAATGCAAAAGGGTTAACCCTTAACAAACACTTTTTAGCTCACCAGAGCACAAAGTGCTCAAGGTGAGCTATTGTGATACCCCTGTGTCCGGCGTCCGTCGTCCGTCTGTCCATCTGTCCGTCTGTCCGTCTGTCCGTCTGTCCGCACTCACCAAAGGGTAGTTGTGTGACTTTTTCTAACTAGTCACACAAGTAAAATCATTAACCTGGCCATCTCTTGTGACATTAACCTGGCCATTTCTTGTGACATTAACCTGGCCAGTTGTGGGACATAGGGTTAGGGTTAGGGTTAGCTTCCAGATCATTCTTTTCCAAAGTTAGAGCCAAAAATAGTTTTTCTTGTGGGACTAGTCCCACAAGAAAAGATCAAAGGAAAAAGTCACACAACTACCCATTTGTTAGTACGTCCGTCTGTCTGTCCGTCAACAATTTCAAACGACTTCTTCTCTGAAACCGACTGCCCAATTGTAACCAAACTTGGTCAGATACATACTGTGGGTGGGTGCTTCAAAAGTTGTTAAAAGATAGTGGGCGGGGCCATCGGTCTTGTTGCCATGGCAACTGTACGCAATATCTAGAAAAATCTTCTTCTCCAGAATGACTTGTCCGATTTGAATATAGTTTTCACCAAAATGTTTCTCAGTTGATAGACTTTAAAATTTGTTAAAAGAATTTTGATCCGGCAAAAAACATGGCCGCCAGAGGGCGTGGTCGTTTTTTCCATATATGGTAATATATGAAAATCTTTAAAAATCTTCTTCTCTGAAACTGTATGGCCTAGACCATTGATATTTGGTATGTAGCATGATCTTATGGTCCTCTAAAAAGATTGTTCAAATTATGACCCCCGGGCCAAAATTGGCCCCGCCCAAGGGCTTATCAGTTTTTCATTGGAAAATCTTTAAAAATCTTCTGCTCTGAAACTGTAAGGCCTAGAACTTTGATATTTGGTATGTAGCATGATCTTATGGTCCTCTACAAATATTGTTCAAATAATGACCCCTGGGCCAAAAATGGCCCCGCCCAAGGGCTTATCAGTTTTTCATAGGAAAATCTTTAAAAATCTTCTTCTCTGAAACTGTATGGCCTAGACCTTTGATATTTTGTATGTAGCATGATCTTATGGTCCTCTACTAAAGTTGTTCAAATTATGACCCCGGGGCCAAAAATGGCCCCGCCCAAGGGCTTATCAGTTTTTCATAGGAAAATCTTTAAAAATCTTCTTTTCTAAAACTGTAAGGCCTAGACCTTTGATATTTCGTATGTAGCATGATCTTATGATCCTCTACAAATATTGTTCAAATTATGACCCCCGGGCCAAAAATTGGCCCCGCCCAAGGGCTTATCAGTTTTTCATAGGAAAAGCTTTAAAAATCTTCTTCTCTGAAACTGTAAGGCCTAGACTTTTGTTATTTGGTATGTAGCATGATCTCATGGTCCTCTACAAAAGTTGTTCAAATTATGATCCTCGGGCCAAAAATGGCCCCGCCCAAGGGCTTATCAGTTTTTCATAGGAAAATCTTTAAAAATCTTCTTCTCTGAAACTGTAAGGCCTAGACCTTTGATATTTAGTATGTAGCATGATCTTATGGTCCTCCACAAATATTGTTCAAATTATGACCACCAAGCCAAAAATGGCCCCGCCCAAGGGCTTATCAGTTTTTCATAGGAAAATCTTTAAAAATCTACTGAAACTGTAAGGCCTAGACCTTTGATATTTGGTATGTAACATGATCTAATGATCCTCTACAAATATGTAGCTGTGGCTTGTGGTCCTCTGCCAAGAATGTTTAACTTACGACCCTGACCACTGGGCGAAACTTGGCCCTGCCTCAGGGCTTATCAGTTTTTCATGGGAAAAATATAAATATTATCTTTCTCTGAAACCATAAGGCTTAGACCTTTAATTAATGGCATATTGCTTTGCCTTGTGGTTCTCTACCAAGGGTGTACACATGATTTCTTGTGGTCAAATATGGCCCGCCCCTGGGGTTATGTCTGGTGAGCGCTTCAGGGCCTCATGGCCCTCTTGTTTTTGCCTTTGCAAACAGAGTAGACCCAGATCAGATGGTCCGATGGCTCCTGAAGGAGCCATCTAATCAGGGTCTGCTCTGTTTGCTTATGAAGTTGTAATTGATCAGACTCTACAAATTCTATCAAATACAGATGCCATTATAAAAAATCATGTAATAAATATTCATGATGTGATCATGTCATTATTTCTTGCATGAATATTCAACAGGGAAAGGATGGAGTACCGACATCACTGTAGATCATAATTGCTAAGCTGTTTTTTAACCCATTTCCTCATATTGACGCCTTTTGACGCCTCTGTAAAAGTCATTTTTGAAACCATTGTGATAATTAGTTTAAAAACTACACACTTCTAAAATTTCCCTTTTTTCTAGTAAATGCTCCTTTTCGGTAGTGTTATTCAAAGAGTTTGGGTCTAAAAATAGCCTGTGAGTGGATGGGTTAATTACAGTACATAATGGCTGCAAGCTTTACAAAGCCTGATCACACCCTGCACTGTTTGCAATTCTGCCTTTTTCCTCAGGACAGTTTTTTTGTGGGAAGATTTCTGAGGTTCCAATATGGCACTGATGGAGTAATAGCTAGCAAAAAACCTTGGCTGTATCATGTTTCCATTTGTAATTCAAATCTTAAGACAACTGATCTAAAAATGCTAATGTTATTGACTGTTTGATCTGTATCAGTTCATCAGAATTTTCTGGGCATGTGCCGCCCTCATGTTGACAGTGTTAATTCCCAGCAATTGTCATTTGCAAACATTGTCATCTGCTTCAATTTCCAAGTCAATTACCACACCGTTTATTTTTTAGAAAGAAAACTGTTGTGTGAAGCCGTTTTTGATTCAGATAGGATACAAGGAAGGTTGAGTGTAACTGTTAAACCTTTGCTCCATAAATACGCCTTTCTACGCCTGTGCAAACAGAGTAGACCCAGATCAGATGGCTCCTATAGGAGCTGTCTGATCAGAGTCTATTCTTTTTATAGCTATAATTCTACAGTCTCTGCCATTGATGACATTTCATGTGTCATTATAAAAGGTATTAATTGGCATGGTTTCTTACATAATTATTCATGGTTATAAGCATTTAAAGTAGTTGTTTTCCTTAATTGTGAAGTTTCGATTTTTCTTTTGTTCATAACTTCATGAATATTTATGAGCTAAATAGTATGATTCTGAATGAATGCAGGATATTTTGACCATGGCAGATCTAGAAACCAGGGTTTGAGGTTATAAAACTTTTTGCTTGAGTCTGAGATCATTCTCAAGCATCTGATTGGTCAGATTCTGAGCTTGGAGCAAGCTCAGAATCTGACCAATCAGATACTTGAGAATGATCTCAGACTCAGAAGTTTTATAACCTTGGACCCTGATCTATATAAATCCATAGGCAAACAGAGCACATTCTGACCAGGTGATTCCTACAAGAGCCATGTTATCTGAGTCGACTGTTTTTAGAGGTGTGAAAAAGGCGTTTGTACGAGGTTAAGGGTTACAAACACAGTAGATTGAATCTTCATTGTTTGACACTCTTAACCCATTACCTCATAGGCTATTTTTATTAGGTACAACCTCTTTGAATAAATGTACCGAAAAGGAGTATTATCTAAAGAAAAGGAAAATTTTAGAATTTTGTAGTTTGAAACCATTTGTTCCTTAGGAGCAAATGCTCTATTTATCACAATGGTTTAAAAAAGTGATTTTTACAGAGGAGTAGAAAGGCGTATTTATGGAGGAAAGGGTTAAGACATGGGGACAACATTGTGCCTTGGAGATTCAAGGAAAGAACAAAATGTTTTGGACAAAAGTTACAGTGTTCAAAGTATTTGCGGTTTCTAAACTGTTTACATAAATTACAAATCACCACTAACTGTTTATTTTGTTTGTTTCAGGTGCAGTCTCCGAGATGGCTGTAACAACAACAAGCAGGCTCTACGTTGGCTACCATATGAGAAATCCTGTACAAAGATTACCAGTGTTACACCACCTAAGATACAGAAAGAGAAGGATAAAACCACTCAGGTATGAGTCTTGACACAGAAAGATGCCACCAGTAGCTGTAGGAGCAGATCGATTTTTATTTCAAAAGCAAACAGAACAGGAGCCATCTGATCTGGGCCTTCTCTAAGTCCTGTTTGTGAGAGTTAAACCTTTCCTTCATATAAACATGTTTTCACACATTTGCAAACAGGGTCTGCTAATGGAATTTAATAGTTCTGTCTCTCTACTTTCTAAAATGGCTACAATGTTTCACCTTCCATTATTTCATAAAAACTATTTTTGCCACGAATAATATTCAGTAGGTATTGAAATTTGAAATAAAAGTAGAGCAGGGAAAGGATTATCTCTTTACCTAATTAATATTTGTGCGAGAATCGTATCTCTCACGAATCTCATTGACTGCATTTGAATTATAATACATGAACAAGGGAACTAAAATATGGCCATGCCACAGACTTTAGAATTAGTTCTCATACATGTACATTTGTAGTTCCATAAACAAACAGAGCAGACCCTGATCAGACAGCTCCTATAGGAGCTGTCTGATCTGGGTCTACTCTGTTTGCAAAGACGTTTATATGGGGTAACAGGTTAATGGAAATCTTGGGGTCTGCAATTCAGTTGTCCAGAGCTGTTCATGTCAGTTGAATTCCACCTCTAGACCCTGAGCTTTTGATATTGTAATACTCTCTGTATGTAGATGGCATTTCCATTTGACAGTGGTAGAGTTTTTTCTGGGAAATGACATTGTAATCAAATGAGCATTCCCTGCATTCCTTGATGAAAATTCCACGGATACGATGTGTAGATTTACCAAGCCAAACTAGATGTAGAGGGCTATTAAGTTTGATTGCCAAAGTTTCCTGTTGTGATATCACATTTTTTGATGAATTTAGCAGAGCAGAGTAATTGAAATGTAACAAAACCAAGATTTGTGTATGTGTAGCAGGAACTTAAGCCATATTGCATGCTAGTGAATGGCAAAAGGTTGCCACAGTTCAACAGTTAACCCTGTACTCTATGTATACACCTTTTAACACCGTTGCAAACCAAGCAGGAGCCGCTCCTACAGGAGCCATCTGATCTGGGTCTACTCTGTTTGCAAAGTGAATTATATGACAAATATATCTGTTTTGTCTTCTACTATATTTATTGTTCCATCAGTGCCATTGAACTATGTCATACACAGTAAAATTCCTGTAAACTGGAATTTTGATTATAAAGAATAATTTAAGTCTCTATAAGTAGATGGCTGCTTAACCCTTTCGTTCTCAAGCACGCTTTCAAGCGCGCTTCTATATGTTCGTTGGATCTATTACCATAACAGACAATTTTAACGAGTAAATTGGTACTACCAGACCATGTAAACATAAGTGAATGTCTGTGTAAACGAACGTATCAAAAACAAAACAAAAAATAAACTTTTTGAGGATTTTTTTGAAGGCGAATAATGACCCAAAGGGTGCAATTTTCTGCCAAGGAAGCTCGGCGAACCATTTCATCAATGCCCAATGATTCTGATATTCTTTTTCGGAATCGTCCTTTAGTGATTCAATTAGCTCCGAAACAGATGAAACTATAGGTTCACCCCCACCCCCTCTTCTGCCTGAAGGGTAAGGTTTGCGAGTGGGCATGGTCTTCGTTGTAGTAGAAAAGTTTGAGATCGCCGTAGAAGACGAGTACTTGACAGAAATGCTCGGGTCAGATCCAGAACCAAGCAAATGCATTTCAGCCCCCTCAGGCCCAAAATCCTGACTATCTATGGGGTGATTTTAGATCACTGGACAGTTGTAAACAACCCCGTCTTTGGTGGCAACCATGAGCTAACAGTTCAATTAGGATTCATATATTTGTTTTCATTTTCAAAACAAAGGCCCCCCCCCCCCCCCCCCCCCCCCCCCCCAACTACAAATAACTTTGACAATTGTCATAAAATATGACTAAACAACATACATAGTAAAGCTTATTTAGACTGAAATTTGCAAAACAAATCTGTTTGAAACAGTTTTATAAGAGGAGAAACAGCAAAAATGTCATTTTTTCTGTCGCTGGAGCTCATTAAAATTTTGCGTATTATGAATATTAATTATATGCAATTTTTTTATAATTTGCATATGCAAATACAAAAGAAAAATTCATACCCTTTCCAATGGTATATAGTTTTATGGGTCTTAGACAAATAACAAACACAGTATTAGTGATTACATACATCAGTACCCTTTAATAAATAATAGTATGCAAATTTCCAAAATAATGCTGAGAAGGAAAGGGATAATGCAGGGTAAAAGGCAGGGTAAAAGTCATACAGAACGTTCCTTTGGGAGCTTTCTACATGACTTTCTCCCTGCATTAAAATAAATCTACTGATAAGGAGTAGTCACTAGAGAAAACGAAAACTTTAGTTTTAAAACCATTATGATAAATAGGACATTTGTTCCTTAAAATGGAGCAAAATTTAATGCTCGATTTAAATCACAATAGTTTCAAAAAATGACTTTTACAGAGGCGTCAAAAGGCGTCAATATGAGGGAATGGGTTATCACCAGCATGATACTAATTTAGAGAGGTTTTACTGTACATGTATTTTGTAGTCCAATCTGTCCATATAGTCTATTTCTGAACCCATACAACATGACAGCCGTCTGTCAGTACCACTTGGGTTGTTACACAAGTTACATTTCGTTCTACAAGAACTGATTGTATGATTGGTCAGTAGAGAGAATTGTCCGGAGAATTGAAATAATCAAATCAGGCTGTGGAGGCTTTTGTCATTTCGGTGGAGGACCTGTCAGTTGGTTTTTATATTCATAAAGATTTATAGTGCCATATTTCTGTGCTTCATATTTTTGTAATTTTTTTCACCCTTTTACAGACAGTTTGCAGCCAGATCAGGCCCGAGGTTATAAAATGTTTTGCTTGAGTCTGAGATCATTCTGAAGCATCTGATTGGTCAGATTCTGAGCTTGCTCAGAATCTGAACAATCAGATACTTGAGAATGATCTCAGACTCAGAAGTTTTGTAGCCTTGGACCCAGATATCATAAAGTGTAAAACCTTATCACAGTTCACACAGTTGGTCAGTTAGATTGTACAGTAAAAAAACTCTCTAAACTGGAACTCTGGTAGGCAGGTGGCTGCTTAATGCAGGATAAAAGTCATGCAGAAAGCTCCTAGAGGAGCTTTCTGCATGAATTTTAACCTGCATTAAGCTGCCACCTATCTCCATGACCAATATTTTTACTAAATTTAATGACCGGTATAGAGGGTTTTTTTTTCTGTAATTGAAGATTACTTTAAATTCCTTCAAGCTATTGGAAAAATATTGCTCAATGGTGTCTGATCTGGTTCCAAGGTTTTGGCTTTATTAGAATCATGTTGCAAATGGCAGGGATGGGATTTATATTACACTTTAATTGAATATTCATGCATTAAATAATAATATCATGATTAACTGAATTTTTATAACGTTCGACTTCAAACACAGGATTTGGGAGTTTTTTATGTCGGAAAGTGTTGAATCAGATCTATATTATTTCATTAGCAAAAAGAGCAGACTCTAATCAGGCGGATCTTACAGGAGCCGCCTGGAACCGTCTGTTCTGGGTCAACCTTGTTTGCAAAGCCATAGAAATGCTTATTGGTATAAAGGATAAATTAAGGAGTAGTTATTCCTAAAATCCAGTCGGGCAAATTAAATTGGAAAATATTGGCACGAAAAAGGGGCCAACAATCAAATAAGAAATGGGTTTTCATGTTAATGACCGTCTGTGTTTTGTATTGGTGAATTAGCTGGGTTTTTTGTCAAGTAATTAAGATCCATTTCTCAGGAGTTCAGCTAGTTTAAAGATGTTAATTTTCATTAAGTTGATTTGAAGGTTGAGGTAGTTGATTTTACCATGTAGTTAAAAGCATTAAGTTGAATTTCAGAGAGAAAAAAATACATGCTAAATTTAACCCTTTCACTTAGAAATAGACATGCCTTTTCATACCTTTGCAAACATAGTAGACCCAGATCAGAGGACTTCTATAGGATCCGTCTAATCAGGATCTGCTCTGTTTGTCTATATAACTTTATTGATTGGATTTTTCAATTTCTGCCTTGGCCAAACAGTACTGTGTTCATATACCATTATAAAGAACCATGTAATTAATTCATGTAGTCAGTGAGGAAAACGGCACTTCACATGTATTATACAGATTTAATTTCTTTACAAAAATCCAGTTTCAACTACTCATTAGAATTTTCTTAAAGAGATCTTAATATCTATGAGTCAATTTCTCCACACAGTCCATACTCCTGACTACTCATTAGTCATTACATTGTTAGCAATTATGTCTATACAGTAAGACCTCTCTATAACAGACACTAAACTACATCAACTTTTTGTGTTAAAGGCAGGTGACTGCTTAAAGCAAGGTGAAAGTAAAACAGAACGCTCCTATAAGAGCGTTCTGTTTTACTTTCACCTTGCTTTAAGCAACCACCTGCTGCCCTTAATACCAACTAATTAACACAATTTAGTGACCGTTATAGAGAGGTTTTACTGTATACTTGTTTCCCACATTCAAAGTAAAAGTTAACTCATTCAACCTGAGAGACACATGTACTGTCATTTGCAAACAGTGTCAACTCAGATCAGAGGGCTCTTCGAGGAGACTTCTGATCTTGGCCTGTACTGTTTGTCATTCAAAATCCTCTAACACATGTATGCCTTTCATACTGTACATATATGTGGTCACTCCACTAATTGTTTATAATGCACTCTGATAATTCAGGTTGAAAGGGTATATATACGCCTTTTAACACCTTTGCAAACAGAGTAGACTCAGATCTGTTTGCTTATGAACTATAGATCTGATTCTGCAATTTTCCGCCATTGCCAATAATGCTTGTGTTCATGCCATTATACAAAATTGAAGTCATTAATATTTATGATGTCAACATTTCATCCATGAGTATTCATGGACTAAAGAGTTAACCCTTTCCCTGTTCTATGTTTAGTCCAAATTTCAATACCTACTGAATATTCATTAGCAAAATAGTTACAGAGAAATATGGAAGGTAGACATTTTAGAAGGCAAAGAAACAAAATTCAATTAGCAAACAGAGCAGACCCTGAATCAGATTGTAATATTTTAGAAGCAAATAGAGCAGACCCTGATCAGACAGCTCCCTCAGGAACCGTCTGATCTGGGTCTACTCTGTTTGCAAATGCGTGAAAACACATTTATATGAGGGAAAGAGTTAACCCTTTTGCAAATCAACCTAATATATGAAATTTTAATCTGTTACTTCAACCCTTTATCCATGCATATTCATGTAAGGAAATTTAATAATGATGTCATGAATATAATTGACTGAATTTTTATAATGGCATTATGAACAAGGGAATTTTTATCAGGACAGAAACTGTAGAATCACATCTGTAATATTTCAGAAGCAAATAGAGCAGACCCTGATCAGACAGTTCCTTCAGTAGCCGTCTGATCTTGGTATACTCTGTTTTTATTGTAAAGGCATAGAAAGGAGTATTTATGAAGCCAAGGGTTAAAATGTAATAGTCTGTATGATGAAGATTTCCAGGAATGCTTCATAAGATGAATTTCATCATTAAAGAGTTTCTTGGCATTCTTATAGTAAAAAATAACATCTACGTATTGAGAACTTTAATTTTCAAGTACCTTACTTAGTAATAATCTGTTTTTAATTACTCTGCCTTTCAATCTAGAATTCACTGAAGAGTACCAGGCTGAATAAAAAGCTCTAAGCTGTAAATGTTAGTTTTTTGCCCATTTAACTGCTGCACCAGAATGCATGGATGTTTATGTACTTTACAAAGAAGTAGTAGAAAAAAAGCTAGGAGAAATTAAGCACTGATGTAAACACTTAGCACTTTATTATCTTGTGGCGTCAGATGAGTGTCAGTTTTTAAGCTTTTACTCCATAAAAGTCTTTCTATGGCTTTGCAAACAGAAAAGACCCAGATCAGATGGCTCCTATAGGAGCCATCTGATCAGGGTCTGCTCTGTTTGCATATGGATTAATATAGATCTGATAGTAGTTTCTGCTTTGTGTTAATATGCCATTTTAAAAATTAATCTGATTAGTGTGATTAATATGTCGTAAATTCATGAGAATATTCATGGAGTAAAGTGTTGATCAGACTTTCCAATCATATGCTTGAAATGATATTGTCCACTCTGAGATTGGAATCCAGTGACTCCAGTCTCATGCAGAATATTAACCTATTACCTGATAGAGATGCCTTTGCAAACAGAGTAGACCCAGAATAGATGACTGCTAGAGGAGCTATCTGTTCTGTTATTGAATTATATTGATCTGATTCTACAGCTTGTGCAATATAATGACCAGAAAAAAATGTCTGTGTTTATAATGCCATTATTAAAATTCATTTATCCCTCTCCCTCATATAAACGCCTTTTCACGCAGTTGCAAACAGAGTAGACCCAGATCAGATGGCTCCTATAGGAGCCATTTGATCAGGGTCTGTTCTGTTTGCTAATGGAATTAGAAAAATCTGTTTCTTTACTCTCTAAAATGGCCACAATGTTCCACCATCCATATTTCATTAACTATTTTGTCCATGAATAATCAGTAGGTATTGAAATTTGGAATAAACATAGAACAGGGAAAGGGTTAAGTCATATTCACACAGTTGCTATTTCTTACATGAATACATGTACTCATGAGGTAAATGGTTAATGTTGAAGTATTTTTTGCTGAAATTTAACTTACTGATGTGGATCAAAACACTGACCTCCAGATAAGCAGCATATTTATGAAATCTTATCCCATTACTCCATATATATGCCTTCTAATGCCTTTTCGAAGTAGTATTTTCTATAGGAGTCATCTGATCATGGTTCATGCTTTGTTTGCTTATGAAATAATACAGATGCAATTCTACAGTTTCTACCGTTGCCAGAAATTCATGTTTCATTATATCTGTTACAATTTTTATACCCCCCACAAACGAAGTTTTGAGGGGGTATACTGGAGTCACCATGTCCGTCCGTCTGTTCGTCCGTTCATCAATCCGTCCGGCTTGTCCGCATCATAACTTCTAAAGTATAAAATCTATTGACTTCAAACTTCATATACAGATAGATCACATTGACTGCAAGTGCACTGTACAAGGTTCATAACTCTGTCTTCAGTATTTTTGGAGTTATTGCCCTTTGTTATTTTTCTCAAATCTGGCTTGATTTAATAAATGAATTTTTTTCGGACCTTAGAATACTCTATCATTCCTCAACAGAACTTTTTAAAATTGTTAAACACCATCTGCGATAAAGGTTTTGATTTGTCGCCTCGTGCATGAATGAATGATCTCCCTTTTCGTAATTTAACAAATGAAAATTTAGCGGTTGGGAGCTTTATTTCTATAACCCCATCTCTGTGTCTAATGTGCTCAGTGGGGGTATTAATCACCTTTAGTGGTAGTTCTAGTTTTGGCTAATTAATATTCATGATATCGTTATTTCCTACATTAATATTCATGGCATAAAAGGATAATAATAATTTAGTGGCAAACTCTATACCTTGTGTTTATCCATTAGATTTATCACACCAAGGCAATTTTCTGTAGTACTACAATGATAGTGTTTGTACTTGTACAAGAAATAAGAGATTTGGACACAATATATGTCTTATTTTTGGCAATTATGAACATTGCAATCACACATTACCTGCTAAGAGTACATATTGTGTTTGTCATTGAGAGGAAATATTGGTGGTAAGGTTGCTGACTCCCTTGAGAAGAACCTTTAAATGAGCTGGCTGTATTCTCTGATTTGTCTGCTAAATTAATTTAGAGATTTTTTTTCTTTTGGAATTTGTGGAACGTCTTTCTGTTAATTATTTCCCTACATCGGAATTGCCAAAAACATGTCTTGAAAACAGCTAGGATTTTACACCTGATCGTAAGCTTTTTTTCTTGGTTTTGGATCATCATAACTCTTAGCCTGTCATGATTGCCTGTACAGTATTGATCCAGGTGGAGTATAGGGTTCAAGCCTTTGCAAACAGGGAAGACACTGCCTGCTTTGTTTGCTAATGAAATCATAATATACCTGACTTTACAGTTTCTACCAATACCGAAATCTTATTTACGTGTGCCTTTATATAAATTCAGCTATTAAATATTCTCATTATTCCCTACATTAATATTCAACTGGTAAAGGGGTTAACCCTTTACTCCATAAATACGCCTTTCTAGACCTTTGCAAACTGAGGAGATCCAGATCAGAGGGCTCTTATAGGAGCTGTCTGATCAGGGTCTGCTCTGTTAACTTTTGAAATTACATAGATTGGATTGTGCAGTTTTTGCTTTGGTCAAAATTTCCTGTGTTCATGTTCCATTTAAAAGCAATAATCTTATTACTATTCATAGATAATTTTCTTCTTTTTCAGCTTGAACTGAAGGTTTCTAACCTGCCAGAGTTCTCAGAGAACTATGAGTGTGTGTTCAGTGCTGAGGGCTACAAGATACCAACGACCAAGGATTTTATGACGCCAAAGAGTGACATCATCGAGTGTGAGACGCCAGTCTTCAATATGCTTCCACCCATACCAACTGGTCTAGGTAGGCAGACCATTCGATTCCTCATTTTATGAAACAGTTATATTTAACACATTATCCCTTATAAACACTTTCAGGGGCATGGCATTTTGACAAGGAGCTTCTGGCATTTGGAACACAGGTAGTTGTTTAATGCTGAATGAAATCAATGCAGAATGCATTTCAGTTATCATTAAGTTTCTCTCCATGAAGTAAGAGGGCCTTTATTAGAGTTATTAGTGAGAATACAGTATATGGTTTGTCAAGATCCTTTGTTTTCTGAAATTGATCGAAGTGTAAAATGGTTTTGATCCAAATGCTGAGTAACTAGGGGCATCTCATGCTGATTGCTATGGTTTCATTGATTCAACCATGGTGTGGAAAGAGTGAACCCATTCCTTGATATTTATAATCACATTTTCATGCCTTTGCAAATAGAGTAGACCCAGATCAGACAGCTCCTGCAGGAGTCACCCAATCATGGTCTGCACAGTTTGCTTAATAAATTATAATTGATCTGCCTCTACAGTTTATGCCAATACCATAATATTCAGCTAATAAATATTCATGATGTCATTATTTTTTGCATGAAGATAGAAAGGGTTCAAGGTCAATTTACCCTCACATTCACTCTCCTCCTTTTCCCCCAGTTTTCAGGAAGATGGAAATTGCAGGTTGTTATACAAATTGCCCTCTTTTGATTCTACTTTATGACTTTTTATGAAATCATATTGTTTCCATAACTCTTTTTTCCCTGACTCATCTTACAGACGCTAGATCAAAGTTTGGAAGTGTTCTACCCTTTACTCCATCAGAGGTCCAGATAAGATGCGTAAATTAAAACATTTTCAAGGATAACTCCTTTATTTCTCCTCAAAACCCTGTACTGCGACCACTCTTTAGAATCGTCTCGGAGAGACGATTCTAAAGAGTGGTCACAGGACAGAGTTTGGTGGAGAAGTGACGATTTTAGTATTTAGGTATGCACCTTTATCTGTAGCTCTGCTCCATGTAAGAAATGATATCTGGATGAATTGTTATAATGGCATAATGTACACAGAAATGTTTTGCCATGGCAGAAGCTGTAAAATCAGATTATATCATATTCCATAAGCAAACAGAGCCGACCCTGATCAGACAGCTCCTACAGGAACCTTCGGATCTGGGTTTACTCCATTTTCAAAGGCGGAGTAAGTGGTTAACTGTGTAGAACGAGAAAAAGGTAGAAAATATGAATAATTGACAGACTGATGACTGGGAAAACCGAAGAATCTCCATTTGACTTTGTACATGTGGGCAAAATGAAAACGGTTAACCCTTTCCCTTTCTACGGTTTCATCAATTTAACCCTTTCCCTCATATAATGCTTTCTCTCGCATTTGCAAGCAGAGGAGACCCAGATCAGATTGCTTTTGTGCTTTTTTCTGCCATTTTTGCTTAAGAATTTACAATACCAAAAACTCTTGTGTACACAATTATGATGTACAATAAAATTTCAACTTAATTATGAATATTTATAATGTCATTATTTCTGACATGAATATTCAACAGGGAAAGGGTTTCTCAATATAAACTGCTGTTTGATGAAGAAATCTAGGTTGTATTGACTGTAGTCTCCAGACTCTAGGTTGACATAGACTGATGTATAATGTTATTTATGAGGAAGATAATGCAATATATTTCAATAACCAAAATGATATGGAGTTTCTTAGACAGTTGTCATTTTGACTGATACATTAGATAGATTGAGTTGGTCTATGAGAATGTTACAGTAAGATGTACCCCTGGAATTATAGAAAACAAGTGGCATTTGCAAACAGATCTAGTATACCCAGATTAACCCATTACCTCAAAAGCTATTTTTAGATCCAACCTCTTTGAATGAATCTACCCAAAAGGAGCATTAACTAGAGAAAAGGAAAATTTAGAATTTTGTAGTTTGAAACCATTGTGATAAATAGAGCATTTGCTCCTATAGGAGCAAATGCTCTATTTATCACAATGGTTTCAAGAAGTGACTATTACAGAGGCGTAAAAAGGCGTATTTATGGAGGAACAGGTTAAGTGTCTCCAGAAGAATACGTGTTCAGAACAATAGATAAAGGTGGGTATCCAAGTACTAAAGTCATCATTTCTCCTCTAAAGAATTTGCTGTGATCATTCTTTGAAATCTTCTTCAAGAGACAATTTTAACCCTTTCCTTCATAGGCTAGTTTTAGATCCAACCACTTTTAACAAATCTACCTAAATGGAGCATTAACTAGAGAAAAGAACAATTTCAGAATTGTGTAGTTTGAAAAATGATTGTGATAAATAGAGCATTTGCTCCTATAGGAGCAACTGCTCTATTTATCACAATGGTTTCATAAAGTGACTTTTACAGAGGTATAGAAAGGCGTATTAATGGAGGAAAGGATTAAAGAGTAGTCACAACATAGGCTTTTTTAGGAGTTTTTTATTTAAATGATTTCTCATGAGGGTTCAATCTGTTTGATACTGTACTTGTTTTGACAATTGTCTAGTATGCAGAGTTAGCCTCTGAATAATCTTCTGAATGCATCTCACTTGTATCAAAAGACCCAATCTCTGATTCGGACCACTGTAATTGGTTTGAAGATAGCATCATTTTACCCAGAATTCTTTGCCCTAGCTGTGTTTATTCTGCCCGAGCTTGTCATAAGTGATTGATACGCACTATAGAGATGGCTTCTCGGAACAAAAGTTTCAAGAATTGCACGCCATTCCCAGAACACTATCAAGTTTCTAATGTTCTTCCCAGATTCTTGAAATGAATGTCAAATTTGTCCTGAAATAAAAGGAATAAAAAAATTGTGACCCTTGTTGTACTACAGGAGACCTGAAGGACATTTACAAACAGCTTGGATCCAGATGAGACACCAAGTAAACTGGCGGCTCTTCAAGAATCCAAACTTTTTAACACCCTTGCAAAGTTTCTTAACGATTTCCCTCATATTGACACCTCTGTCAAAATAACTTTTTGAAACTATTGTGATAAATAGAGCATTTGCTCCATAGGAGCAAAATGCTCTAGTTATCACAATGGTTTCTACACTACACAAATCTAAAAAAAAATTCTTTTTCCTTAGTTACTGCTCCTTTTCGGTATTTTTTTTCAAAGAGGTTGGGTCTAAAAATAGCTTATGAGGGAATGGGTTTAAAGCTTAAAAAGGATTGATAGTCACAGTGAATTGGAATGCAAGAGCTCAGTTATAATCCCTTTACCCTATAGAGACTTGGTCTTGGTCTGCTTTGTTTGCGAGGCATCTCCATGACGACGTAAAGGGTTAATGTGAAGTTTTAACCCTATAACTGTTGAATATTCATGTGAGAAATAATGACATTATGAATATTTATTAGCTGAAATTTTATAATAGCATAATTATGTACTGGGAATATGTTGGTATTGGTAGATAATGTAGAGTCAGATCTATTATGATTTCTTTAGCAAACAGAATAGACCCAGATCAGATGGCTCCTCAGGAGCCGTCTGATCTGGGTCTACTCTGTTTGCAAAGGCTTGAAAAGGTGTTTGTATGAAGGAAAGGTTAAATGTTAGCAAAAGACATTTCAAAATGGAAAATAGAACAACATTCTTACTGACAGGCATATTTTCGGGTTCTTGTTTTATCTCAATGAGATAATTCGTATTTAAGATTATGAAACTGTTTGGAAATAAAAACTCTTTCTTTTATTTCACTCTTTCCAGACACAAGATGGAAACTCCCATTATAAACAAAGTGTGTTTTGGCAGCCGTTGTTGTTCAATGTATAACACTTGCAGTCTGTTCTCGAATACATGCTGTTTATACAGTGTTCAAAATCATTTGAATCCGATTAACCCTTTACCTGATAGAGGGTTGTGCAAACAGAGTAGACCCAAATCAGATGAAATTGTGTATGTAGCAACCAATTCTGATCAAGTTCTGCTCTGTTTGCTAATGAAATAGTATAGGTTTGATTCTACAGTTTCTGCGATGATCAAATATCTCTTTGTTCATAATGCCATTTCAAAAATTCAGTTAATATTTATTCAGTCGTTTCTTGCATGTTTTGCATCAGGTAAAGCAATTCAATATCGTTTGAATTCATTAACACTTTAGGTCATAGAGATACTCTTTGATACCTTTGCAAATAAAGTAGACCCAGATCAAATCAAATCTTACTCCTGTAGGAGTTGTCTGATCAGGGTGTGCTTTGTTCGCTAATTTAACCCTTTCCTCCATAAAAAATTCTGAATTTTTCCTTTTTTCTAGTAAATGCTCATTTTCGGTAGATTTATTCAAAGAGGTCGGGTCTAAAATTGGCACATGGAGGAAAGGATTAATAATAGTTTTCCCTAAAAATCCCTGTTGCTATGAAAAATCCATGCAATGAATAGTTATACAATGATTATTTCTGATATGATTATTTATCAGACAAAGGGTTAACCATTTCCCTTATATAGACACCTATTCATGTCTATGCAGACAGAGTAGACCCAGAAAGACCGCTCCTTTAGGAGCCAGAATGAGCAGGTCTGCTATGTTTAGGGAATAAAATAGATATAATTCTACAGTTACTGCATGAATATTTGTAAGTATTAACTAGATTATTTGTTAGAATAGCACAGGAACAGGAAAGTTTGGCCATAGCGGAAACTAGAATTATATCTATATCATAAGCAAACATGACCCTGATCATATGGCTCTTGAGTCTGCTCTGTTTGCAAAGGACACATATTAAGGCGTACTATATAATTATGGAGAAAAGGGTAAAGCAAAATATTGTATCATTTAAAATTGACCAGTGAAGAAAATGACAAACAGTGCAGACCTTGATCAGTCAGAGCTCTCCTAGAAGCCCTCTGATCTGGGTCTACACTGATTGCAAAGATCCTATATACTCAGTTCCCACACACTTTAGCCCTTTACTCCATTAATATTCATGTAAGAAATAATGGCATCTTGAATATTAATTAGATTAATTTTTATAATAGCTCATGGATACAGGAAGTTTAGGTGAAGAAAGTACAGAATCATGTCTATATGATTTCATAATCAAACAGAGCAGACCCAGATCAGACGGCTCCAACAGGAGCCGTCTGATCTGGGTCTACTCTGTTTGCAAAGACATAGAAAGGCGTATTTATGGAGTATTATAGGATTAAGGGCTACTGTCAAATCATTTGACGTTATTCAATACACAGTCGAATATGATACAATTAACTGCACGCATACAAATGAGGTTCTTGAAAAGGTAATTAAGGCTAACAGTGGGGGAACTGAGTTAAATAGCCATTGCAAACAGGGTAGACCCAGATCAAAGGGCTCCAGTTGGAGTCCTCTAATCAGGGTCTGCACTGTTTGCCATTTTGTACCATTTGCAGAAATATTACCCCTCCAGAATCGATATGAGACAGTCCAGTGTCACATCTGGAAGGGTCCATTTGAAGACTGAGTGTTGTAAGGGGTAACCTTCAGTATGCTGAGCTGATTTTTGTGGACTTGGAACGTTCCTCAGCTTCAATCCAAAAGTCTCGTCACTTATCAAATTCAAGATAGGATCAGTATGCAACTTATGTTATGATGGAACTGGAAGTTCATCCGATCTGGATCTAAATTGTTTGCAGATGGAACTACATGGTACATTGTTCCATTAAGGGTAGTATTAGGACATTATTGAAACTGTTGTTACCATGGCAATCAAGTATAAGCAAAGACAAAGAGGAAATCTGAGTTTCATATTCATATCAGTTTGATGAATTAAAATGTCAGATGGAGACCGAGTGTCATTGAGACAAAACATGCAAAATCTTGTCAAAGAATGAGAGGGAATTGAAATTATCTTTCCAAAGTCATCATAACCCACAGCAAGCTGCATAAAGTGCATTGTAACCCTTTACTTCATAGATACGCATTTCTATTCCTTTGCAAACAGAGTAAACCCAGATCAGACAGCTCCTATAGGAGCTGTCTGATCAGGGTCTGCTCTGTTTGCTTCTAATATGATATAGATATGATTCTACAGTTTCTGTTTGTATGAAGGAAAGGATTAATTAAATTCTTGTATCATATCAGATGGCTCCTACTCTGTTTGCTATGGTTGAAAAAGCGTTTATATGAGGGGAAAGGGTTAAAAAACATAATTACAGTATTAGACATACTGGATCCTGATGAGATGCCAATTTACAATCTACCATAGCAAATTAAGGGGCTCCCACATAACCTCTATCCTGCATTCAACTTCCAGCTGTATTAGCCATTTCAAAGGTGAATTTCAGAGCCCATCAGTGTTAAAAGCATATTTATGGAGTAAAGGGTTAAACTTGCTAGATGATTTTGAATGACAGTGCAGACCCTGATCATAGGGCTCCTCTAGGTTTGGGTCTACACTGTTTGCATATGACAGTATGTGGTTCTTAGGGATTAAAAGGGTTAACCCATTACCTCATAGGCTATTTTTAGATCCTACTTTGAATAAATCTACCAAAAAGGAGCATTAACTAGGGAAAAGGAAAATTTCAGAATTGTATAGTTTTGAAACCATTGTGATAAATAGAGCATTTGCTCCTATGGAGCAAATGCTCTATTTATCACAATGGTTTCATAATGTGACTTTAACAGAGGCGTCAAAAGGCGTCAATATGAGGGTATGTGTTAAACTCCAGAATTATAAAAAAAAAAAAGCAATGTTTTTGAAGTTGTGGTTGTAATAAATAAGTAATTTATTGGAAGAAATATTAATTTCATATGCATCACAAAGCTTCAAGAAGTCATAGAATTTCTCATCTAAATTATACTAAGGAATGGCTGGTAATACAAGATGACTGCACTTTCAGTTTGTTCCTGGAATAGAATGTTACTTTGTATCATGAAATAAGTTTCTTTACATTGATTTTTTTTTATTTGATAATGGACTGTCTGGTGGCATAATTGTCGGAGAATTATGTCTCTAGACGTGACTACCCTAATAACAATACTCAAAATATCCAGACAGACAGACAAGTACCCCAAGTATGCAGACAGACATGTACCCCAAGTATCCAGACAATTTTTTCTTAGGTAGAATTAATGCAGACCAAGATCAAAATTATCTCCATTGGTTTTGAGTTAGCAAATTGGTGTGGAATTGATCTTTCTCTCATATAAACGCTTTTTCAGGCAGTAACAAAAACAGAGCCGACCAAGATCAGATGGCTCCTGTAGGAGCTGCGTGTCTGATCAGGGTTTATAATATTATATACGGTACATGTATAATGTCTCTATGTAGTGTCTACCAATACCAAAACCTCCTGTGTAGCTTATATGCCATTATAAAATATCAGCTAACAAATATTCATGATGTCATCATTTTTTACTAGAATAATGAACAGGGAAAGGGTTAACCTGATGAATATTCATATAAAAAGCCATCTGATCTGGGTCTACTCAGTTTGCAAAGGCATAGAAAGGGGTGTCTATGAAATAATTAGGGCTAAATAGTCCTATACACATCAGCAGCTGATAGTTTGTATCTGTAACCATTGTGGGACTAAGTTTATGTCGTGCAAATAATTTTAACTCTTTCCCTCATCTCCAAATTCCATTTGCAAACAGAGCAGACCAAGATCAGATGGCTCCTAACGGAATAATCTGATCTTGATCTACTATGTTTGCAGATGTGTGAAAAGGCGTTTATATGGAGGAAAGGGTTAATATAGACCATGTTACTTAAAGCATCAGAATTCAAACTAAACACAGTAGGGAGTCCTGTCTTATATATAAGGTAAATAGGTTGTTGGATTTCGAAGTAGGTTGTTGGATTTCGAAGTGTCAGCAGTGGATTATGTTTTTAGCATGACCATGGTGGCAATGGTCATATTGGTAAAACCAGACAGTTTGATAAAAAATAGGAGTCTGAGAATTTATTGATGGAACTGTCAGTTGTCTTTGATATATCAGACATCCTTTAAACTTGTACTCCATAAATAAGTCTTTCTGTGCCCTTGCAAACAGAGTAGACCGTGATCAGATGGCTCCTGTAGGAGACAACAGTTTGGATCTGATGCAGATCCAATTTGTTTGTCAGTGATTGTATGTTTTTAGGTTTAATCATTACCTCATAGGCTATTTTTATATCCAACCTTATTGAATAAATCTATCGAAAAGGAGCATTAACTAGAGAAAAGGAAAATTTAAGAATTGCGTAGTTTGAAACCATAATGATAAATAGAGCATTTGCTCCTATAGGAGTAAATGCTCTATTTATCACAATGGTTTCACAAAGTGACTTTTACAGAGTTGTCAATATGAGGGAATGGGTTAACCCTTTACTCCATAAATGCACCTTTTTACGCCTAAATGCACCTTTTTACGCCTTTGCAAACATGAGTTCAAGTGCCATTAAAAAATAATCTAATTAATATTCATGATGTCATTATTACTTACATGAATATTCATGAATTAAAGGGTTAATTGGTTTTTCCATTAGGTGCAAATTTGGCTTAAAAGGATGTTTTTGCTTTCTTTTTTGCAAAACCATTATTTGAAAATTACCTTGTACATTATATATAAGTACATTCCATGCATTGACAGTTTTGGCGTTTTTGACTTTTGATGCGTGTCGAACCAAGGGAAGTAATTCTGATTACAAAGAATATTTTATTACGGCAGTGTAATAGTTAATGTTTAACCCTTTACGTGATCAATATTCATGGAAGAAATAATAACATCATGAATATTTATTAGCTGGATTTTTATAACATTAAATTTCAAGATATTGTTTTGCTTTGACAAAACTGTACAGATCTACATGTATATAATTATTGTCATAAGCAAACAGAACAGACCCTGATCAGACTGCTCCTACAGGAGCCATCTGGTCTGAGTCTACTCTGTTTGCAAAGGCATGAAAAAGGGATTATATGATGCAAAAAAATAAATATACAGATGAAAAATTGTATTCATCCTTAGCTGTCCGAATTAAATCTATGTACATGTATTTACACACACAAATACATGGTCACTTTTGGCAATATATTCAATACAACAGTGATATATAATATGGTAATTAATCTACAAGTTGCAACCTGTATTCTTTCAGTAAAACAGACCAAGTTAATTGTGATGTATATTTATTATACATGTATTTCGGCAGTGATTTCAACACAACATCATCAGTTGTATCAAGCTGTTAAAACAAAGATATTTGAGAAAAACTCAATTATTTGACTGGAACATACTTGTTCCTGCTTTCATGCAGCGCTGTTGTTTATAAACAAATCTGCACAATATGGCATGTAAAGAAGCATTTATGTCACAAATGTGAATTTCAGGTAATGATAGAAAGAAATATCCAGACTTTAATTTCAGTAAATCTGACTTGCATGCAAATATAATGAAAATTACATTCCTAATACTTAACCATTTCCCTGTTTAACATTTATGCAAGATTTCTTCACCTCATGAATATTCATGGACAAAATCAATAAAACATTAAATATGGAAAACGGAATATGTTCATTGTTTTGGAAACTGCATAATCGGATCTATGTCTGTAAGCAAATAGAGTAGATCCTGATCAGAAGGCTCCTACAGGATCTTGGTCTACTTTCTTTGCAATTGCTTTGGGAGGCGTTAAGGTACTTTAACATTCAGTATCTTGACATCGATATCAATCTGAAAATCAAATTCATTTTTCTTGAGAATGTTTTGATTGAATGGGTATTTTTCTATGTATTTATTTCTCTGTGACTTTTGTTTTCAGATCACATTGTGATGAACCTCACTGTTCAGATTGGAGGGTTGCATTTTGTATCCACAAAGTTCACTTACTATGATTGCAGCACCCATAGTGGGTAAGTTACCATTGAAACTCATTAATTCATTACCTCATAGGCTATTTTAGATCCAACCTCTTTGAATAAATCTACCGAAAAGGAGCATTAACTAGAGAAAAGGGCACTTTTAGAATTCTTTAGTTTGAAACCATTGTGATAAATAGAGCATTTGCTCCTATAGGAGCAAATGCTCTATTTATCACAATGGTTCTCATAAAGCAGGTGATTATCTTAATTTTTATGCCCCCATTGACGATAGTCGGGGGGGGGGGGGGGGCATATTGTTTTTGCCCTGTCTGTTTGTCCGTTTGTCTGTTTGTTTGTCAGCAACTTTAACATTGGTCATAACTTTTGAGCCAGTACAGATAGAGACTTGATATTTGGCATGCATATGTATCTCATAAAGCCGCACATTTTGAGGGGTGACATGTCAAGGTCAAGGTCATCCTTCAAGGTCAGAGGTCAAATATATCGGTCAAATCACAGACTTTAACATTGGCCATAACTTTTGGACCAGTAGAGATAGAGACTTGATATTTGGCATGCTTGTGTATCTCATGAGGCTGCACATTTTGAGGGGTGACATGTCAAGGTCAAGGTCATCCTTCAGGGTCAAAGGTCAAATTGTCTGTTTCTTTGTCTGTAACTTTAACGCAACCTTAACATTGGTCTTAACTTTTGAGCCAGTACAGATAGAGACTTGATATTTGGCATGCATATGTATCTCATAAAGCCACACATTTTGAGGGTGACATGTCAAGGTCAAGGTCATCCTTCAAGGTCAGAGGTCAAATATATGAGGGGGCATAGTGTTTCACAAACACATCTTGTTTATTTGGTAAGATTCTCAGGGCAAGTTTTGGCTAAGACAAATACTCTTTACATGCAATCAGATCTATATATCTTCATAAACAAACACAGCAGACCCTGATCAGATGGCTCCCACATGGGGCCACCTGATCTAGGGCTACTCTGTTTACATTTTAAGGCGAGAAAAAGTGTTTGTATTTAGGCAAATGGTTAATTATAGGTTTTGGTAATATCAAACTAAGCCATGTTACAACAAAAGTGCTGACTTAAAAAAATGATTTTGTCATGAATAGGAATGACAATAGTGACTACCGTATTAACCCATTCTCTCATATTGACGACTCTGTAAATGTCACTTTGTGAAACGATTGTGATAAATAGAGCATTTGCTCCCAATAGGAGCAAATGCTCTTTTTATCACAATGGTTTCAAACTATAAAATTCTAAAATATTCCTTTTGAGCTCGTCTGTTTCGAAGAAATCACGAGCTATTGTCGTAACTCCGGCTTCCGCTTCGTCATTGTTGTCGTTGTTGCAGTCGTCGTCGTCTGAAATCTTAACATTGACAATAACTTCTTCAATTTTTCATTTACAACCTTCAATTTTGGTATACATGTTCATCTTGACAATGACGACAGACGAGCGTTTGCACCCACTTGCTGTGCTCTTGTCTTTTGTTAATGCTCCTTTTCGGTAGATTTATTTAAAGAGGTTGGGTCTAAAATAGCCTATGAGGTAATGGGTTAAACAGAAATTACCTGATAGAGACATATTTTAACACATTTGCAAACAGATTAGACCCATATCAGATGACTCCTGTAGGAGCAGGGCATTCTTTGCTTGCCTTTGGAATAATATTGACTGGATCCTGCAATTTCTACCATGGCTTTCTTAATGCCATTAAAAAAAATCATCTTATACATATTCATAATGTCATTATTCATGCATGAATATTTATCAGGTTAAGTAAGTCATCAGTTTCATTTTAGAAATTCAAGAGCTGAAGAAGAGGAATGTTTTATGAAATTTAACCTAACCCTTAGACAACCTTTGGTACCATTGCAAACTAGAGTAGACCCAGATCAGGAATTGTCTGGTCAGGGACTGCTTTGTTTGCTTATGGAATGGTAAAGATCTGATTCTGAAGTTTCTGTCTCAGCTAATCACTTCCTCGTTAATGTGTACATGTAATTATAACTAAATTTAGTTCATGAATATTCATGCAAATTATGAATTCATGGGAAAAGGGTTGAACCCTATCTGTTTTTGCACTGATCAGACTTTTATGCTTCTTTTTGGCCATTGTAGTAGGTAAAAAAGGTTTAGCTGAGAAGGAAGAGGTTTATAATGCTGCAATCCCAGTTATGTTTGTTTCCTGCCCTGCATTCAGTTAACTGAACACACCCCAGATCTCAGCTGCCAGTAAATTATATCTGAAATCAGGCTTCCATGTGAGGTGAAGAAAACATTTCATATTGTTATGCCCCCACAAAGTGGTGGCATAATATAGGGTTGCTCTTGTCCGTACGCACATCCAGAAGAATTTGTCCAGGCTCTTTCTTGGATAGTATTCGTCCAATCCACACCAAACTTTACACACATGTTTGTGGCCATTATATCCTGGTCAAGTTTGATAGCCATGTCAATCGTTTCAGTTATTCAGGAGTTGCGGCTCTTTATTTGCAAAAATGGCATAAATTGCTTCAGTCGTTGCATACATGATTATGGTCCTTACATTCTGTGACAAAAAATCTGAAGTGGGGGCATCAGTGTCCTATGGACACACTTCTAGTTTTGGACATTTTCCTCATTGAGAAATGGAATGTTGGGAGGGGAAAAGTATACAAACCATGGTATATGAATCAAGAGGAAGATCACTACCCAGACTGGTGTATGGTAAAAGTACTTTATAATCCTTAATTACCTTAATCCTTTCCCTGCTGAATATTCATGTAAGAAATAATGGCATCATGAATATTAATGATATTGAATTTATATAATGTGATAATGTACATAGGAGATTTTGGTATTGGTAGAATTTGTTGTGTCTGATCTATTATAATGTTGTATGGAAATAGAGTAGGCCCTATTCAGATGGCTCCTGCAGGAGACATGTGATCTAAGTCTACTGTTTGCATAGCTGTGAAACTGTGTTTTTATGTATGTATTGTCCATCCAAGATTAACTTAATCCTTTCCTTCATATAAACATCTTTTCATGCATTTGCAAATAGAGTAGACTAGATCAGACGGCTCCTTTGTCTGGTCAGAGTCTGCTCTGTTTGCTAATGGGATTTGAAAGATCTGTTTATTTAGTTTCTAAAATGGCTGCATAGTGTTCCACCTTTCATATTTCATAATGACATTACGACTACTTTGTCCATCAATATTCAGTAGGTATTGAAATTTGAAATAAACATAAAACAGGGAAAGGGTATAACGATGTCCTTCATTTAAACACCTTTTCACGCATATGCAAACAGAGAAGACCCAGATCAGATGGCACCTAGAGGAGCTGTCTGATCAGGGTCTGATCTATTTGCTAATGGAATTTGATAGATCTGTTTCTTTACTTTCTAAAATGGCTACAATGTTCCATCTTACACATTTCATTATTATTTTGTCTATGAATATTCAGTAGGTATTGAATTTGGACTAAATACAGAACAGGGAAAGAGACAGTCAACCAGAAAAACATAGTATAACAGTTCAAACCAACAGTCAACTGCTCCCATCTAGATCAGGGTCTTCACAATCTGCTACCCAATTATTTAAAAAGTTGACTTGTTCAGGTGGAGAGGGAAGATTGGTTGTCATAGCCCTTCAACCCTTTCCTCATAGGCTACTTTTAGATCCAACGACTTTGAATAATTCTACCGAAAAGGAGCATTAACTAGAGAAAAGGAAAATGTTAGAATTTTTTAGTTTGAAACCATTGTGATAAATATAGCATTTGCTCCTATAGGAGCAAATGCTCTATTTATCACAATGGTTTCAACAGGAGATTTTTACAGAGTCGTAGAAATGCGTATGTATGGAGGAAAGGGTAAACCGCTTCCCTGTTGAATATTCATGTAGGAAATAATGAAATCATGAATATTTATAAGCAGAATTTTTATAATGGCATCTTTACATAGGAGGTTTTGGTATTGGTAGAAACTGTAACGTCATATCAGGGTCTGCTCTGATTTCATAAGTAAACCAAGCATGACCCTGATCAGACAGCTCCTACAGGAGCCATCTGATCTGGGTCTGCTCTGTTTGCAAATGCCTGAAAAGGTGTTCATATGAAGGAAATGGTTAAGTGATGAATGTTCTGATAATGAATAATGACATCATAAATATCTATTAGCTGAATTTTTAACGCTTTCCCTGTTGAATATTCATGTAAGATATAATGACATCATAAATAGCTATTAGCTGAATATTAGAATAATATGAAAAAAGGCGCCAAGAGATATCAACCTGTTTGACATTCATCTCTGTAAAAACGTTATTCAACTACGCTTCAATCATTCTGGAGCCTGGACCAATGGCCTTTTTCAATGGGACAGTTGAACCGGGTGGACCAGTACACTGTTTTCAATTTTCAAGTGCTCTTTTCCTCCCAATCATGCATTTTTACTGTAAAAATCTATGATCTAAAGACATATTTCTGTGAAATGGCGTAGAGGTGCATGCAGCCTTGGCATTCTCTGCCCTTTACCCATGTTTCTTATCAGTAGATTGAAGCTGAGAGTGTTTCCTTGTCATCAATATTGTAACTTCCAATGTGATCTGATGTTCTAATTGTTTGTAAACACACTGCTCTGTCTCCCCTTTTGTTGTATATGGTTGTCTCTTCTTTGTGGCATGGACATTATCAGGCATTCGTCTTTGCATGCCCTGGTATACATAAGATATGTGTATTAAACCTTTTCTCTAGAATAGCCCCACCAAACCCTATGCTGTGACAACGTTTCAAACTGGGGGGGGGGGGGGGGGGGGGGGGGCATATTCAACAGTTTTTGCCCTGTCTGTTTGTTTGTCACCAACTTTAACATTGGTCATAACATAAATTTTGGTCCAGTACAGTTAGAGACTTGATATCTGGCATGCATATGTATCTCATAAATTTTCACATTTTGAGGGGTGACATGTCAAGGTCATCCTTCAAGGTCAGAGGTCAAATATATAGGTCAAATCACTGACTTTAACATTGGCCGTAATATTTGAACCAGTAGAGATAGAGACTTGATATTTGGCATACATGTATATCTCATGAAGCTGCACATTTTGAGTGATGACATGTCAAGGTCAAGGTCATCCTTCAGGGTCAAAGGTCAGATGTTTGCTTGATTGTCAGCAACTTTAAGATCGGGCATAACTTTTGAATCAGTAGAGATAGAGACTTGGTATTTGGCATTCATGTATATCTCTTGAAGTCGTACATTTTGAGTTATGACATGTCACGGTCATCCTTCAAGGTCAAAGGCCAGATAGATAGGTCAAATCACACTTTCGAACCAATACAGATAGAGACTTGATATTTGGCATGCATGTGTATCTCATGAAGCCTCACATTTTGAGTGGTGACATGTCAATGTCAAGGTCATCCTTCAAGGTCAAAGGACAAATGTATAGGTCAAAGTTTACATTGGCTATACATGGGGGGTATAGTGTAGTGTTTGACAAACACATCTTGTTAAAATTGTCTCTTTTTTGAGACAATTCTAAAGAAACATTTTGATGGAGAAATGACTGGATCCAGATGAGACAGTGATGTTTTTACTCAGCATCTCGTCTTAGTCACTTTTGCGGCGTCTCCTCAGGATCCAAGCTGTTTAACACGATCATTAGTTTCTCAATAACCTGCTTGAATCAGAAGTTGTCAAAAGGGAACCAGGTTCAATTTTGAGCAGGCATTATTTTTTCACAGTGGATAAGGGTTCACGTTTCTGTCTTACCTTTGTAGCCATTTGTGAATCACTTTTGTATTTCATCCCAAAAAACTTCAGTGAAAGCATTGGATTAATGGTATTGCATTCCAACTTTGCACAAAGATAGTAATCTGACAGTGAATAAAAACGTATAAATCAGATTGCTTTCATGTACAAATTATGGCCCCTAGACATACAAAGTATCCCGTTGCTTAGCAGTTGAATCTCTCTCAAGGATAGATCGAGCTTTTTGTTGATAACATTATTTCTATTCCTGGCTGTCAGTGACTGGCTAGAAGGGTGAGAAACTCAGTTTTGTCTTTTAGCCTAGTTTAGAAGTCTTCAGAGTTTGTTTTGAATTTTTTCAAGGAATCTCATCATTAGCCCTACCAGCTTGTTCATTAATTTGATTCTCCTATGATTCTCCTATGATGGATTTTGTATGCAATAAGTTTATGTCCCCGCATAAAATGTGGAGTGTATAATAGTGTTGCATTTGTCCATACCTATGCCGTCTTAACCCATTCTCTCATATTGGTGCCTTTTGACGACTCTGTAAAAATCACTTTTTGGAAACCATTCTGATAACAAGAGCATTTGCTCCATAGGAGCAAATGCTCTATTTATCACAATGGTGATTTATCAAAGGGCTTTGATCTAAAAATAGCCTATGAGTTAATGGGTTAAGCGGCCATCAAAAAGAGGTTTAATTATGGGTCCGTATTAATTAAGGCAGGTGTTAGCTTAATTCAGGTCAGAAGTAATGCCTCCTATAGGTGTTTTTTGCATTCCTATTGCCCTGCATTAAGCAACCACCTGCTTTTTAAGGCTCCTGTGTTCAATAAATGAATGGCCGCTTAAAACAGGTTCTTCTGTATATACACTGATATCGTGTGGAACATACTCCTGACAGCTTTGCTTTGAATTGGTTCAAACTTTCGCAGAATCTGATGATCAACTTTGATTAATGATGTGCATAATGCAATGAATTACAGCTGCAATAATTTTTAACCCTTTCTCTTTTCTATGTTTTTTCCAAATTTCAATACCTACTGAGAATTTATGGAAAAAATGGGTACAACGAAATATGGAAGGTTGAACATTGTAGTCATTTTAGAAACTAAAGAAACTTATCTTTCAAATTCCATTAGCAAACAGAGTAGACCCTGATCAGACGACTGCTATGGGAGCTGTCTGATCTGGGTCTACTTTGTTTTCTTATCCGTAGAGTTGGATATGAAAATGACCTTCATTTCTACCAGAGCAAACACCGGAATGCCTAGACTTCATCATGCTGAAGTCGGTCCTATATTGTATTAAATGTCATTGCTTCTTGTTTTCTTGCAGTATAAGTGATTTGTAAGTTCTCAGTTCCTTCCTTTCTGCTTCTTGTATAAACATGCATATATTGCATTCCATGTCACTACCAGCACCATCACCCTAAACAAGCATGACCAACATAAGACTGCATGAACTTTTGTTTCTCGTATACAAGTTACAGATATGATAGAGCATCAGTTACTTTCGAATTAAAAACCTGCATCTTTGAATCGACCCAAGTAGCTTTGAGACGGTAAAACTCTAGAAGGTGTCTATAATCCTTTCAATGCTGAATTTTCAAAGTGGAATAGCCCATTATTGTCAGAAGCCCAGATAAGACGCATAGATTAAAACATTTTCAAGAATAACTTCTTTATTTCTCCACCAAACCTAATGTTGTCACCACTTTTTAGAATCATCTCGAAGAGATGATTCTAAAGAGTGGTCACAACATAGGGTTTGCTGGAGAAATGACGATTTTAGTATTTGAGTATACACCTTTATCTGTAGTTCTGATGGAGAAATGACTATTTTAGTATTTGAGTATACACCTTTATCTGTAGTTCTGATAGTTTAACCCATTCCCTCATATTGACGACTTTTGACGACTCTGTAAAACTCTCTTTGTGAAACCATTGTGATAAATAGAGCATTTGCTCCTATAGGAGCAAATGCTCTATTTATCACAATGGTTTCAAACTACAAAAATCTAAAAGTTTCCTTTATCTAGTTAATGCTCCTTTTCGGTAGATTTATTCAAAGAGGTTGTATCTAAAATAGCCTATGAGGTAATGGGTTAACTGTAGAGTCTACTTGAATTGGTATTAACCCTTACTCGTGTAAGAAATAATGACAATATTTATTAGCTGATTTTTTTTTTTTATAATGGCTTAAGCAAACAGAGCAGTCCTTGATCATTTGGTCCTTGTAGGAGCTGTCTGATCTGGGGCTTCTCTGTTTGCAAATGTGTGGAAAGGCCTTTCTTTATATGAGGGATAGGGCTAAACTTGTCAGATGATTTAGAATAACAAACAGTGCAGACCCAGATCAGAGAAATTTAAGATGGCAAAGCCTTAGTGTTTGCCTGCATTTTGCATGTCATTAGCAGCTGTCTGCTTAAGTTAAACATGCGTTGGATCTCTTATGGTCAGTGAAACCAAGCCAGCTAGAATATGCATGTTTACTTTTTCTTTATTGTTAAGAGCTTTTTGAAACAGCTGAGCAAATGTTTGCCTATTGCCATACTTGTTAGAAACTCCTAGATCAGTTTGACTGTAACAGTTTACTAAATATGTAATAAACATACATCTAGATTTATACTCTGATATGCACAGAATATTTTTAATTAACCCTTCCGTGATATAAAAAAAAAATCATGCCTTTGCAAAAAGAGTATACCCAGATCAGTTAGCTCCTGTGGGAGTCATCTGATATGAGTCTACTCTGATTGCTTTGGAAATTACATGATTGTATAATAACTGTGACCCTACATCTCTACCAATATCAAGAAATCCTGTGTATAACTGTATGCTATTATAAAAGTTCAACTAACAGATATTCATGATTCCATTTTTTCTTACATTAATCTAAGGGTTAACTAACAGGCTTTATCAGTATGAGTCATAATACCAAATAATTGTAACTCTTTCCTTCATATACACACCTTGTCATGGCCATAGGCGGATCCAGGCGGGGGCGGACCCGGCGTACGCCCCCCCTAAAATCGCCGAAGTCATTTTATGTTTGTGCCTTGAAATCCATTTTTGTGGTATAGAAAAATGCAAAAGTTTTTTTTTTCTGCGCGCCAAGCGCGCAGTTTACATAAGTATATCAATCATTTTTCACAGATCGTATTTGCGCTAATATGCACAGTCAGTTTAAACTCTTACCCCGCTACTCAAATCGAATTTCGCAATTCAAACGTAGCCTATCCCTCTTTTTGCACATTGATTGTCTTTTCGCTGATTTTTATGCCAACAATTTGAAGATGGACACAACCAACTCAGCATTAAAGCATAGGCCCTATCAAAAACATTGCTTTCCCAATCCAGGTCGGCAATGAATGAAGATAGATTTAATGCACATGCATTAATGCTCATGAATACATAAGGGTATTGACATAGATATCAAGCTGGTTATAAACCAATGCAGGTTTTTAGGTGACTGTAAGACTGATAGTGGGTGTCATACTCAGTTTCTCTCAGTGTTGCTTTTATAATGAATAAATTCTGAAAGGGGGAGATCATTCGAAAGCAAAAGTAGCAATGTGAAAAGAGAAAATTGGAGACTCGGTTTTATTGAGCCTTTTCATTAGTAGTAATTAGAAGTGCAACACTACACATGCCCCATAGCATCGGCTTAAGCAGTATTCACTTTTCCAAACTAATAACTTAAAAGCTTATGTTCCCGAAGCACCAGAACATATAACAACACTGAGAATGAAGTACTTCGACTTTTTACGGCCGCCACACATGCTCCTAACCCTTTCCCTCGTATAAACGTGTTTTCACGCATTTGCAAACAGAGTAGACCCAGATCAGACGGCTCCTATAGGAGCCGTTTGATCAGGGTCTGCTCTGTTTGTTGATGGAATTTGAAATATCTGTTTCTTTGCTTTCTAAAATGGCTACAATGTTCCACCTTCCATCTTTCATTATAACTACTTTGCTCATGCATATTCAATAGGTATGGAAATTTGTAATAACATTTATAGAACAGGGAAAGGGTTAAGTTCAATGAAAACCACTCCAGCTTGGTCAATAGCTTACTTCAATTACAAAACAAGTGTCTTAAAATGGTCAGAATTTGATGAGTGAGAGTCCATCAAAACATCACCAGAAACCACTACACACACGACACTGCCGGACGAGAAGGGGCTGTGTCCATCTCGTGCTCTCCACCTCCCTCCTGCTTCGGTCCATACCTTCGGCGCGGGCTTCATTATAGCATTTTTTCTGGCTAAATCCATAGACCTGTACTGTTTATAAAATGCCATTTTAGCACGTTACTCTGATGCAAGCACATAATACTCGACATGCTCGAGGAGTGCTTGTCTAAGTATTCAAAATCACTAAAATCCAGGAGCTTCAGGGGGGCTTTGCCCTGGACCCACCAGGGGCCCTAGCGGCTACTAGTAGTAGTAGTCGTCGTATTATTATTACTATTGTTATTATTATTATCATTATTATTATTATTAGTAGTAGTAGTAGTATCAGTAGTATATGCCATGCATTTTAGCACGTTACTCTGATGCAAGCACATAATACTCGACAGTGCTTGTCTAAGTATTCAAAATCATTAACTCCATGAGCTTCAGGGGGGCTTTGCCCCCCTGGACCCCCTACCAGGGCTTTGCCCTGGACCCACCAGGGTCCCTAACGGCCCCCTGGACCCCCAGCATAAATTTAAGTTTTACGCCCCCTCTAACAACAAATCCTGGATCCGCCCCTGATGGCTTTGCAAACAGTAGACCCAGACCAGGTGGCTCCTGTAGGATCTATCTGATCAGGGTTGGCTCTGTTTGCTTATGGAATGATGTAGGTCAGATCCTACAGGCTTTTGTCAAAGCTAACAGGTCCCTTTTAACCCTTTCCATGTTTAACGCTTCGCTTGCTGAATTTTAAAACACATTTCTCCTTCTTTACCCATGCCCTGTAGTATAATTACATATATCTTCACTGTGTACAAGTATTTCGCTGTGCAATCACTGCTGTGGAGTGCACTGGTTGCACAATCAACTTGTAAATAGTGCAGACCCTGATGAGACAGCTCCTGCAGGAGCTGTCTCATCTGGGTCTTCACTATTTACAGGCACATATATTGACGTGAATAGCAAGCGAAGGGTTATCATTTATTCAAGATTTCTTCACCTTATGAATATTCATGGACTGAATCAATAATACAGAACATGAAAAGGGAATTCTTTCACTGTTGTAGAAACTGCACAATCAGATCTATAAATTCCCATAAGCAAACAGAGCAAACCCTGCCCAGATGGCTCCTACTCTGTTTTCAAATGCATGAAGAAGTGTTTATGTGAAGGAAAGGGTTAAATGTTTAATATATATGAAAATATGTTCATTGGGAAAGGGTTCAAGATACAAAATGAAATGAGTTATTCTGACCGAAGTTTGCTTTGATGTGACTATCAATGTTTATCAACAGGACTAAAATTCTATTTCATAACTTGGAGAGAAAACGTTTTATTACATAAAGATGTTGCTTGGCTCAAGTTTAGTTTTACAGAAATTTGACACAAGTTTGTTAAATGAAGACACATTGCTCAGGTGAAGTTTTGATTTTGCCTTGCATTGCGGTTGACCTTCAACTTTGCACACTAAACAGTTGTCATCTGCAAAAGGTGGTTTCTGTTGCATTTCTCAGAGTAATATTTCAGCCCATTTCTCTTAAATATAAAGAAATAATGTTAAAACGGGTTGAATCCTGATGAGACACCACCTGTGAGGCACCAAACTGTAACTCAACCGGGTTTAAAATAATTATTTGCTATAGGAGCAAATGCTCTATTTATCACAATGGTTTCAAGAAGGGACTTTTACAGGGACGTAGAAAGGCGTATTTATGGAGGAAAGGGTTAAAGGAGCAAATGCTCTATTTATCAGGTTGGTGTCAAAACTATATAATTCTAAAATTTACCTTTTTTCTAGTGAATGCTCCTTTAGGATCAAACTAGTCTAGGAGGAACGGGTTAACCCTTTCCCTGTAATAAAATAATGACATTATGAATATGCTGAATTTTCATAATGGCATAATTTATTATGTACACAGGATATTTATGCTCAGGCCAAAACTATATTAAATCATAAGCAAACAGAGCAGACCCTGATCAGAAGGCACCTATAGGTGCCATCTCATTTGGGTCTACTCTGTTTGCAAATGCGTAAAAAGGTGTTTATATGAGGGAAAGGGTTAAACACCCTTCAGACGGAAATTGATGTACTACTCTTAAAAACTCTTTACACGCCATTAGAACTTCTTACAGGAAATATTGAATATTTATTCAAGCTGTCAATTTTTGGTACAGAAAGTAGCTAGCACTTAACCCTTTCCCATTTGAATATTCGTGCAAGAAAAAATGACATAATAAATACTTATTCACTGAATTTTTATAATGGTATATGAACACAGGAGTTTTTTTACCATAGCAAAAACTATAGATTCAGTTCCATATTATTTCACAGAGCAGACCGTGATCAGACGGCTCCTGTAGGAGCATCTGGTCTTGGTCTTCTGTTTGCAAAGGTGTTAACCCTTTCGGCGCCAAATTTCTAATTGTTGTCTGCAATCCAAGTTTGTTAAATCATTCAGTAAAATAAGGAAATGAGATAAATAAATCCAAATTTTAAAGGAATAAAGCACATATATAGAAATAGAGATTGAGACAAATAGTGAAGTCCCTGATCAGACCTGATCTGATCTGGACTGCACTATTTGTCGTTGTACATTTATGTGACTGCGGCGGTGAAAGGGTTATAAAAGTGTTTATATAAGAGAATGGGTTAAAAGCCAACACACTGCTTAATCTTTTCACAGAAAACAATAAACACTGAACCCACACACTACCCAGTTTTTACGTGGAAAATAATCTACACTGCCAAATTTGCTCACACAAAGTTATCTTCCCCAAATCAAATTCTTTACAATATTCTTTAATCTTCACATAAAAACCACCCATTCCCTTCACCATTACATTGATATACACTTTGTGTATTTATTGATTCACACTTGGTGTATCCAGATTTCATGGATATACATGTACTTTCATTGATACACACTTGGTGTATCCAGATTTCATGGATATACATATACTTTCATTGATACACACTTGGTGTATCCAGATTTCATGGATATACATTTACTTTCATTGATACACACTTGGTGTATAAAGATGTCATGGATATACATGTACTTTCATTGATACACACTTGGTGTATCCAGATTTCATGGATATACATATACTTTCATTGATACACACTTTGTGTATCCAGATTTCATGGATATACATGTACCAGATTTCATGGATATACATATACTTTCATTGATACACACTTTGTGTATCCAGATTTCATGGATATACATATACTTTCATTGATACACACTTTGTGTATCCAGATTTCATGGATATACATGTACCAGATTTCATGGATATACATATACTTTCATTGATACACACTTTGTGTATCCAGATTTCATGGATATACATGTACTTTCATTGATACACACTTGGTGTATAAAGATGTCATGGATATACATGTACTTTCATTGATACACACTGTGTATCCAGATTTTATGGATATACATGTACTTTCATTGATACACACTTTGTGTATCCAGATTTCATGGATATACATGTACTTTCATTGATACACACTTGGTGTATAAAGATGTCATGGATATACATGTACTTTCATTGATACACACTCTGTGTATCCAGATTTTATGGATATACATGTAAATGTACTTTCATTGATACACACTTGGTGTATCCAGATTTCATGGATATACATGTACTTTCATTGATGCACCCTTTGTGTATCCAGATTTCATGGATATACATGTACTTTCATTGATACACACTTTGTGTATCCAGATTTCATGGATATACATGTACTTTCATTGATACACACTTTGTGTATCCAGATTTCATTGATATACATGTACTTTCATTGATACACACTTTGTGTATCCAGATTTCATTGATATACATGTACTTTCATTGATACACACTTTGTGTATCCACATTTCATTGATATACATGTACTTTCATTGATACACACTTTGTGTATCCACATTTCATTGATATACACTGTATCCAAATGTTGTTGATATACACATTGTGTATCCGAATATCTAGATTTCATTGATATACATGTACATTTTGTGTATCTATAAAAAAAATTATATCTGATATTATGTACACTTTTTGTACCTAAGACATTGTAAGAGCTGTCTGATAAGCCAGTCTGTTCACTTTGCTTATATATTGAATAATATAGATCTAGATCTGATTCCAGAGTTTCTACAATGGCTAAAATTCCCTGTGATCATTATGTCGTTACAAAAACTCATCTAGTTGATATGCACAATGTCATTATTTCTTACATGAATATTAGTGAAGTAAAGGGTTAACCCTTTCCTTCATATAAACGCCTTTTCACACATTTTCAAACAGAGTGGACCCAGATCAGATGGTTCCTTTGGGAGTTGTCTGATCAGGGTCTGCTCTGGTTGCTAATGGAATTTGATAGGTATGCATTTTTAGTTTCTTAAATGGCTACACTATTCCACCTTCCATATTTCATTATAACTACTGTATTCTCCGTGAATATTCAGTACATATTGAAATTTGGAATAAATACAGAACAGGGAAAAGGTTAACCCTTTCCCTCATAGAAACGTGTTTTCACGCATTGGCAAACTGAGTAGACCCAGATCAGACGGCTCATAGAGAGCCGTCTGATCAGGGTCTACTCTGTTTGCTATTAGAATTTGAAAGATCTGTGTCTTTAGTTTCTAAAATGGCTACAATGCCCAACCTTCCATATTTCATTATAACTATTTTGTTCATGAATATTCAGTAGGTATTGAAATTTTGAATAAACATAGAACAGGGAAAGGGTTAAGAGTGCTAAAGGTCAAAGAATAATTAACATTATTCTCGAGTATTCCCATTCAAAATAACATCAGGTTATATGCACACTCATGGTGATTGCTAAAATGTAATCTTGGATGCAATTATAAACTCGTTCTGGCATCAGCTAGAGTATGTGTACCATCCTGTTTTTGCGTTTACATCTGTGTTTTAATGTTTTATGGTGAAAAAAGTCACAAGTACAACTGAATTTCATAATGTTCTAATGACATTTAGTCTCTTGTAGTCTAAATTGTTGAGGAAAAAATCTCAATCATGATTAAGTAGTTCTTGTTTCATAAAATTTGAGATTGTTATTGTTCAGTCTATTGCAAACAGACTACACCCACATCAGTGGCTCCTGAAGGATCCATCTGATCAGGATCTGCTCTGTTTGCTTATGAAATTTTATTAGACCTGATTCTACTGTTTTCTACCAATACCAAAACTCCCTGTGTACACATGCCACTATAATAAGTCAGCTAATAAATATTCATGGTGTTCTTACATGAATATTCATCAGGGAAAGGACTAACTGTTTACTTCATAGGTAGATCCTTTAAATAACTTTGCAAACAGAGTAGATCCAAATCAGATGGCTCCTGCAGAAGCCATTTTAATCCAGTCGGGGACGTCTGCCCTGTTTTCTTTTGAGATAATATAGAACTGGTGTTACAGTTTCAGCCGTTGTCAATTTTTTTCTGTTTACATAATTATGCAATTACATGTACATGTATAAAAAAATTCAAACTAATAAATATTCATGATGTCATATTTTCTTACATAAATATTCATGGAGTAAATGTTAACCCTTTATTTCATAAATACATCTTTCTTTGCCTTTGCAAACATCAGACCCAGATCAAAAGGCCCCGATCAGGGTCTGCCCTCTTTGCTTATGAAATAATCTACAGTTTCTGTCTGAGCCAAAATGTGCTTTGTTCAGTCATTATACGAAAAAATCTAATTAATATTCATGATGTCATTATTTGTTACATGAATATTCATGAAGTAAAGGGTAAGAGCTACACTTGAAAGAGTTTCCAGATAATGGCTGGCATTTTTTTTGCTCCCTTGTGATATTTTGGGAAGCATGTTCCAAAAACTACAAATATTTTTATGAGGACATTATCTAGTTAGCTTCATGGTACGTTGGAATGACTCAGAGAATAGCAAAAAGAGAAAATGTTGAGAGCAATATGAATACAGTAGAACACGTCTTAAGCGACCATTCATTTATTGAACATAGGAGTCTTAAAAAAGCAGATGGTTGCTAAATGCAGGGCAAAAGTAATACAAAAAGCTCCTGTAGGAGCTTTTTGCATTACTTTTGACCTGCATTAAGCTACCACCTGCCTTACAGACCTGTAATTAGACCTTTATTATGGCCGCTTAAGACAGCTTTTACTGTATGTTAACAATGTTACCGTCAGCCCTTGGGATGCTGTAGATGATAATCTCTGCAGATCAGTTTGGATCCAGATGAGATGCACAGTAAATTGGTGTCTCATCAGGATCCAAACTGTTTGCAGCTCCAGTGTCATTTTTGTATGGAAGTCGGAGCGAGTAAAGCTTCCATTTCAAAGGGATGCAGGGAAATTATTATGTGACATACTGCATAGCTAGCATGCTGGAGGTTTGATAATTGATACGACTTTACCATGTAGTCTTAGATTCTCTAGATGAACTCTTTCCCTCATGAATATTATGTAACAATTTATTACTTCTTGAATATTTATTGACTGATTTTTGCAATCCTACATGATTAAGGGAATTTTTCTGCGATGAAACTAGAATTCATCGAGTCCTATGAAATTCCATAAGTGATCTATGAACATCCTGATCAAACAACTCCATTTGATCAGGGTCTGCTCTATTTGCAAAGGCGTCAAAAGGCATCTGAACGAGGTAACAAGTTAAATATCTCATCACCTGTTGTAGAGACACTTATCTTTTGGTTATCATGTAGTTATGGAGTTTCTGGTGATGATGCTGATTGTGGAATGAGTAGTCCCATTTCCAATTAGGTCTTCTGAATAATGAGCCCATAGGAATAGCATCTGGTGTCTTGCTGTTGAATGGGGGAAACAAGTTAATTGGCATTTGCAAACATTGCAATAGGTTAATCTGTAGAGATACTTGGGTCTCTTCTAAAACCAAATTGTCATTATCTCTTTAAATGATGAATTTTCAAAGTGGAATACATGTACTCCATCAGTGTTTTTAAGCCTTTCATTCATGAAAATGCTTTCTCACACCATTGCAAACAGAGGAGACCCAGATAATATGACTTCGGCAGCAACCATCTGATCAGAGTCTGCTCTGTTTGCTTGTGAAATTGTAATAGATTTGAGTCTATAGTTTCTAACAATTCCAAAAATCCGGTGTACATATCCATTATGCCGTCTGAACTGGGTCTACTCTGTTTGCAAACGCGTTTAAAGGTGTATATCTATGGAGTAAAGGGTCACTTCATGTATGATGGCAAAATTAATGAACACAAAGTCCTTGCCATGGTAGAAACTGTAGAATCTTATCTATTATTCATGGTCTACTCTGTTTGCAAAGACTTATCTATGGAGTTATAAGGGTTAGAGATCACTTCTCTTGCACCTGTCTGTCCATCTATTTCATGCAATACTTCTGACACAATTGTACGATGACTTGTGTTCCTCTCAATTTCGAGAAAAAACTTGCAGTCTCGACAAGCAGCTTGGATCCTGATCAGAAGCCAGTAACTTATCAGTCATCAACTGATCTAGATCCAAGCTCTTTGCAAATGTCTGTCAAATGGGGATTAACCCTTTTCCTGCTTTGTTTCAAACTTTGCTTATGAACCTGATTCTGTAGTTTCTGCCATGACCAAATATTCTTGTTGTTCATAATTACATGTATGTCATTATGAAAATTTATTTAATTATATATATAATATCATTAATTCTTATACATGAATATTCATGAGTTAAAAAAAGCTTAAACAGCAAATTGTAATCCCTTAACCCTTTAAATGCAGGAAACAAGCACACTTTTATTCGCAATCAGTGTAGACCCAAATCAGTGGTCTCTTAGTGGAGCGCTCTGATCAGAGTCTGCACTGTTTGTCTTTCAAAATTCTCTCCCAGATTTTATCGTTTCATACTGACTGTGACAATGATGGACTTTTCCACTCTGAAAATTCAATTGAACGGGTAAAGTAGAATTGTTGAGATGCTGCATAACTTGGTAACATGTTAACCTTTACGGTCTCTTCTTACTACTGTCCCTTGCCAACAGTGTAGACCCACACGAGAGGGCTCCTAGAGGCGCCTCATCAGGGTCTGTACTGTTTGTCATGTTACACTTTTATTTAGAAAAAAATCCCTAAATATTCACCATAAGCTTGACCTGTTTGAATTTTGGAATAGTCCATTTGAATATTCATTGTTGTAATGGTTAAGGGTTAGCAGTTGTCACCAACAGACAGGGCCCATTAACGACCTTGACAAAACCACGGCTATTGCTAACAAGTTATTCCCATTATATTTTACATTCTGTTATTGATTCTATAAGTGTCTGGATCGTTTAGTAAGACACCAAAGTTTAAATGCCATTCTATACTCTGTCCATTTGCAAAGCTAATGCTTCAATACCCTGTCCATTTGCTGTATTTAAGTTCTTTCATTGTTTGGTGGGAGTTTCAATTGAAACTGACACCTGCAATTTATTAACATTGGTACATAAAAAGGATTCGTTTAGCCCTAAACATGTATTTCAAGTGTCATTTTGTAGCACATATGAGGTGTCTGCAATTTCCTATGATATATTTCCCACCAAGGTCAGAGAGCCAGTTGGATTGAGGTGTGGCTTGTGGTCAGTCTGCATAGTTTGCCAGTGAGAAGGAATTTACAGGAGATTTCCCAATTAGAGAATTGGCAGGCCTTCAAAACCTAGAATATCATGAATGAACGATTCATATTTGGAAACAATTTATGTCTGTATTCAAACTGTTCAACACCCAATGTATAGTTTGGAGAATAAGCAAACAGGCTTATATGCCCACAATAGTTGACACCAGAGGCACAGAAAAGATACTTAAATTAAAACATTTTCAAGAATAATTCTTTATTGCTCCATCATACCCTATGTTGTGACCACTCTTTAGAATCGTCCCGAAGAGAGGGACGATTTTAAAGAGTGGTCACAACTAAAGGTTTGGTGGAGAAATGGCGATTTTAGTAATTGATTACGCACGTTTATCTGTAGCTCTGCCTATGCTGTGACCACTCTTTAGAATCGTCTCTTTGTTTATATTAAGCTTATTAACATTCATGCATAGATTATTTCTTACATGAATATTCATGGAGAGTAAAGGGTTAACCCTTTCCTCTATGAATATTCATGTAAGAAATAATGACATCATGAATATTAATTAGATTGATATGTTATATAGCACACGGACACATGAATATTTGGCCAATGAAGAAACTGGGTAGAATCATATCGGTCTATATTATATCATAAGCAAACAGAGCAGACCCTTATCTGAGTCTACTTTGTTTGCAAATGCATAGAAAAGCATGTTTATGGAGTAAAGGGTTAAAGAGAAAAGAATGGTCCTTTAGGTATTGAATATAAAGGGTGAGTTTTTCTTGAACCAATACCCCCAATGCCCTTGTGGTCAGTGACTCAGGGTGGGTATAATCATGTGCTAATGTTTGCACTGCCCTCTAAGTGTGACAGTGGCAATTAGTGGCAGACACTCTGCCATGGATGGGGGCGGGGCTTGGAACCATACAGATAGTTACTCATCACAGTTACAGTAAAACTCCTCTAATGCGACCAGCAAAAAGGGGCAATAAATTCACAGTGGCAAATGCAGGTGGTAGCTTAATGCAGGACAAAAGTTATGCAGAAAGCTCCTACAGGAGCTTTCTGCATAACTTTCATCCTACATTAAGCAACCACCTGCTTATAAAGACAGTCATGTTTATCCATTAAGTGGTCGCATTAGAGGGGTTTTACTGTATTTACTCTTCCGATGCCGAGTTTTATTTACTCTTCCGATGCTGAGCTTTCCACATGGAATGGTATATCATTGTTAACTGTAGATTTCATTAATCCTTTCCGCCATACTTACACTTTTTCAGGCCTTTGCAAACACAGTAGACCCAGTGGTCGGATGCATCCAATAGGAGCTGTCTGATAGGCATAATTATATATAGGGTAAAGAGTTCATCTCTATTGTTCGTTCCAGACTAATTGGAAAGTTAAGTTTAGCACACATTTCTGTCTCCCAAATTTGTTGTTGTCTTCAATTTTCCTTTCTCAAGTTTCTTTCATTTAGGTTTAAAGAACATAAAATATCGAACAGTTTGGATTCTAATGAGATTCCAAGTAACTTGACAACTCAGCTGGATCTAAACTGTTATCATAGGTTATCGCAAATTCATGTAAATACCTTTTCATGCATCTGCAAACAGAGAAGACCCAGATCAGACGGCTGCTAGAGGAGCCGTCTGATCAGGGTCTGCTATGTTTGCTAATCAAATTTGATAGACCTGTTTCTTTACTTTCTAAAATGGCTACAATGTTCCACCTTCCATATTTCATTATAACTATTGAAATATGGCATAAACATAGAACAGGGAAAGGGTTAAGTAAATGTTTGCCAGTAACAGAGAAAAGCGTTTGTGAGAGGAAACAAAAGAGTATTTGGAGAGGAAATCAATGATGATCTCACAGAATGGCATGAATGACTGGGGAATTATTTGTTTACATCTCTTGTCATTTGACACCTAGCTTGACTGAATCATAGATTCTCTGTTAGATATGCTGTGTTTCTCAGCATGAATAATGGTGGATGGCAATCATGATTGTGGAATAAAATACAGTGTAGCAAAATACAGTTGTGTATGTACAGTATAAAAAAATATGAGGTGGCGGTCATCGTCCAAAATCAACATTTAATATCTGAGCGGTACAGATTTACAGCAGTACTGACTTAACCCTTTCCCTCATATGAACACTTTTTCATGCCAAATTTGCAAACAGAGGAAACCCAGATCAGTTGGCTCCTGTAGGAGCCATCTGATCAGATTCTGCTCTGTTTGCTTATGAAATTATAATAGATCTAACTCTTCAATTTCTACCAAATACAAAAAAATAATCCTGTGTCCATTAAGTTGTCATTATAAAAAAATTGGCCAGTAAATGTTCATAAATTGTCATTACTTGAATATTCAGTAGGGAAAGGTTAAACTGCGGAAGCTCTTGGCATGCCAAGGAAATATTGGCAGATATTGTCATCAGTGCTATAATTCTAAAACATTTTATTTAACCCTTTACTCCATAAATACGCCTTTCTATGCCTTTGCAAACAGGTGACCCAGATCAGAGGGCTCCTGTAGAAGCCGTCTGATCAGGGTCTGCTCTGTATGCTTATGGAATATTATAGATATGATACTACCTATGATTCTGTCTGATGTGGGTCTTCTGATCTCTGTTTGCAAAGGCGTTAAAAGGTGTATCCATGGAGTAAAGAGATAAATGAAAAAAAATCATTATAAAAATTAAGTTCATGAATATTCATGACGTGGCCAATTTAAACATAAATGTTCATTTGGGGAAAGGGTTAAGGTTATTGTTTTGTTGACCTTGGGTGTCAAGGTCATGTAACCCTAATAAACAAAGCGTGACCTGAATGGCATTTACAAACAGCTTGGATTCTGATGAGGCAATCTGTATGACACTTGGTCACTAAGTGTTGCTAAGGCTTGAATCAGATGAAGGTAACAATAGATCCAAATTGTTTATACAGATGTCCAGATAAGTAAATTTAAACATTTTCAAAAATAGCTACTTTATTTCTCCACCAAACCCTATACTGTGACCACTCTTTATAATCGTCTCTTTGAGACGATTCTAAAGAGTGGTTACAGTATAGGGTTTGGTGGAGAAATGATGGATATGCACAGTTTTGAGAAATGACAATTTTAGTATTTGGGAACGCACCTTTATCTGTAGCTCTGTTTATAGCATCGAAAATGTTGAAAGTGAAATTGAACACACATTGTACTAAGATTTTATTCGGACAAGCAGGAAAGGCAGGAGAGCTGTCAGTTACGTTGATTTACAAACTTTTGAAGTGTTTCTTTGGACCGCAACATTACAGAAGGGTTACATTATGATTATAAGACTCTTAGTCAGCTGCTAGTCTTGGTCCATCAACACCAGTCAGCTGTGAGATTCACATTAACATAAGATTCACCCACTGATTAAATGCATGAAAGCTTTATTTCCTTTTTACTTACCCCAGTCGTCAGGTGTTGAAGGCTAACTTTATGAATCTGACAGATTTTTGTGTATGAAGGAAATCAATACTTGCCCTTTCAATTGCGATTTGAAAAAAATCAACATTTTGAAACAAATAACCTTTACTCCATGAATACATTTATTATGTAAAAATTAATGACATCACAAATACATGTATTAATTTAGATGCATTTTATAATGACATGTAAACATGGTAGAAAATGTAGCAAACAGGAGTTGCTGAATAGTGGGTCTACTCTGTTTGCAAGGGTGTTAACTCTTTGCATGCTAAGTAATTTTTGGTCTGTAACAATTGTCATCTGCTTCAATTCTAAAAATAAAATTTCTCTCATTTCTTTGCAAAAATATGGTCAAAGTGACAAACAGTTTGGATCCTGATGAGACGCCGCATTATGCGGCGTCTCATCTGGATCCAAACTGTTTGCATAGGTAATCATGGTTTCACCGCTAGCATGCAAAGGGTTAAAGATGTATCTGTTGAGTAAAGGGTTATCACATTCACTCATTGGCTACTTTTACACCCAACCCTCTTTTAATAAATCTACCGAATGGGAGAATTTATTACAGAAAAGGAAATTGTTTTAGACTTGTAGTTTTGAAACCATTGTGATAAATAGAACATTAAAAATTTGCTCCTATGGAGTGTAACGAAGCATCAATATGAGGGAATGGGTTACTTTACTCCATGAATATTCATTTAAGAAATGATGACCTCATGAATATTAATTAGATTAATTTTTACAATGGAATATTAACAAATCAACTATTTACCAAAGCAGAAACTATAAAATCATATCTATAATATTCAATAAACAAACAGAGCAGGCCCTGATCAGACAGCTCCTATAGGAGCTGTCTGATCAAGGTCTTCTCTGTTTGTAAAGGCATAGAAAGGCGTATTTATGGAGGAAAGGGTTAAGGAAAGAATATTGTATAAGTTGATCAGCCTTAGAAATATTTAATCATTTGATATTGATATTGATCAGTGCAGATGAAAGACAATTACCTGTAGAAAGCAGGATCCAATTACACAAGCTTTAAAACCTTTAAATTTTCATCTGCTCTAAATATAACCTGTCGTATTTCAAACATAGGCATTAATTGTCCTTGAAACGTACAACCCAACTGTTGGGATTCTAATAAGATGCCTGATGTCTCATCTGGATCTAAACTGTTTTCAAAAGTAACTGTATTAGTCCAATCTGGGTTGAAATTTTAACCCTTAAAGTGTGAGAATCGAGTATGTAATATGTTTGCAAACAGTGTAGACACAGATCAAAGGGCTCCTTAGGGAGCCATTTATATGGGTCTGCACTGTTTGTGGTAAAATCATTTTCTTCACAGATAATTTGTCATACAATTTTTGGTTTAAATAGTATTCAGAAAGGGAGGAGCCCGATGGAATTATTTAGCAGGTTAACCCTGAGAATCCCTGATCTGTGTCTATTCTAAATTTCAATACCTAGTGAATATTCATGGACAAAATAGTTATAAGGAAATATGGAAGGTGGAACATTGTAGTCGTTTTAGAAATTAAAGAAACATCTTTCAAATTCCACTAGCAAACAGAGCAGACCCTGATCAGACGGCTCCTCTAGGAGCTGTCTGATCTGGGTCTACTCTGTTTGCAAATGCGTGAAAACATGTTTACATGAGGGAAAGGGTTAAGGGTAGTCAAAGACTGGTGAAATTAATCATGGTGATGGCCAATAAATATGTATGGAGTAGATAAACCTATCACCAAGTAGGCTGATAACAGATTCCAGCTCATACAGTTTCAGGAATGCAGCATGCCTTGTAGATTCAGGGGTTAACCCTTTACCTGATGAATATTCATGTAACAAATAATGACTCTTTGAATATTGATTAGGTGGGGTTTTTGTAGTGGCATCATGAAATTTGGAAATTTTAGACCAATAGCTGAAACTAGAATCTGCTATATCATGACAAAAGCAGACCCTCAGATCGGGTGGCTCCCACATGCAATAAAAGATGCATCTTTAAGGAAAAGGGTTAGTAAGCTATTGCAAAATTGTGACTAAACCATCATCACAGATTTAACCATTTACTCCATTAATATTTATGTAAGAAACTAATGACATCAAGAATATTAGTTGGATTGTTATAATAACACATAATTATGAACACATAACTTTTGGCCATGGCAGAAACTAGTATCATATCTATATTATATCATAATCAAACAGAGCATACCCTGATAAGATGGCTCCTTTAGGAGCTGTCTGATCTGTGTCTACTCTGCAAAAGCATAGAAAGGTGTATTTATGGAGTAAAGGGTTACAAATTTGGACCCTGTCATGCAACACCAAATCATAACAATAGATAAAGGTGTGTATAATTCTTTTATTTATATGGTGGAGAAATAAAGAAGCTATTTCTGAAAACGTTTTAATTTGATCTAGGTTTCTGCACCAAATACCATCGGGATCCATCTGCTTTGCCCAATTAATTACAAATTACAGTTTCAATAGGTTTGATATTATAATCTGTTGCTGCAAAATTTGTACATGTAGTTTTGAAAGCACAACAGCTTTCTTGTACATACTGACCATTTAACCGCAACCAATATTTTGTTGTTAACCCTCATCCTGCCAAGCATGACCAGATCCACTTTCGCAAGCAGCTTGGATCCAGATGAGACATCGAGTAATTCGATGTCTCATTTGGATCCAAGCTGTTTGACACTCCATCAATAGTTCCTTTAACCCATTCCCTCATAGGCTATTTTTAGACCCAACTTTTAATAAATCTACCCAAAAGGAGCATTTACTAGAGAAAAGGAAAGAATTGTGTTACGTATTGAAACCACTGTGATAGAGCATTTGCTCCATGGAAGCAAATGCTCTATTATCACAATAGTTTCAAGAAGTGACTATTACAGATAAGTGGAAAGGCATGCATTTATAAAGGAAAGGGTTAAAGCTTGAATGAATAGGAAATCGGTAAAAATGCAAAATCTCAGTGTTTGAACAGGCATATGTTTTACTGCATGAGAAGGGTTAAAATTCATGAAATGCAAGGCTGTTTGATCTTGAAAGCATTTTTCCAATGGTTTTGAGTAGAAAGATGACAATGTGCATGAAACAGGACTGTTTTGAAAGAATTTGAAAAGATTTGATTTGATTGATATTTTCATTATTAAAATTAAATGAAAAATATTGTGTTTCATAATACATGTATAAGTATTTAATATTCATGACCTTGGAGTGAAAAGGAAACAATCGAAATTTTAGTCATTAACTCTGTCAAAGCTGAATTTTTAGAGTGGAAAAGTCTATCACTGCTTGTTGGTAGTGTCCATACAGAAAGGGTAAAGAGCCCTCTGATCTGGGTCTACACTGTTTGTAAGTGACAATGCACTCATTATCCTGCAATGGAAAGGAAGAAATCAGTTCCATCAACTGTTTTAAACACTTTGTCACTATGTAGACCAATTTGTGATGACCTTTGCAAACAGTTTTCATCTAGATCAGTTGCTGAGTAACTCAGTATCTCATCTGGATAAAAACTGTTAAGTACGGATTACTTTCTTTTAAAGAGATACGAAGGAAAAGTTTACTTTAAGAATTGCAGCAGAGGGCAAGTTTTAGCAGACTATTTACTTAGCTTGCAAAGAGTAAACTAAAAGCTGTAATAACTTTTAAATGGATCAACTAAGGGTTTATTAAGCTGCTATTTAATGGCATTTTGATGCTTATCAGCTGGCGAAGTACTGTTATATGGTTGCTATACAGTCAAGTGGGTTGCCAATGGATTTGTATAGTGTTAGCCATTTTGGTTTGTAATTGGCAGAGATGTAACTCCTGTCCTATTTAACCCTTTCCTCCGGCTATTTTTAGATACAATCTCTTTGAATAAATCTACCAAAAAGGAGCATTAATTAGAGAAAAGGAAATTTTTTAGAGTTTTGAAGTTTGAAACCATTGTGATAAATAGAACATTTGCTCCTATAGGAGCAAATGCTCTATTTATCACAATGGTTTCAGCAGGTTAATTTTTACAGAGGTGTAGAAAGGCGTATTTATGGAGGAAAGAGATCATAGGATTCAGTCCATTCGTTCATGTGGGGTTAAACGTTTACTCTACAAATACACCTTTCTATGCCTTTGCAAACAGAGTAGACTCCTGTAGGAGCCATCTGCTCTAGGTCTACTCTGTTTGCTTATGATATAGTATAGATATGATTCTACAGTTTATGCCGTGGCAAAAAATTCTTGTATCCAGTGCTGTTATAACAAATCTAATTAATATTCATGATGTCATTTCTTTCACCCAGGCTGCGACTGACCAAAAGTCGTTAAAAGTTGGTACTAGTAGCTCCCTTGTCTACGCTCGACATTAAAAGGGTAGTTCTAGGACTGGTCGGCCCAGTGTCAGGATAATGTGACTGGTTGGTGCTCTTGCCATGTGCTCGCGGCAGGGGCATTCCAGTGAGGCAGCACTATAACTTGTCTCAAGTGGGTGCAGTCTGCAGATAACTGAAATACTGTTGGTCGGACGTAAAACCCAACTCACTCACTCATTTCTTTCATGAATATTCATGATGTAAAGCATTAATGTAGTATTGAATTAAAGTTGATCATGGTTGGAAACAAATAAGACTCAAGTTTGGTTCAGCTGTTATAACTTGAATTATCTTAATATGTCTTTGCATGTTAGTAAGTTTTCATCTGCAACAATTGTTGTCTGCTTCAATTCTTAACCCTTTCCTCCATAAATACGCCTTTCTACGCCTCTGTAATAACCACTTCTTGAAACCATTGTGATAAAATAGAGCATTTTGCTCCCATAGAATTCTAAAATTTTACTTTTCTCTAGTAAATGCTCCTTTTTGGTAGATTCATTCAAAGAGGTTGGGTCTAAAAATAGCCTATGGAGGAAAGGGTTAAAATAGAATTTCTCTTAATTCTTTGCAAAAATAATATGAAAGTGTTGAATAGTTTGGATCCTGTTTAAACGCTGCAGTATAATGCATTGTCTCATCTGAATCCAAACTTATTGCCAAGTTAACCCATTACCTCATAGGCTATTTTTAGATACAACCTCTTTGAATTAATCTACCGAAAAGGAGCATTAATTAGAGAAAAGGAAACTTTTAGAATTTTGTAGTTTGAAACAAATGCTCTATTTATCACAATGGTTTCACAAAGTGACTTTTACAGAGTCGTCAAAAGTCATCAACATGAGGGAAAGGGTTAATTACGGTTTCACTGCTAGCATACAAAAAGTTAACATTTTGTGTCAAGGTCTGAAAGGCAGCTTTTATAAAAAATAAAGATTTTTTATCAGTTTTCTTATGAAGATGCTGGCCACTCCTTTTTCACTTGCTGTCCATCACTTTTTTACCCTTTAAGCGTTTTCTTGCATGTCCACAGGTTCTTTTCCACTTCTATTTGTTTCAGAATAATAACGTTGGACTTTGTCTTCTTTCAGATGTTCTGGCTGCACACTGAGCGAGTTTGACTGTACATGGTGTGTGGAGAACAATGCTTGCACACACAACCCTGCTGCAGAATGTGCCGATAACATGCTCGTGTACGGCAAAAATGTAAGTGTAACAGACTAGAGACTAATCCCACAGTCTGAACTAGCACTGCAGAGAACCAGTCGCCAGATGAATATTCATTGAACCCTTTCCCTGTTCTTTGTTTTCGTCAAATTTCAATACCTGCTGAGTATTCATGGACAAAATAGTTATAATGAAATATGGAAGGTGGAACATTTGAGCTTGTTTAGAAAACAGTCGATCAAATTCCATGAGCAAACAGAGCAGACCCTGATCAGACGGCTCCTGTAGGAGCCGTCTGATCTGGGTCTACTCTGTTTGCAAATGTGTGAAAATGCATTTATATGAGGGAAAGGGTTAAGACTCCACCTTATATGAATATTAAGCCTTTCCTTCATATAAATGCCTTTTCACACATTTGCAAACAGAGTAGCCCCAGATTGGATGGCTCCTGTAGGAGCCATCTGATCAGGGTCTGCTCTGTTTACTAATAGAATTTGATAAATCTGTTTCTTTAGTTTCTAAAATGGCTACCATGTTCCACCTTTCACATTTCATTATATCTATTTTGTCCGTGAATATTTGAAACAAACATAAAACAGGAAAAGGGTTAATTTCTTGTATTAAAAATAAAGAGTAAAGATTTATTGCTGTGGCAAACAGTAGGGTATCAGACTTGTTACATATAAGCAAACAGCAGATCTTGATCAGGGTCTACACTGTTTGCTTATGGATTATATAGATCATATAGATCTGCTTCTACAGTCTCTGCCATGGTCAAAATGTCCTATGGTCACATGCCATTATAAAATATAAGATGATTGATATTCATGATGTCATTATATCTTACATAACTATTCATGGAGTTAAGAATTAACCCATTACCTCAGGCTATTTTTAGATACAACCTCTTTGAATTAATCAACCTAAAAGGAGCATTAATTAGAGAAAAGGAAACTTTTAGAATTTTGTAGTTTGAAACCATATTGATAAATAGAGCATTTGCTCCTATAGGAGCAAATGCTCTATTTATCACAATAGTTTCACAAAGTGACTTTCACAGAGTCGTCAAAAGTCGTCAATATGAGGGAAAGGGTTAAGCAAGTTTTGTGCAGATTTACTTTTGGCAATCAGAGAGCTTCAGTGAAATCATTGACCTTTTTGCTATTAAATATTCATGTAAGAATACACTTTCCAATGCCTTTGCAAACAGAGTAGACCCAGATCACATGGCTCCTATACGAATCATCTGATCAGGGTCTGTTCTGTTCGCTTGAGAAATTATTTAGATATGATTCTGCAGTTTCTGCCATGGCATAAACATCCTGTGTTCATGTAGTTATGCCTTTCTACGCCTTTGCAAACAGAGAAGACCAAGATCAGATGGCTGCATGTGCTATAATGTAACAATTAATCTTTAGTGATCATGGGTCGTTAGTTCTTACATTAACCCTTACTGTGTGGGACACGAGTCACCAATGTCCTTTGCAAACAGTGTAGACCCAGATGAGAGGGCTCGAAGAGGAGCCCTCTCATCAGGGTCTGCACTGTTTGTCATGTTACACTTTTCATTAGAAAAATCACTAAATATTCACCATAAGCTTGACATGTTTGAATTTTGGAATAGTCCATTTGAAAACACAGCGTTGTAAGGGTTAATATTGGTGGAGTAAAGGGTTACAGGTTAACAGTTTGAAATTTTTTTTTATTACTCAATAGATACTGTGACATATTGTCTCAGATGATCAATATAGAGCCATCATGGTCCTCTTGTTAGTTTTTAAATGAAATAGAAGTCCATAGCATAAATGATGTTTGGAATTTGATAAGTCTTATGGGACCATGTCATGGAAAGTTGGGATGCTAAAGTTTTGTTTATAATTCATTTTCAGTAATTTACCAAATGATGTTTTATCTGTAGAAGAGTTGTGTGGGAATTAAAGGACTCAGGTTTCAACCTTTTGAGGGAAAATACCAGTTAGTAGGTTTTCCTCCACAGTTATGAGGGGAAACAAAAGAATGTGTTTTGTGTAATGTAATGAATAAATTTACAAATTAATGAGCATCTGTCAGGTTGCCCTAATGCTAAATGGAGAATTTAATACTGGCATCATTTTCTCAATAATGCAACGAGCTTGGTTTCGTCATGAATGTCATTTTGTGTATTGATTTTTAGTAAATGTAATTAAAAATGAATTTCTCTTAACATTTTGCATGGTAACAACTTTGAATGCAGGACACATGCATTTTCATTTGCAAACAGTGTAGACCCAGATTAGAGGTCTGGTAGAGGAGCCTTCTGATCAGTGACTGCACTATTTGTCATTCAAGTTTAAGCCTTTCTTACAGAGTGGACTCTGTGGGTTAACACTGGTGGGCTGTTCCAATCTGAAAAAACAGTGTTGAAATGGTTAAGTAATCATTGTGTGCTAAAATTTAACTTACCTTACAATTCTCAAAATTATTTTGTCTGCCATTTCTCTTCAAAAACACATTCAGGGTAATAAACAGTTTGGAGACTTGTGAGTTTCCAATTTTTGTGTTGTTGTTTTTTTTACCTCGATTCAGATTGTCTGCATAGGTACTGGGTTTTCAACAAGTCTATCCTAGCATGCAAAGAGTTAACTCTTAATTAATTAACCCTTTACTCCATGAATATTCATGTAAGAAATAATGACGTCATAGATATTAATTAGATTAATTGTTATCATAGCACCTGGACAAATGAATGGTTGGCTAATTAGGCAGAAACTGTAGAAACATATCTAGTTTAATAGTTTAGTTTAGTTTTATTATATCATAGGCAAACAGAGCAAACCCTGATCAGACGGTTCCTGCAGGAGTCGTCTGATCTGGGTCTACTCTGTTTGCAAAGGCATAGAAAGTCATATTAATTGAGTAAAGGGTTAATGTGTGGGAACCGAATATATACAAACATTTGCAAACAGTGTAGACCATGTCGAATGGACACATATTGCCGGAAAGGGTTAAGTATATATTTGCAGTAAGACCTTGATATACAGTCAAATCCCTCTGAACTAGAATTCTAGAAGAGAAGAATTTAGATACTTTAGGCAGGTGGCTGTTTATTGCAGGGTGAAAGTCATGCAGACAGCTCCTCTAGGACTTTCACCCTGCATTTTAAGCTGCCACCTGTCTCCAAGACTGATATTTATAATAAATTTAATGTCTGGTTTAGAGGGGTTTTTACTGTATAGTACTTGTAACTCTTTAAGGTACAGGAGCAGGGACCCCATGGGCCAGATCAATGTCCCAGAATTGAGCTTATGAGACAAGATTCAACAGATGCCAAGATACTGGTTCCGTCTGGTAAAAGTGAAAAGATTACCGTGAAAGCTGTCAACCTGTACGACTTCCAGACTGAAAACGTTGTGTGTGACTTTGTGACCATGGATAGTAAGAGTTCTCTCCCTTACACAATTAATCGAGTCCTCATCAACCATGTTTTCATCTGTTTAACCCTTTCCCTGTTCTATATTTGGCCCAAATTTCAATACCTACTGAATATTCATTTACAAAATAGTTATAAATAAATATGAAAGGTGGAACGTTGTAGACATTTTAGAAAGCAAAGAAAGATCTTTCAAATTCTATAAGCAAACAGAGTAGACCCTGATTAGACGGCTCCTCTAGGAGCCGTCTGATCTGGGTCTACTCTGTTTGCCAAATGTGTGAAAACATGTTTATATGAGGGAAAGAGTTAATAAACCTTTAGGATTACAAGGCTTACAGTAATGGATATAAGTCTACTTGTTATGTCCCCCAAACGAAGTGTGTTTGTGTGTGTTTAGGGGAGGGGGGGGGGGGGGGAGGGTGTTCATAATAATGTGTTTACTCCTTTTTGCACACATTCTACTGTTTAACCTTCTCCTTCATATGAATGTTTTTTCATGTCTTTGTTGCAAACAAAGTAGATTCAGATCAGAGGACTCCTATAGGAGCCATCTGATCCGGGTCTTCCCTGCTCACTTATGAAATTATAATACATCTGACTTTACAGTTTTTTGGTACAGTAAAACCTCTCTATGACGGCCACTAAATTGTGTTAATTAGTTGGTATTAGGGCAGGTGACTGCTTAAAGCAAGGTAAAAGTAAAACAGAACGTTCCTATAGGGGCGTTCTGTTTTACTTTCACCCTGCTTTAAGCAGCCAGCTGCCTTTAACACAAAATAATTGAGGTTCTTTAGTGGCCGTTATAGAGAGGTTTTACTGTATCAAAAAATCATGCGTATGTATGTCATTTTAAAAATGCAGCTTATAAATATTCAAGGTGTCATTATTTCTTACATGAATATTCAACAGGTAAAGGGTTAAGAAATACTGACTTTATCGATATTTATATACTGAATTCTTATAGAGGCCTATGAACAAGAGAAATTTGACCTTGGCAAACAGTGTAGAATCAGATCTATATTTTTAACCTGGTTTTCCATGGAAAATCCGGTTATTGAAATGGTGATATAAGGCGGGCAGCCGGGTGGGCAGCTACTTATCTTGTAAGCGCAACTCCTCTGAAACTGCTCAACAGATTTTAAAAAAAACTTTGCATGTAGCAAGGACACAATATCTAGATGTGCATATTATCGGGGATTTTTTCCTTCTGCAATTTTATGGGAGTTATGCCCCTTTGAACTTAGAAAATCACTAGTTAATAGTGAAGGAAAACCTGGTTTGATGTCGTGTCGACATTTCTTGTTCTTTCTGCAATTTTATTTGAGTTAGATAGGGTCTACCGTGTTTGCAAAGGCATATTAA